>CM031235.1:777137769-777737769 GCA_018340775.1 Taxus wallichiana var. yunnanensis
AGATTAGAGGCTTGATTGAGTGAGGTGGAGCTATTGTATTGGCGGAGAGAGTTGATAGTAATAAGAATGTTTGCGTTGTGACTTTTGGTGTTTTGAAAAAGGATAAAGAGGAATGTGATTAAATAGAAATACACAGAAATATTTATTATACCACACATGATAGATTATGGTAGGGGATGGTCGAGCTAACCTTGGGAGACCCCATGTCTCCGAAGTGCTGCCTACATAGCCCATTGCACAAAGCAAGGAGGGGCCTCAGACCGATGTAGTTCTCCCTTAGGATCAGGGAGAGGCGAATTCAGGCAATTGGGTACGGTTTAGGTAATTGGTTGGTTGGTAAAAATATTAAGATTAGTAAAGGTAAGGTGGATGGTGTTGGTAATGAATTGGTGATGTTGTAAAAGGTATAAGGGAAGCGAAAGTTAGCCTACCCAAGTAGAAGGGAATCATGTCCTGATTAAGATCAACACACAATCCTAGATGCGAGGCAAAGCGGAAAGAGTGCTCCGTAGGTGAAAAGAGCTAAACAAACCACACAACGTAGAACGAGCTTGGAGCCCTAGGTACCGTGCATAGACGAGAAGTCAATAGGTGAAAAGAGTTGTATGATCACAATATATCAGGTGTACGTCACGTCCCTTGAGTTGAAACAAATGGTGAGGTGAGGTGGATGATATAGCTGAGGTACGGAGAACTTATTACAAAGTGAGTGTTCTGACGAAAGAGAACCTACCCTAAATAGACAAGTCCATGACTCAAAAGTCCTTTTGAATGAGGCTTTTCTTTTTATTGAATGTGACCGATCGATGCGGAAGTCTACGGGATATTGATTGTATTATTCTTGAGGTCTTCACGAAGCTTATCAATGCGAGAAGCTTGATAAAGGGCTGACCGTGTATAGTCAGTGTCCTTCGAGGGAGCAATCTATTTATAGTAGAGATATGATTGTAATGCATAGCTTGTCCTTCGGGGAGCATCTATATATAATAAAGAGTAATAGTTTGGCATATAGCTGTCCTTCGAGGGAGCAGTCTATATTTAATTTAGATGACTAGATGTTCATTTGGCGTGAAGCATCTAGTTTAGTAGGAAGTTTGACTCAAGAAAATCCCATAAGAATACGGCTTATTTTAATACTTTGAAGTCATGGACTAGACTAAAAAGGGGAAGGCATCATCAAGGGGAGGTGAGGATCAAACTATGTGAGCTTGATTGTTATTATGAGGTGTAGGAAACAGAGTGTATGTAGTGGTAAGTGAGCTCAAGGGACGAGCGGCAGGTAGATAAGAAGTGATATAACACTAATTTCAATAGTAGAATGGTCGAAGATGCAAGGCATTAAGGGGTTCAGGCTCAGGTTTACCATTAAGCGAAGCTAAACGATAAGTACCAGATCCATAGGTATGAGTGATTATATAAGGCCCAATCCAATTGGGAGCAAATTTTCCACGTTTTCTCTTTTCTAGTTTGGTTACATGTTGATTCTCTTTGAGAACAAGATCACCAACCTTAAAGGTACGCTCATGAAGTCGCTTATCATAAGCACGTTTAATGCGTTTTTGATAGATTTGAAGGTGATCAAGAGCTGTAAGACGGCGTTCGTCAAGAAGCTCCAATTGGGCTAACCGCTCTTGGCGGAAATCATCGTTGGTGAGAATATCCTGAAGAGATATTCTAAGGGAGGGTATTTGTATTTCGAGAGGCAAAACAGCCTCGGTACCGTATACCAAAGAAAAAGGTGTGGCATTAGTAGAGGTACGAATGCTAGTACGATAAGCCCAAAGGGCAAAGGGAATGTGATCGTGCCAATTTCTTCCGGATTCATTGACAACTTTCATGAGGATTTTGGTTAGTGTTTTATTAGAGGACTCGGCTTGCCCATTGGCTTGTGGATAGTAAGGTGATGAGAAACTAAGTTTGATACCAAAGTTGTCACAAAGGTCTTGCAACAACTTGTTTTGAAAGATTTTCCATTATCTCATTATCGGTGACGAGGAACACCAAAACGATGAGATAATGTGGTGGTTAATGAACTTCGATAATTTTTCTTTTTTTTGATTGAAATGAGTGGAATAGCCTCCACCCATTTTGTGTAATATTCGGTCACTGTGATTATCCAACGGTGACGTTGTGAAGAGGTTGGGTGAATCTCACCAATAAGGTCTAAACCCCATTGTGAGAAGGGCCAAAGATCTCGAGCGATCTGGAAGCAGTGGCTAGGAGTATGTTGAAGGTTGGCATGTTGCTGACACATAACACAACGCTTAACATATTCGTAGCAGTCGTTATTGAGAGTAGGCCAATAATAACCAAGGCGAAGGATTCGTTTAGCCACGGCAAGGCCGCTAAAATGTCCACCACAAATACCGTCATGGACCTGTTGGATGGTATGAGTGGCCTCCCGCCTTGATTAGACAAATGAAGGAGGATGCCATAAAAGCCACGTTTATAGAGGAGTCCCCCATGACAACATAACGCGAAACACTTTTAAGAAAAGCACGTTTGCTCAGTTACTAGTAAGGTCGGTGGGAGGACAGAGATTGTGGGTAGTCGTGAAATTGGTGGTACCAGGTATCCTGTGAATTAGTAGACACAGTATTTATCATACAAACTACCGGGGTTGAATAGGATGGGGCAAAAAGTTGTTGGACCATGACGAATAATTCAGAGTCAGTTGGCGCGGCGGGAATTTGCGAGGCTAAGCAAGCCATAGTATCCGCAAATTTGTTAGTGGAGCGGGGAATGGTTTGTATAGAATAGTGGGTAAATAAGGCTAGAAGTGAATCCACGTAGTGTTTGTATTTTTGAAGTTCCTCGTTTTTGCATTGGTAGACGCCCATAACTTGATTGACTACCAATTGAGAGTCGCCAAAAATGTTGATAGATTTGATACCTAAGTGTAACGCAACTTGGAGACCCAGAACAAGGGCCTCGTATTCCGTTGTATTATTAGTGCAAGGGAAATCAAGTCGGAATGAAAGAGGCATAGGTTCAGCGTTGAGAGGAATGAGAACAACGCCGGCTCCTCCGCCGCGCTGGCATTTAGATCCATCGAAGAAGAGGGTCATTGGGTACGACTCCTCCGTGAGGGAAAGAGTAGCGATGAGTTCGTCGGGAAATGTGAAATTGGTAAATTGTTCCCCAGGTAAAGGAGCTTCCGCAAGTTGGTCTGCGATGGTTTGTCCTTTGATTGATTTCTGGTGGACAAACTCAAGGTCGAGGTCGGCGAGAAGCATGAGCCATCTAGCAATGCGTTGGTTCAGATGAGGTTTGGCATACATGTAATGGATGGGGTCTGTATTGGTGATGACGAAAGTCTTGTGATTTAGAAGGTAGTGTCGGAGTTTGGTGGCCACGAATGATAGGGCAAGGCACAATTTTTCTACATGTGTGTACCTAGTCTCATAGTCCACCAAAGTATGACTTATATAATAAACGGCTTGTTCGTGATTCTCAGAGTCACGATGTGCAAGCATGGCTCCTACAGCGTGGTCGGTGGCGGAAAGGTAAAGGTAGAAAGGGCGGTCGTCTTGGGGTGGGATAAGCACGGGTGGCTGCAAGAGATAGGATTTGAGAGCTTCGAAGGCTTGGTGACATTCTTCGCTCCATTGGAATGCAATATCCTTTTTAAGGAGGTGATGGAAAGGTTGACACCGATCCGAGAGTTGGGAGATGAAACGTCGGATAGATTGAAGCTTACCTTGTAAACTACGCAATTGTTTGAGATTTTTGGGTGGGGGCATTTCTAGGATAGCTTTGACTTTAGATGGATCAACCTCAATGCCACGCAAAGAGACGATAAAGCCAAGAAGTTTTCCCGAAAGAACACCAAAGACACATTTCTTCGGTTGAAGGCGGACAGAATATTGTAACAGGCGATCAAAAATAATGGTTAAAACATCGAGATGTTCACTACGATGTTTAGACTTGCCGAGAAGATCGTCGACATAGTCTTCAAGGATAGTGTGCATAATGTCATGAAAAATGTAGGTCATAGCCCGCTGATAGGTAGCACCAGCATTCTTAAGGCCAAATGGCATGACACGATAACAGAAGGTTCCCCAAGGAGTTATGAAGGCAGTTTTGTGTTGATCGGCAGGGGCAACCAAAATTTGGTTGTATCCTGAAAAGCCATCCATGAGAGAGAGCATCTCATGACCTGCGCAAATCAACAAGTTGGTCAATGCTAGGTAAGGGGAAGTCATCCTTAGGGCAAGCGAGGTTAAGATCCCAGAAATCTGTGCATATCCGAAGTCCCCCTGTCGCTTTAGTGACAGGTACGATGTTAGAAATCCATTGAGGATAGTCAATAGGCAAGATGAAGGAAACAGAAAGGAGTCGTTGGAGCTCCTCTTTGACCAAGAGAGCAATGCGTGGATGCATTTTCTCAATTTCTGTTTTTGGTTTGGAATCGGGGTTTAGGGTAATGTTATGGACTATGAATGGTAGGATCAATTCACAGGCATGTCAGCGTAAGACCATCACAGCAAAAGCTTGGTTGCGAGCACGGAGAAAGGTAGTAAAGGCGCTTGTTACGATGTGTTAAGGGATTGTCCAATCTTCATAATGTGAGGATCCTCCTCCGTGTGGATATTGATTTCTATGGTAGATTCGTTCAGCATAGTTTGGGTTTCAGATGGTAAGGCTCGTTGAATATAAGAATCATCCGCGCCAAGGTAAGTGAGGATGGAGTCGTCATCCTGGCATTCAACAACATTAATCAAAGGCGAATCCTCTTTGATCATGTCCGGATAAAGAAGGCAAAGAAGATGGGTCGTCATTATCGCGTTGATAAGTGAGAGGACCTATGAAGATAGCATTTATGAAAAAAAAAAAGTTAGGAGGGATGGATTCAGGGTCTATAGATTCTGTGGGTGATGATGGCAAAGTGGGTGATGATGGTTTGGTAGGGGCGACGTCTTCTTCTTCCAGGATACAGCTGACAGGAGGTGTCTCCTGTGTAGGTGTTTCGGAAAACCGAGACCACTGCGATCATTGTGTTTATGGGTAGTCACGGGAATGAGTGTATGTCGGCCTTGTTCGTAAAGACCAAAACCAAAGCCTTTCCAAGCACAACGAGTCAAGAAGGTGAGGGCGAAACGACGATTTGTCAAGTATTGAAAATCGGATTGGAAAGGAACCACACCAAGAGGAGGTTCGGGGTAATGGAGGATGCGTCAACACCCCCTACGTTAGGTTAGTGGGGCAATGGGGTGGTCCGTAGAGATTATCTCCCCAGGGCGATAGTCGTAGGTGGGATGTGCATGTAATTGTTCATACTCTGCGGGGTAGGGAAAGAACTAACGTTATATAGGCGGTACTCCCCCGTAAGGCGGCTGAAAAACATCTACTAAGGGGTCGGAGGTTGGAATGTTAGGCATGCGGGAAGGGAAGTGGTTTTGCGATGGTGGTTTCATCAATCAAGAAGGAGTAGGCGCGGTTGAGGTGGATGGTTGAGGTACATTTGAGGAGGATGGTTGGGTTGAATGTGTGGGTGTCTTGATTGGTATAAGCACATCGTTAGGGCGGTATAACATATTGCAAGTTTTAAAGGGGGAGGGTCAGCTTTTACGGTGTAAGACTTCCCTCGTAGTCAAATTTTATGCATCTATGTAATGTTGAGGAACGCATCCCATGGCTCGGATCCAAGGACGACCAAAGAATATATTATATTGAACTCTCCCTCCAAGACATAGAAGAGTTCGGGTAAAGTACGTGGTCCTACGCGAATGTTGAGGATCACGGTGCCTAAGGTAGAAGTAATAGCGTCATTGAATGACCGCAACATGATGGGGTTGGCACACATGCAACTAGAAGGGATGTTCATCTGTTGGAAGGCTTTTGAAGAGATGATGTTTAGGCTAGCACCCCCATCAATCATAACCCGACGTACTCGAATGTCCCGGACGTAAGCGGAGATGAAAAGGGTAGGGTCAGGGTCTTCTGTACCAAAGTCGACAATTTCATCTTCAGAGAAACTGACTATAGCAGCTTGTTGTACAGAGACAGAAGTGGTTGGGGCAGTGGGTTGTTTGGTGAGAGAAGCAATGTGATTGGGTGTTAGAATGGAGGCGACAGGTAGGGTTTCATTAGGTAAAACCTCTATCCCTTGAAGGATCTCAACGAGAGCTTGTCGATGAGATTCAGAAGTCTGAATGAGATCATACAGTGTCATTTTTATGGGCGATTGGTGAAGCTGTTTAATCATATTTCGGTGGGCAATGCCATTAGAGACGGGATAGGCGGGTCCGCGAATGACCACTTTAGGTGGTGGTGCAATCGGGATGTTTGACGGAGAAAGAGATGCCACAGGTGTGTTTTCTTTTGCTTTCCCATTGTTTTTCTGCCCTCGAGTAGCGACACTAATCATATTAATCTCGTAGACCTGAGATGAGGAAGATGGTTGGGATAACTCATGGTCTTCAAGAGGTGGGGTTGTAATAATGACGAGATCTTGGTGAGGCGGGGACAAATGGTATAGGAGAGGAATGGAAACTAAAGGTCTCTCCTTCGTAAGTTGTCTTTCTTAATATTTCTATCCGGGAGAGGTGAGCGGCGAAGGATGGTTTTTAGAGCTTTGCATCCCTCCACATCATGTCCTGGTGTGCGGTGATAAGCGCAGATTTTAGACTCATCGTAACCCATAGGTCGGGGTTTAGACGGGTCATAAGGTCTAAGTGGAGGTAGGAAATGGTCACATTCTCCACCAACATATGAAGGATTTTGGCGTAAGATCCTTTGAGTGGGTCAAAATCGGAAGAGGATGAGGGTATTGGTTGTGCGGGTTTTGGTAATGTTTGGGCATGATTGGTTCGCACGGGTGGTGATTTAGCCGAGGGTGTTGATACATGGTTTTTACTAAACGTGATTTCTTTGGCGCGAAGCTATGTGGGACGATGAGGCCGCGAGATGATGGGGTATCGAAAAAATAACCACGGGGAAATAGGGTGACCTAAAACAAATCTTTTGATGATGGAATTTGTTTAGGGTTGATAGGTGGACGGAGATACGCGGGTGACGGTGTTGCTATACCTGGAATTTCTCAGTATAGGTGCGGAAGGCGTAGGTTGTTTTGAAGAAAATGCGGGAGGTATGATATATTGATGTAAGGTAGAGGGATGGGGTCCCAATATGGAAGGTAGGTATGACGATGATGGTTTTGATTGTGATAGGGGCACGGATTGAGTTTGTCTCCTAGGTGGCGGGGTGGATTTATTTTGGATAGATCGAGTCACCTTAGGCGGGTGCGTTAGGCCGGGCATTGGTGAGGTCCCAAGCATAGGGAAGATCTGGTTAAGTTGATAGAAGTGGACGGGGCATTTGGTAGAGGTGAGGGGGTGAAGGTGAGAACAGGGGCATTTTAAGCACCTGTAAGCACTTGGGTATATGGTGGAGACATCGGGATCAGTCATTTGCATTTGAGTAGAAAAGGGGTACTCAAACGTTCCCATAGGGGCCTTTCTATCTTCGTGGAATGACAGTCTCAGTGTGATTTGTAATTTTGTACGGAAGAAAGGTGGGTTGTAATTCCGAGTCCCACTGCGGGTGTGACACGGGAGGTAGATGAGGCACCTCGTATCAATAGATGTTAAGAGGTCAACCGGTCGTTGAAAATATTTAGGCGATGAGGGACTAATAGGTAGGAGGGCGTGTTCGAGGGGATCTGTCACGTTTAAAGAATGTGGTGATGTTAGTGTAAGAGATTTCTCGTCTAAGGATGTCAAAAGGAGTGGCGAGCCTTCCTCTTGTGTAGCAAGAGTGGTAGAAGGGGACGTTTGGGAAATAGATAAATTAGATAGCATCCGCTCACAGTCTTGTAGGGATGTGGTGTAAGAAGACTCGTCGATGAGAAGAGAAGTCCGGGCAGTTAACTCTTCTATGGGTAAAGGAATGATTTCACTTTGGCTTGATGGTGGTGAAGGAGGTTCAAACTCCTGTGTTGGTGGAGAGGCTTGATTTAAAAAAATTTCAATAGAGGCTTTTGGCTGAGAATCGAAGACTGCATGGATCTCATGAACACTCTCCTCGGCTAAGATATCTTGGTTCACGTTACTGTTGGACGAGTGATTCGGGAATGGCTTGTTGAAAATTTTCAGATTTCGGTTAGCAGGGGCGTTAGGATTATCGAGGGTTATATCCCCTGCCGGTCAACCATTTCTGCACTATGTTTTTCAACATCTTGCAGTTTTCATGACTATGTCCTTTTACGCGGTGAAAGTTACAAAAGTCATTTTCTTTGTACCAGGAAGGTATTGCGCGGGTGGAGTCAAACCCAGTGAGGTTTAACAGGGGGCAAGGTGATAGCCCCACTTTGAGCAATTTCTCCGAGGATGACGCCATAAGTTTCTCCCCAGGAGTGTAATTGAGTGGGCTCGGCTTTGTACTTATAAGTGGTTTTCGGCGGAGTATTGGACGGTGTTTGAGATTTGACCATTACCGTGTGGACAGGCTCCTTTTGATTTATAAGAAGTGGACGCGTGAGGAGTGGTGGTGTTTGGCTTGTTGGTAGAATCGGGAGTTCGAAATGGGGTTTTGTTACGCAACCACAATTTCTCTTCTTCTAAGGCTCGAATTTCTAGTTTCCGAGCCATGGTAAAGGCCTCGTCGAATGTGCGGAAAGTTTGAATTTGGAGGGTAGGGGAGATGTGCTTAGCGCAGGCCCGCGTAAATAGTTCGATGAGTTCGGTTTGAGGCAAGGCATATGTAAGTTGGTTGATAAGGCCCCGCCATCGTCCAACGAAATCTGCGATAGATTCGTCTTCAAATTGTCGGATGGCATAGAGGTCAGTGATAGATACTTTCTTGGCAATGTTAATGGAGAAATGATCCAAGAAAGATTGGGCTAGTTGGTTAAAAGAGAAGATCGAGTCTTTGGGTTAAAGCAACTGTACCACTCAAGGCGGGTCTGATAAGGACATGGGAAGGTGCGAGTAACAGGCGTCATCATGGGCAATCAAATAACAAGCATGTCTAAATGATCGCAAGTGTTGTTGAGGATCCTCTTTCTTGTTAAAATGAGTAAACTTTGGCAACTCCCATTGAGGAGGATATGAATGAAGGGGACGAAGGGTGAATGGGCTCCCGACAAACTTGCTCGTATGTCAAGCGCTACGACTTCTGAAACGAAGCCTCCGGGTTTTGTATTTTGTCCATCATTTGTTTGATGAAATCATGGGTTGGATGAGATGATGGTGCCACGAGAATAGGGATGTCCCATATAAGGTGTTGAGGTTCTTAATGGATACGTGTATGGGAATGAAAAGGTAGGCGGAGCTTGAGAAGGAAAGCTCGTTTGAATAGGTGGCAGAGAGTAAGTCATGAATGGAGTGGTCTGAAAGAGAGATGAGATAGGGGCGCTTGGTGGTAGCGATACGTGGGGTCCAAGGTTAACCAAAGGAAAGCTAATCGGGTCGTATGAACCTCACGAAGGCTTTGTCGGATTGGGAGACGGGGCTAGAGATGCGGGAAGTAAGCGGTGTTATCGGGAGGGAGTGGGAGCTAAATGAGCAGCTATACTAATAGGCATGCCAATAAGAAGGTGACCATCGGGCGTACGGTCGGGGCATGAGACAAATAGTATTGTACAGACATTGGGATTAGCATCCGAGAAATTTGGCAAAGTCCTTGTCTCCTACGAGGAATTTGGGGATCTCACTTGGTGTCCGTAGGGTTCCTATAGAATGTGAAGGGGTGATTCAAGGCAAAGACATAGAGCAGGCATGTGAAACCATGGCGGCGGCTTGCTTCCGAGTGATGACAACCATAGACAAGAACACACAGGAAAGTTTCAATCTATCAAGAACAAAAACAACCTCAGAATGATGAATTTGGCAAGTTGCTGGTTTGTCAGGGGCTGATGAAGACAGTAACCGATATCGGTTTAGTAACCGGTGTCGGTCACAGAGCAAACGACGTCGGTCCCTTAACCGATGCCGGTGTCAAAAGTCTAGGATAAGAAGATATAAAAGGCTGCTAATTTGATTTTTAGCAACGTTGAGTATATTTATCAACTTATTGATCACAGAAGACAAAGTATGACAGAGAAAACAGAATTTGAAAACAAGCAAGAGGCACACGCAAATCCAGAGACTAATCCTAGGGTTAATTTTAATTATCGTGGGCTTATGCCTTTAGACGTAAGATGATGTCAGAATCCTAAACAACAAGACCTAGGGGAAATGTCAAGTTTGTTTTGGCTTATAAGGTTACCTCAATCGGGCGGAGGAATACCGCGGAAAAGGGGGGATGTTTGAGCTGTTGTGTTAATTGTGAAGTGATTCGGTATGTGTTGTGTAGTGAAACTAAGGTTAATTTCCTGTCAATACCGTGGATATCACCCCCACATGTACGACCTGTTACTTAATCTATGTTCACTAGAATTGAAGAACAACAAGCAGGAATGCAATGCATGTGTTTTAAACCCAAATCGAAAATTATATTCGATGAAGCAAGAGAGATGACTTTCACTAATGCGAAACTAGGAAAGCAAGACAAATTCTTTACTGAAAATATACAACAAAAGCAGCAACAGCAAATATGCTTCCTAAAATGAAAATAAGCAAGAGAAAGAAACCCAAAATGGGTCCCACCGTCGTGCCAAAATGTTTCGCTCGGAATGTTTAAACCACGGGAATAGAGTTGCTTCTATCCTTTCATTCCTTTTAGAAAGCAGATGAGGTTAGGGTTAGGAGGAATACACTGTTGAATGTCGAGATGGTGTGCGCGTGCCGTAGAGAAAGATCGGGTTAGTGCGGAGAACTCCTTTTTGTCTTGGAAGGACTACTGCAAATAAGAACACAAGACCACAAGATTTTAATTAGACAATAAATGAGGAAGCGCCTTGGGCCCAGGAAATATAAAACTTCCTTTCGAAGGTGGTCAGTTCCCACCAATATGAATTAACACAAAAGAAGCGCAAAATATCAATTAAATTGTCTCGTTGAATCGGGTAGGGGAAAGGTGGTTTTGGTTTTGATCGAGGAACCGATGCCGTCTGCGTCTTGATAACCGATACCGGTGGGTTCTAGGATCTTCTTGGTAGCTATGGTGTTTGTAATGGCTGGTTTTTGGATGGTATTAGGAAATGGGATGATTAGAAGCAAAAGAATGACAGTTAGATGCAATGGCACGTTGGGTAGTGGATTCAGAAACGGATTTAGGAGGACTGAGATTCAAGAAGCATAAGAAATGTTATAACAAAGGACATGCAAGATGTGACTTACTGGTTTTGACCAAGATGCAAGTTGATCTCCTTGGTTGTAAACACTTCTGGTTTCTTTACTCGTCTCTGCTCTGTCAAGTGAAGATCTGGACTCTGTTCCTCGCTCGCAATGCTCTCTGTTGATCCAGAAATCCTTTGACTGATCTCCAAAATGAAATTCCGATCCGTTGTTTTGGTTTGGGGAGCCCATTTACAGGGAACCGATGGCGGTTGCGTAACCGACGGCGGTCGAGTAGGAACCGGCATCGGTAAGGAAAAAGTAGGCTATTTTTAGTAAAATAGCCCACCTTCCCTGCTTTTCTCCCGAGAGATCAGTTGCGGGCTTGGTCAAGTGGCTAGAAGGTCGGCTTTTGGTGCGAGTAAGGAGGCATTAGTTATGGATGTGAGTCTAGACCAAGTCATGGGTCTTAATTAGGTTAGTTTAGGGTTAGGGCTAGGTCATGATGAGGTGGCAAAGTGAGGTGGCGGTAAGGTGATGTGGATTTATCAATTACAAGGTAATTAATAAATAATTGTGTAAAGTTTAGGTAATGAGGTTAGGTTGCGAAATAGGATGCGGGTCACAAGGGGTCGTAAGACACGAATTTGGTGTCTACATATACCATTGGAAATATCTATGAACTAGGATCACAACAAAACTTGAACCAAGTCTTAATTCCACATGTAGCTCCTGCAATTCAACTTTTACCACAGATCGCTCCAAACTTTCCCAAAAACCACCATCATAAATAGGGAAAAAATTTCCATTTAGGACCTCAACCATAATATGAAACTATCATTTTCATGTATAACAACTCCTAGATAAAAATAATGTCAATTTATTTTATACATTCTTTGGGAAACATTTATTCAAACTAAACTTCTTCAAAAACATGCATTTTCGAGATAGGGCCCATATATTGTCGGAAGCATTAATACACCTTTCTAGAAAAATATGAAGGATTCCTCTACAACCACTTTGCTCATAAATTTCACAAAATGAATCAATAAATACTCAAGTACACTCAACTTTCTCCAAGTCACTTTGAGCTAGGGTTTAGCTAGAGTTTCAAAGGAACTTATCTTCTTAACAATCGTTCATAAAAACGTGACAATAAAACCACCTCATTACTTTTCTTGAACCTTATTAGTTACATGTTAAAACACCCCTAAATTTTTAGGTCCCATGCAAAGCAAAAAATTCATAGCAAACATTAGAAGGTTAACTATTACCTCAAAAAGACATTATGGAAAACCATGTTTTTGCCAAAACGATGTATCTTACAAAAACATATTCAGAATGACTTGAAAATTTTCATGAAACATCATATAACTATTCATACTCACCATATAGATAAAATAGATCTGAAACACTCCAATCAATCTCACTTACCTATGTTATTTTTCTTGTTCTCCACCTTTTGCTTCCCAAGGACAATGAAACACCACCGAGGCCTTTGAGAACTAACATAAAAATCATCATACATAACTTATATACCATCACCATGCTGATACCATGATCCAAAAATTCTTATCATCTCCAAATCTCTAGTCACCATACCATACTACATTCTCTAGGAATATGAGTAGGCCTAGAATGACCCGACTTAACCGTGACATCACATGAACTAGCCTTGATGACCACATATAGACACATGGAAAATATTGACACATCATTAGGGACCATAATGGAACTCATATCAATGATTTTGACTCATGTAATGACCATCCATGCTTGCACCATACCTAAAACCATACCTAGACAACATGACAACTTGACCAAATCTTATTCTACCAATCAACCTTCATGTTTGACCTTGATTGACATCTCATGGAGACTCATATGACCTCATGACACCCTTTTCCATCAGTGGACTTGAAATCAATGAAAATTTTGAACATATTTCCTTGTTCCTTCTCAGATTAGTGAACTAGTACTAAATAAAGTGAGTGACTCATAATATGCGAGGCTTTATGGTACCTCAGGATAGGATGAATATCTACATGCACAAAAATATATCCTTCTTCACAAAAATCTAAGTGAATTGTAAATCAAGTGAGTTCATCATAAAAATATTGGATTAGTAGATCAAATAGGAGGATTTCTGACAATGTGAGTCCCGAGAAGTGAAAACTTCCTAGGATGGATGTCAACCCTTGTTTTGATAAACATAAGATAAAATAAACAAAATTTGGATTTGATATTATGTAGAATTTGAAATAAATCAAAAACAGAAATGCTATATGTAAGATAGAAATCCTGATTTGATCTAAATTCATACAAGATAAATCAAACATGCGTGAGTCAATGGAAACCCAAGACAACGAGAGGGCCATTTGAAAATGACTAGGGAAGATGAACTGGAACAATGATGTGAAATTCATATATGAAGGCTCCCGAGGATGATCTAGAACCTCGATGACGGAGTGAAATTACAAAAATGAACCTGTAGAAGATCTAGAACAAGATATAATAGAAAGGATGTAATAAACTTAGGAAATCTTATGATGAATGCTAAAAATACGAGATCAGGTTGACGGCGACGATTGGGTTGAGTCTTCGCAACTAGGGATTGGAAGAATAGATCGAGATGATAGATAAGCGGTGACAAGATCTAGAAGGTTTGAATGGATGTAAGATTAGAAAGATGAAAAAGGATCTGGATGACATAAAAATTGATAGGATGAAGGCGGGGTCGATGGTGACCGAGAAAGGGTTGACAATCAGACACCTAAAATATGCCTATGCAGTTTTAACATTAAAATTGTACTAATTATCATCATTCCCATTATAATTATTTATTTTCCTCTAACTTGTGTTCATGAAAGGTTACAAAAGCTATGGAATGGGGTTAGAACAATCAAGAAACCCCAAAGCTTTGTGTAAAACCAATCAATGGACCATAAGTTAAGAAGTAAAAAAGGTTCCTACTTTGCATGCATTAATTTAAAGCAAACAAGAAAACTTAACGAATATAATTACCATCTATTCTCAAAATCTTAAATAAGTGAGCCTAAGAATGATTTAAGCAATCCATTTGTGCTTAAGAGAATTAGATCTCACCATTAATGGCTTTAAGGCCAATGGTTCTTCCCATTTACTCCATGGTGTGTGGTGTTTTTGCAAAAGGATAAAGCAAATAGCTCAATAAGATGAAATAAAACTCGTAATCCTAGCTATAATACTATAGTTTATGTTAGAGGAAGAATTGTTCTTTAAAATGAGAGGGGGTAGTGGGCTATTTATAGTTTCCCATTTGGGAAAGTGGGGAATTTTGGTGCATGTGTGACTAAAGGATAAATAAAAAAGTTAATTAGAGAGTCAAAGTAATGTTTGATTAGGTTTAGAAGAAGTTAATCAGTTTTAGGACTAATTAAACTAGGTTAGGATAGTTAATCCTGTTTAGAGAGGAATTAATGTTTTGAGAGGGCTTTGAGAGGTCGAATAAATCTAATGAAATGGATTGATAGTCTAGGAAGCTAGTAGAAGTATTCTAGAAGGGAATAAGAAGAGGATTTAGCCAAGAAGAGGCTTATATTAGCTTGTTTAATTGACTTATAAGAGGAATACAACCAAAAGAGTGTCGTAAGAGGGGAGTTAGATAGGTCTAACTGATGGTATGTCATCAATTTGTAAGAAGGAGAATAGTTAGTGCAATATTAGGAATAATAGTGCTTTGATCAAACTACAGGTGTCTACATTTTCCCCTCTTTGGGGTGACGTAAGCTATGTCACTTCAAAGAAAGTAGACAAGCATAAACAAGTAGATTTTTTTAAATGGGAAGAAGAAAAATTAGTTAGCCAAAGGGGTGCCCCCTTGAGTGTTAATGGGGTGATGGAAGAACTCGATTGACAATCGAAAAGAGGAGAGAAGAAAGAAAAGTGAGAAGAGAAGATTTAGAGAACAACAAGAAAGAGGGATATTGAGCTATCCACAAACCAAGTGTAAACAATTTTTAATCATCATTTTTCTTAGAATCCTTATCATTGACCCTTATTAAAATACAAGCATACGACGGAAACACAAAATGACATGAAAAGTGAAGATACAAAAATTTTCCCTTGTTAAAACAGAAACTCCATGCAACATACAAACATGCAATGTAATACGAGAAGTAAACAAACTCATCTATTAGGGAAATAATTACAATCACACACACTCAAACCAACAACGTCCAAGATAGTTGCACAAATAATTTGTTATCGAGATGTAGTCCCAAATGTTTTGATTAAAAAAGGGTGTAAAATTATGCCCCAATCAATTTGTATATGCAAGGGAGAGGATGGAGGACACTTGGATCCAATGGAAAAGCAAAGTGCATGACAAAAACAATACCAAACAACTGATAGTGCCCAAGAGTACAGACGAAGTAAGCAACATAGCTCTTGTTAAATGATTATAGAGTTAAGTGATTTATGAGTCGTCGTTTCAAAATATGTGAAAACGTCTGCAATATACGAGATGAGTGTCATATAAGACACACAAATTTCAGCATAAATTATCCTTTTACCAATTTTAGTTCATTTTTGAAATTTTACGATGTTTTTGGCTTTTTGGATGATTTTACAATTTTTTAATTTTTGATTGGTTATAAGAATTCAAGAAATGGAAGGTCACCTAAAAGCATGTGAAAAATGCCCCAATGTGAAGAGAAACAGTGTCGGGTTGCATTAAAAGGCCCCGACGAGAAGACAAACGGGCCAAAAATAATTATTTAAAAATAATCATGGTGCTAGATAAAAATAAAATACATGAAGCATATAGAAATACACAAAAATGCACGAGGATGATTGATATGATATCATACGTTTTGTACATGAGATAGTGTGGTAGATTCCAGCACTTGGGATGATACTAGATGATATTGGTGCATCATCAATGGGGCAAGATGGGTTGTGCATGATGTAAAACTTAGCATTATTTGTATATATAATGTATCGGATGATGTTATATGTGATGAATGATAGATGGTAGATGTGAAAAAAACATATATGCAACAAAAAAATATGAAAGTAAATGATAACAAAACTAAACATATATACAACCAAAACTATACAAACTAACAACTAAAATCAATTTAATCATTACCTTGTTTTTGCGGACAACATTGATATATTTTATGATGTTTTTGGGTTACCTAGAAAGATATGTTTTCAAGGCTACTATTCACATTTTCTTGGGTTTCCCTGAGACAATGTTACAACGTTGGTGTAGCTTTGTCCCTATAAGGGGGATTTTCTGAATGTTTAGATTTTTGTGTATCCTTTTTCTAATTTTTTTGTATTTTCTAAGGTCATGTTCTGCAAGCAATGTGCAAGGACAAAAAAGTGTGGATGCCCCAAGCGGTATGTGGGAATATACAAAGGGTAGAATGCCACACGCATATCTATGAGAAATTGGAATGTGAAGGTTCCCCAACATTAGATGGGGATATACAAAGGAACATCCTTCATGTAGATATAAGAGCAAATAAGCCGATCACGGCTTGATGAAGATGGATTTAGTAGGGTTCCTAGACCTAGCAAAGGAAGTTATATCTAGAAAGTGGTGAGGATTACCCATCTTGATGCAAGAGTGAATTGTGACCATCAAATCCTATTTGAGCATCAAAAATTGGTTTTCACCCAAAGACCTACCCAATGCGCCACAATTGTGTAGTTTTCACATGTGGACAATTTGCTTTTTCTTTATTGTTTTCTCAATTTTCCATTTTTGCTTGTTTTTCTTTATTTTTCTACTTTTTAGTTCTTATTTGATATTCTCATCATGCTTAAGCATAGAACTACTTGAGATGCATGGCATTCATTGGTTCCAAAATCTCTTCACCATCTGAATATGCCAGTTTATAAGCTCCTGATCCATACTTGGAAACCACCACATAAGGCCCTAGCCAGTTGGCCTCAAACTTACCTTTCTTTTCTTTGTCTTTGATGGTATTATTTTGATTTTCTTTCAGCACTAGATCACCTACATTAAATTCATGATGAATGATTCATTTGTTATACCCTCTCGATACTACATTACGGTGGACCTTGAGGTGATTAAGCGCTCTTATCTATTTGTCATCCAACACCTCTAGATCTACTAACCGAGCTACTCTATAGTCTTTGTCTTTATCAAGATAGTCTCGAGAGAGATATTCTCGGGAAGAAAGCTCCGCTTCCAGGGTATGATGGCTTCAGTGCCATAGACTAGTGAGTATGGGGTCACACCAGTAGGAGTGTGGATGGAGGTTTGATATGCCCACAGGGTAGGATGTATTTGTAAGTGCCAATTAAGGCCAGGTCTTACTTACCATTTTCTCCATGATTTGTATAAGGTTTTTATTGGTAGTTTTGGCTAGTCTATTACCTTGGGGTAATAGGGGTAGACCACTTGATTTTAATATGGAAACATTGACACAATCTCTT
The DNA here is from genome assembly GCA_018340775.1 of Taxus wallichiana var. yunnanensis. Lineage (NCBI taxonomy): Eukaryota > Viridiplantae > Streptophyta > Pinopsida > Cupressales > Taxaceae > Taxus > Taxus wallichiana. The sequence continues at coordinate 777,155,382 of CM031235.1, forward strand.
AACCATTTTATTTTTGAAGGATTTATCATTATCATTGATAATGACATAGGGGATACCATAACGGAAAATGAGATGGTTCATAATGAATTTAGAAATTTGCACACTTGTGAGGTAAGGAAGAGGCACAACCTCTACCCATTTGGTAAAATACTTGGTGGCGGTGATAATGTGGGTGTGGCTATCTCGAAGAAGAAGTATGGAGTTTCCCTATGAGATCAAAGCCCCATTTAGAAAATGGCCAAGGTGTTGCGATAGGCTGCAAAGCCTATGCCAAAGCATGTATCAAGTTCTCATACTTTTGGAATAGCTCACATTTCTTGATGAAATTACAAAATTCTTCTTCCATGCTAGGCCAAAAATATCCTACCCTTAAGAGATTATTATCCAAAACCATACCGCTAGTATGCGATCCACAAATAACACCATGTACTTCCTTAATAGCGTGGATTGAATCAAGAACATCCAAACAATGAAACAGATTCCCTTCGTAGTCATGATGATAAAGGATGCCACTTAGGATGGTATAACAGGCTATACGGAGGATAAGGGATTTCTTTTGAGTGGGTAATGTCTAGGGAAATGTGCCATCTTGTAGGTATCGAAGATAGGTTTATACTTGGGGATAATGGACCAAAAATTTCACATGTCAAACAAGATCCCGACATGTCATATGCGTGAATTTGTAAATGCGCCACAAAGAAAGGAATTTTTCTCCCGAGGTGGAATGTGTAAGAGAGATCCAATGGTATCCATAACATTTTTGATCTATTATGTGACCTTGGCTTTTGTACAAAAATATGATCTATGTAAATTATTCTTTTAAGGTTTCCACCAACATTTTATATGGAATGAGATTCTCATCCTTAACCTTATACTCATCATTAACTGTTTAATGATGATTTGGGAGTCTCTAATGACTCGAGCTGTTTGATATTCCAAGTAATGTGACTAGCTTGATGCTAGTAATGAGTGCTTCATATTCCACAATATTATTAGTGCGGGGAATCCCAAATAGAATGCTCCTCGAGAAAACCTCCCCCATGGTAGTGATGAGCACTATTCCTACCCCGATCTGTGGAAGGTGAATGATCCATCAAAATGGACTTTCCATTCTCTGATTCTTCAATACACATCATGCATGCATCTAACGTGTCTAGACAGAAAGGTTCCATTCCTAGTAAAGGATCTTCGCTTGCTGATCGGCCAATACCTATCCTTTCAAGGACTATTGATTCACAAAATCAATATCATATTCACTTAGGAGGATGATATAATTAGCCATTCGGCTTGTAAGGGAGGTTTTTATAAAAGGTACTTAAGAGGGTAAACTATGGATATTGGTTTGGTTTTGTTGTAAAGGAGATAGTGGTGAAGTTTACGAAAAGTGAAGACAACGGCTAGGTAGGATTTTTCAATCAGTAGATAATTCATCTTATAGGAAATCAAAGTGTGACTAAGGTAGTAAACCGCCCTTTCTCTATGGTCTAGGTCATATTGGGAAAGTAGTGCACCAATAACAAACTAGGTAGCAGAGATGTACAAGAGGAGAGGTTCACCTAGGGTAGGTGGCATGAGTACATGTGGGTTAACAAGGTATTGTTTTAGTAACACAAATGCCTTTTGACAATCTGGTCCCAGTTGAATTCCACATCCTTCTTTAGTAGATGTGTAAATGGGTGGCACTTATTTGCAAGTTGTGAAATAAAGCAATGAATTTCTTGAATTTTCCCTTGTAGACTCCTCGAGTTGTTTGATATTTGTAGGTAGAGACATTTATGTGAAATTCGTAACCTTTAGGGGTCCACTTCTATCCCTCTTTGTGACAAAATGAAACCTAAGAGTTTTCCTGAAAAAACACCAAAGACACACTTCTTGGGGTTCAAGTGAACCTTGTAATCTCGAAGACGGTGAAAATACTTCTCGACGTCGTGTGCTCTCCTCTACTTTTGGATTTGGCTAGGATGTCATCAACATAATCTTCCATGATGTCATTCATCATTTCATGGAAGATGATAGTCATTGCATGCGAGTAGGTTGCCCCAACATTCTTAAGTTTGAATGGCATGACCTTGTAATAGAATGTTCCCACACGGAGTGATGAACGCTATTTTATGTTGGTCCTCTTCTGAATCTAAATCTAGTTATAACTGGAAAGCCATCCATTAAGGAAAAAAATTTCATAACCAGCAAAGTGGAATCAATGATCATATCAATGTTAGGCAAGGGAAATCATCCTTAAGACATGCTTTATTGATATCACAAAAATTAGTGTAGAGTTTTATGCCAATAGGTTTCTTACGAATAGGGACTATATTAGATATCCACTCTGAATAGTCGATAGGTTTAATAAAATCATCCACTAATAGTTTCTCGATTTCCTCTTTGACAAGGAGTGTAATCGTAGGGTGCATATTTCTCAACTTCTACTTGATGGGTTTAGCATCTAGGTGCACAACGAGGTTGTGCACGACTAATTATGGATCTAACCCAGGCATATCTGCGTATGAACACACAAATATATCTCCATATTCTCTTAACAAATCTACAAAAACCTTTTGTTCTTGAGATGAGAGTGAAGCTTTTGGCTTTATCATTCTTAGTTCTTCTTCTAAGCCAATGTTAACATTAATGGTTTCTTCCACAAGCATCTTATAAGCGTCCTCCATCCAGGTAGGCTCGGAGGGAAGAGTAAGGTCAACTTCCTTAGGTAGCTCATCATAATCTTTAAATGGATAAACCACTTCATCCACAAACTCTTCATTTTGTTTATCTATGAGTGTTTCAAAGAGTTTATCACCGTGAGATTGGTGTTTATTCCTTGCACAAGGTTTCTCTGCTTATTTTATTCTTGTTTGTGACCTTCTTATTCAAGCATCCACACATCTCTTCTTCTTCTCCAAAGTATGCATAGGTGTCTAGTTGAATTGCAAATCCTTTCTTATGATCCCCAACTGGAATAGAGTCCCTGAGTCCCATGAATTCTGCAAATTCCTCGTCATTCTCAAATAAATTGATTGGCATGTGAAATTGTTGATCCCAATCTACAAGTTCGGATATACTGAGGGTTACTTGACAATTAGCTTGAGGCTTGGATTCGGATAAGGTAAGGACAACTGAATCAGGGAATAAGTTAGTTGAGGCAAGATCCTCATAGAGGCTACATTGGGAATCCACATCGCTATCAAAATGAGATGAATCACTCTCGTGTTCAGAAGAGGTGGCATCAATTTTAAAGGGTGGATCGTTGTGAGGTCGTATTCCTAGACCATGTTTATTTTATTTGAATCAAGGGGTAAAAATGGGTTCCAATCGCCCTTGCACATTGATTCCACATCCCAGCCCTTTGTAACCCATGACAAACATCATGCGGTGGCCTTTGACATATTGGGGTGCCTAATGGCATGAAGCCATGGTTCCTTTTGGCATTCTGTTAGTAGGATCTCCTAACATCTTTTCCTTAGACAAGAAACCACTAGGGATGAATTTCTCCAATGGTTTAGGGAATTGTTCCTGAGTTCTTTTGAACTGAAAATAGGGCTTTCCACATGTCCTGGGCAACACTGATAAATCTGATATTAATAAAGCTTGTTCAAGGGTGAATGGCTTGCCTAGGCCATACTTTACCAATGTTTCCTCCCATGATGCAAAGGGGTTGACCAAAGAAGGAAAATATTGATTGCAAGGAGTGAGTGAATCTGGATCCACACGTTCCTTAATAGCCTTGTATTTTCAAAGGAACACAAATGTCTACAAAAGGGAACTCATAAGTTACACGAGAAAAACTGTGCAAGGCTCTACAATGTGTAAATGGTTTTGGATCACCTTGAATGGTGATTATCTATCCTTTGTGGCACATTTTGATACATTGATGGAAATTCAAAGGAATGGAATGCATGACATGGATCCATGGGCATCCTACGAGCATGTTTTATGGTATGTCCACAAGTACTCTCTTAATTTTGCAACCAATCACCGCCACTTCTAGGTATAAGGGTAAGTTGTGCTTTGGGTTGTTAGGCGGGATCGCAGCTTTTCGAAAGTGATGTGTTCATTAGCATCCGGATGTGCAATCATGGCTTGAGAGTGCATGGGATCTACATCAGTTGAGACTCCCGAACTCTAAAATGTCTTCAACAATATGTCCTTATTGGTAGTAGATATTGTTGTCAAAATTTCACCCCTGGGTAAATTTCGATAACATGCATCGAGTTTTGCGCCCAAAGTAGATTGAAACAGGGAAAAATCACGAAAAATGGCTAAGTCCTAGTCCTAGGAGCACTAGGACATTTGGGACAAATGGACGTGAACCGGCCGGTTCGGCCGAAAAGCAGATAAAGTTAAATGCTTCGGGACATCCGGACCGCGAGGACGCGAGGGACGTGGATAGCCGAAAAAGCCGAGAGCCAATCAGATTGCGCCACGTCATCGGCAAATGAGGGACGAGGAAGCCCATTTCGAGCAGATCGGAGGTTTTTGTCCCAAGAAGCCTTTGGGACATCTGGGACAAATGGACGCGAAGGGTGTGAAAAGCCGGAAAACCGCGACCAATCAAATCACGACACTTGTCACAAGGGAGATAGTCCAAAATTCAAAGGGCGAGGTTTGAGCAGACCGACCCAAACCAATGAAATAGTGCCACGTGTCCAAGTTTAAGGGGCCCACAAGGAAATTTCAAAGGAAAGCCCGCGGAAAGGTGGAGGAGAGAGAATTGCTCAGTGAATCAGAGCTTGCCACGTGTCATCCAAGTGGCAGAGCGGGGAAAGTTCAAATATTTTTTCCCGCCAACCCTGTTTTTACTGCTTTGCCCTAAATCTTCATATCACCATAACTTTCGATCCAGAGCTCGGATTTTCACGTTTTTTTATATCAATGGAAATCATGAAATTATCTACATGATTCGATTCAATCTTTCATTTTGGTTTAGTTTGTAGAGAGAAAATCAAGAAATGCCTCAGCGCGAAATAACAAGCGAAGTAATGCTTCAACAAACAACTTTAATGCAGCGAGACGGTTCGCCGCTCTGTTGGACAGCTGCCGTTACGCCAAGATCCGTCAAAACCTGTCATAATGAGATGAATTGAATGCAACACGGAAGGTGGTTGGTGTAGATTTGGCTTCCTCTCTCTCTTCCCTCTCTCATTATTTCTATATATTGTAAAGAGGAGCTTCTTTTCAAAGGTCGAACATTTTTCTGTTTTGCCTCTCCCTTCTTCTCCTCAGGCGAATTTGTGGAGTTCGAACCTCTCATTTGAAACTATAATACGACTCTGCCTCTTGGCATTCATAGTGTATTGTATCAATCTTTGGAGCAAGTAATACATGTCTGTGGATGATTCTCAACCCTCTCTATGTTCATCTTGCATCCTCCTGGTCTTTCACTACAAGTTTTGTTATCTGTGCATGATCTTATATCACATTTGAATGGTCTGTGTTTACTGGCAAGATAGGTGTTCTTCATTCCTCGGTGCATCACCTCTATTAGTTTAGATTTATTTTTATGCATCTTCTTACCCTGTCTCCTTGGCAGATTAGATTAGGTTTTGAGAAAACCCTCTGCATATTTCGTGTGCATCTGAACAGAGGAATAGAACCAGACCTTCTCTAGAGAATTCTTTCTCATTTTTCAAGTCCCACACTTGGAGAAAGGATTCAATGTTATGCAATCACACCTTTGGATGCCAAAGTGATCAACCTAGAAACCTGATCTCGCATCCGGGGTGCTGTGATTTTGCATCAGCTTTTGTTTTATGACCCGGTGGGACCTAGAGCTCTCATTTTTTTGCAGCAAGTTGATATGCATCTGCTGCAATTTTCTTGCTTGAAAAGGGCTATTATTCGCATATCCGTGACCGTAAGAGGAAGATCAACTGGTTTCAAGAAGACAGGCCTAAAAGCTTATGAGAAGAATCACAAGGTCAAGAGCCGGAGAAGAAGAAGTCTTGTTTGAATACTCGTAATTATCTCCAAGAAGAAGGCAAAGAGGAAGAAGGATTCAAAGGTCTCCATCTCCACCAAACATAACTCTCTCAACTCCTCCACCTGCTTAGCATTTCATTTAGTATTCAAGAGTCCTTCGACCAATCAAAATGGCGCAACCACTAAATCCCTTTGTCAATTTCAACGCTGGCAAAGAACCCACTCACCCTCAATGCACAGAATCCAGTTCCAATTGCAGCATTGAAGAACATTCCATTTTTTACTGGAGAAAATCATACCACTCCTGGTGATCATGTAAAAGACATTGCTAACGTCTGTGCAATCCATGAGATAAATGAAATGGATGTAGCTGTCAAATTGTTGGCGTCTTCATTCAAGGGGAAAGCATTGCAATGGTTTAGGAGCCTTGGAGCTGGCTCTATCACAAACTGGAATCAGCTGTGTATTGCACTTCATGAGTAGTTTGGAGAAAAGGGAGACAATTTGTCTCTACTAGAACAATTGACAACTATCAAGAGAGCCCCCAATGAGCAGCTGACTGATTTCAACTTCAGATTTCAAAGGTCTTGGGATAGGATTCCAAAGAAGAAGACCAATAAGCGCGAAGGTGCTTTTCTATATTACCTTAAAGCTTTAAATTCTGATATTTCTATGTTGGTTCAATCTATGGGAGGCACAACTATCCCTGTTGCTTATAGTATTGCCATTAGAGCTGAAAATTGTCTGATTCAAGCTGGCAAGCTAGCTCCTAGGCCTCCAATGCCATTATATCCAAGTTTAGAGAACCCAGGTGCTAGTCAAGCACCTGTCTTAGCTCCTATTCCCACTCCTAGAAATCAGAGTTCAAATGAAGCTTCCACTTCATCTCTAAGTGCCCCAAATGAGCTTCAAGAGGTCATGAAGCAATTGCAAAATCTAGGCAATGAGCTGGTCACTCTCAAAAGACAGCAAGCTCAAGGTTTTAGACCTTCATATCAGCCTCAAGCTCAACCTAATAGGTAGCCATATCAGCCTCAAAGGCCACCTAATCCAGCTGCAAATATGAATCAAACAAGGCCTCCTGTCAATAGACCATTCTAGCCCTATAATCCAAATGCCATATCTACCTCTAGGGCATTAGTACCAGCACAAAACAACATTGCCCAGGAGTATGATTGGTGTTTTCCATGTAATGAGCCTCATAATCAATCCATGTGCTTCAATGGTGCTTTGACTCAAGCTTTAATGGTAATAACTACTGGTGTGGAGGGTGAGAATAGTCAAGAGAACAGCCAACAACAAGAAACATTCCAACAGCAATCAGCCCCAAATGACACCACATTGGTAAATTGGCAAGCAGAGGATTTTTGTGGCATGAACCAGGTAGTTTCTCAAGGTGTTGCAGCAAACACAAGGTCAAAAAGGAGAAATTTGGGTGAAGAACAGCCATTAGCCCCAGCCAATCCACAACCTTCCATGGCTCCACAAATGATTGGCAAGCAAAGTCCCGCTTCAAATGCACAAGGACAGCCAAGAACAGCCCCTAGGCCAACTCAAATGCCAGCTGTTGCTGCCCACATACAAGGAGTAAATGTGCAAACCAAGGGGCAGCAGAGAGATCCTTCATCACCATTCAGTATCATTGATCAGATGAAGAAAACAAACGTCAATATATCTATGTGGGAATCCCTAGCTATCCCAGGCCAAAGAGATCTGCTGCAAGCTGCCATGAAGGACTGGCCAACTTCGAATCAGCAGATACAAGACAAAGTGCTTACAAATGCTGCCCAGCCTGAGGGAAATCATGGAGGACAACAAGGTAAGATGTTGAAACCCCCTCCTTTCTATGTTTCGTTAATCATTGGAAATCAGCTAGTGCACAATTGCATGATAGACTCCGGGGCAAGTAGCTCAGTAATGCCTAAACAGATAGCTGATCAGTTAGGGCTCCAGTATGAAATAACATCTAAGGGAGTAGTGCAGTTGGATGGGACAGCAATAGCAACAGTTGGAGTGATTAGAAATTTGAGTCTTACCTTGCACGCATGTCCAAATGTTGTTGTTTTACAAGATGTGTCAGTCATAGACCTTCCACCACTCTTTTCCCTCTGTTTGTCAAGGGACTTCACTGCCAAGATTGGGGGATATTTGTCTGCTGATTGGTCTCACATGCTATTCAGAACGAGATATGGAACTAAGGCCACAATCAGATCTGAACCTATTGCAAACTTCCATATTGAGCCCTACACTCCAAGTCAGATTAATGTCAATTGCTCAGCATTTGATCAAGAAGATCACCCTAGCACTGATGAAGCTGACACTAAGGTTGGAAGTATCCCAGATTTGACTCTTGATGAATGGGCAAACAAGGTGCATGCTTTTGATCCTTATCAAGGAATAGAAGAATCTGAGCTAGGAGTCTATTGTATACACGAAGAAAGTCAACCTATTCCTAGCATCACCAAGCCAAACCACAAGGATGACAATGAGGTATGGCAGCTATTTTTTGATGGATCAAGGAGTAGACAAGGTGCAGGAGGTGGAGCCATGCTTGTTTCACCTCAAGGAGTAAAGTACTATTCAGCTTTTAGATTTCAATTTGCATGCTCCAATAACACTACTGAATATGAAGCCTTGGTGCAAGGGATGCATTGGGCAATCAAGAAAAAAAAAAGAACTTGCAAGAGTCTTTGGGGACAAGAATTGATTGTAAATCAGGTCAAGGGACAAAGATGCGGCCAAAAATGATCTACTCAGTGCTACAAGAACAGGGTGTGGGACCTCATGGAAGATTTTGAGGGTTTCGCATTAAAGCCATTCCTAGGAAAAGAATCAAGTCACGACAGGCTTGCGGCATGTAGGGGCAGCCTTTGACATTGTAGAAAACATTCAACAAGACAAGGTACAACCAAACATCCACGTGATTGTTAGGCCTTCTGTGCCGGATAACGATGTCAATTGGCAAGTATTTGAGAATGACCAGCAAATCATCCATTTCTTGCAAGAAGAAGCCGAGTTCTCGCCTAAGAATCAATAAAATTTGGAACAGCAATATGGTGACCAAGTGATACACCATGAGAACTCGACAAGCTTGGACTTATCACTTTGGAGTCCATTTTTAACCCCAATGATCAGTTTAGAAAGGAGAAAGCAAACATTCAAGTTAAGAGAGAAGATTCGGTATCCATATTGGTAGAAGAAAACAAGCCATTGCAAATTGGAAAGATGACAACTGAGCAAGAAAGGTGTGAGTTCATACAACTATGTCAAGAATTCCCTGACGTGTTTGCTTGGAGCTATGAAGACTTGAAAGGTTTCAATCCCAACTTAGCTCAGCATACCATCGAATTGGATCCAAATACTAAGCCTGTCAGGTAGAAACAGAGACCAGTCAATCCACACATGGAGCCTCTCATGAGGAAAGAATTGGACAAGCTGATTGAGTCAAGAATCATATTCCCAATCAAGCATTCTAGTTGGGTTGCCAACTTAGTTCCAGTCAGGAAGAAGAGTGGAGAGATCAGGTTGTGTGTTGACTTCAGAGATTTGAATAGAGCCTCTCTCAAGGACCATTATCCACTCCCTTCCATGGAGCAAATATTGCAGGTCGTAGCTGGTTCAGAAAGGTTTTCACTACTTGATGGTTACTCAGGCTTCAATCAGATTATGGTGAAGGAGGAAGACCAGTTCAAGACAGCCTTCACAACCAAATGGGGCACATATGCTTACAAGAAGATGCCATTTGGACTATCGAATGCTGGAGCAACATTCCATGAACTATGGATATGGCATTCAAAGGCTTGATCAACAAGATAGTGCTGATATACCTAGATGATATTACTGTCTTCTCAAAGAATGCAGCAGACCATTTCTTTCACCTCAGGCAAGTGTTTCAGAGGTGTAGAAAGTTCGAGTGTCTTTGAATCCTAAGAAGTGCATCTTTCTTGCACATGAAGGGAAGCTCCTTGGCCATATTGTCTCCAAGGAAGGATTAGCAATTGATCCAGAGAGGGTTGAAGCCATAAGAGCACTACCATTGCCAAGCCACAAGAAAGCCCTTCAGAGTTTCCTGGGAAGGATAAACTTTGTTCGGAGGTTTGTCCCAGATTTTGTAGCCCTTGTCAAGCCCATCACCAAAATGTTAAGGAAAAGCATGGCTTTCAAGTGGACGTAGAAGGCAAGGAGAGTTTTGAAGCAATCAAAGAAGCCATCTCCCAAGCACCCACTCTCATCAACCCAGACTTTTCCAAGGATTTCATCCTCTATGCATTTGGAGGTGATGACACTATTTCTGCCATTCTGGTACAACAGAACAAAGATAATGATGAACAGTAGATCATTGCCTTCTTCTTATTGCAGAGCCTAGATGACTGCAAGTGAGGTACTCTTTTCATGAAAAGCATGTGCTTGCATGAATCGAAGCTTGAAGAAATTCAAACATTTAGTCTCAAACAACAAGGTCCGATTTGCTAGTCTCACATGTCAAGGTTAAGGACTTCCTCCTCAACAAGGATTTGAATGAGAAAAGGGCAGATGGATCACCCATGTCATGGAGTATGACATTGAGATCAAGATCACCAAGTGCGTAAGAGGCAAAGGTTTGTGTGAGCAGCTCGCTTCCAAACAACCAGACAACCCAGGAAGATGAAGAAGACGTTGTCCTACTATTATAAGATGATCAAAAACAGGAAAATGATGATGTGTCCACTCCCTGTTGGACTCAGAATATGATACATTTCCTACAGACGGGCATGTGCCCTCCAGAAATGAGCAAAGCAAAAAGAAGGTACTTCAGATTACAAGCAGTTCCATATGTGCTTGTTGATGGTGTTTTGTTTAAAAAAGACATCAATGGTGTTCTATTAATATGCATTGGGACAGGTCAGGTTGAGAGGATCTTACATGAGTTCCATGACGGGGAGGCAGGAGGCCATTTCACCCCACGAGTAACAGCTCTCAAAATCATGAAAGCTGGTTACTATTGGCCTACTGTATTCAATGATTACTACTCATGGGTTAAGAAATGCAAGAAATGTGCATTCTTCATAGGGAAAGGAAGGTTAGCAGCACTGCCCCTTCATCCAATTTTAGTAGATCATCCATTCATGCAATGGGGATTGGAATTCATTGGAGTCATCAATCCCAATTCGAGTCAAGGCCACAAGTGGATTCTTATAGCGACAGACTATTTCACCAAGTGGACCGAAGCAGTAGCGCTCAAAGAGGCAAGTGAGTCTAACATACTAGACTTTTATGAAGAAATAGCAACCAGGTTCGGTGTGCCAGCCACCATCATATCAGATAATGCATTAGCATTCATAGGTTCAAAAATTACAAAATGGGCTGTCAAGAACGGGATCTACCTAAGCACTTCATCAAACTATTACCCTCAAGGTAATGGCCAGCCGAGTCTACAAACAAGAACTTGCTTGAGGATCATTAGGACTCTTGATGAGAACCAGAGGGCTTGGCATACCAAACCGAAATCAGCCTTATGGGCTGATAGGATCACTCCTAAGAGATCCACATGTAATTCTCCATTTAAGATTGTCTATGGAAGAGAGGCAATCTTGCCCATGTCACTTGAGTTGCCAACATTGGAACTCATGAAGCAGCTGGAATTGCTTGAATTTGAGCCTATGGAGGTGAGATATGCAGAGCTGATGGAGCTGCAAGAGATCATAAATCAGGCATCCCAAGCAATGGAAAAGGATCAAGCTTTGATCAAGAAGACCTTTGATAGGAAGGCCAAAGATAGATCTTTTCAAGTTGGAGATCTAGTGTTGAAATGGGATATGGATAGAGCTAAACCAGGAAGGCATTCAAAATTTGATGCCATTTGGAGTGGCCCGTACATGGTCGAAGCGCACGAGCAACAATGCTTTCCAATTGGCCTCATTGGATGGTGAAGAACTGCAGATTCCAAATAATGGAATCTATCTCAAGCGTTCCTCTACAGGAAGTTCACTACCTTGTAAATATTAATTATATTTTCATTCCTCCAAGTGCTTGTGCACATTGTCCTGTTGTAGTTAGGTTTCAGTTTTCCTAAGTGCTTTGGGCACAGTTTTGCTACTCTCGTGTTATTTTCTGATTCGAGTGTCATTGGAGAAGAAGTTGCAAAAGATGTCGCCTGTTTGAGTTATTGCTTATAACTCCATGCCCAATGGATCGCTAAAAGGCCACTGATCTTCTACCTAGCAGGCAGGTGACCCTACTGAGTCGTCAAAACTGTTGTCAAAATTTCACCCCTCAGGGTAAATTTCGATAACATGCATCAGAGTTTTGCAGTTCTAGGCAAGTAGATCAAACAGAAAATCACGAAAAATGGCTAAGTCCTAGTCCTAGGAGCACCGGGACATTTGGGACAAATGGACGCGAACCGCCGGTTCGAATGAAACAGAAAGTTCGTGACCGGGACATCTCCACAGGGGATGCGAGGGACGTGGATAGCCGAAAAGCCGAGAGCCAATCAAATTGCACCACGTCATCAACAAATGAGGGATGAGGAAGCCCATTTCAGCAGATCGGAGGTTTTTGTCCCAAAGACCGACATCCGGACAAATGGACGCGAAGAAGGGCGCGGTGCCGGAAAACCCGCAGACCAATCAAATCACGACATGTGTCACAAGGGAGATAGTCCAAAAGTCAAAGGGCGAGGTTTTGACCGACCCGAACCAATGAAATAGTGCCACGTGTCCAAGTTTAAGGGGTCCACAAGGAAATTTCAAAGGAAAGCCCATGGAAAGGTGGAGGAGAGAGAATTGCTCAGCGAATCAGAGCCTGCCACATGTCATCCAAGTGGCAGAGCGCGGGAAAGTTCAAATATTTTTTCCCACCGACCTGTTTTGGCCTGTTTTGCCCTAAATCTTCAGATCACCATAACTTTCGATCCAGAGCTCAGATTTTCACGTTTTTTATATCAATGGAAAGCTGTTGAAATTCTCTACATGATTCTGGAATCAATCTTGCATTTTGGTTCAGTTTGGAGAGAGAAAATCAAGAAACACCTCTGGCATGAAATAACAAGCAGAAGTAATGCTTCAACAAACAACTTTAATGCAGCAGACAGTTCGCCGCTTCTGTTGGACAGCCCACCGTTCGCCATGTGATCCGCCACTTCGTCATAATGAGATGAATCAATGCAACATGGAGGTGGTTGGATTAGATTTGGCTTCCCTCTCTCTCTTCCCTCTCTCATTCTTTCTATATACCAGAAGAGGAGCTTCTTTTCAAAGGTCAAACATTTTTCTATTTTGCCTCTCCCTTCTTCTCCTCAGGCGAATTTGTGGAGTTCGAACCTCTCATTTGAAACTGTAATATGACTCTGCCTCTTGGCATTCTGCAGTGTATTGTATCAATCTTTGGAGCAAGTAATACATGTCTGTGGATGATTCTCAACCCTCTCTGTGTTCATCTTGCATCCTCCTGGTCTTTCACTACAAGTTTTGTTATCTGTGCATGATCTTATATCACATTTGAATGGTCTGTGTTTACTGGCAAGATAGGTGTTCTTCATTCCTCGGTGCATCACCTCTATTAGTTTAGATTTATTTTTATGCATCTTCTTACCCTGTCTCCTTGGCAGATTAGATTAGGTTTTGAGAAAACCCTCTGCATATTTCGTGTGCATCTGAACAGAGGAATAGGAACCAGCCTTCTCTGGAGAATTCTTTCTCATTTTCAAGTCCCACACTTGGAGAAAGGATTCAATGTTATGCAATCACACTGGATGCCAAAGTGATCAACCTAGAAACCTGATCTGCATCTAGAGGTGCTGTGATTTTGCACTAACAATGATATTTTGTGGAGGTCTAGGATGGATATCTTAGCAGGTGTTTTCTACAACCTGGTCTATCAAATTATCTTGAACTTCCCGAGGGATAGACAAGGGATTTGGAGCGCGTCTTTTCCTTACCATGTAATTATTTTCTAAGATACGAGATACTATTGACCTATTCATTAGATGAATGAATACATCCTATGAGAGAATTGAAGGGTCTCATTATTAGTGGGATAAATATAAGTGGCGGTATTGTAATCATTAGAGGTTTTTCCATGACTTGGATTCCTTTTCTTCTTATCCACATGGTTAGGAAAGGGATCTTTATAGATACCCATTTTGTCATTTGGACCTTGGCCTAAGTCGGGGAGAATCTACAGAGATCTTTCCCTCTCCAATAAGGTCTTGTATGTAATGATGTAGTCTTAAACACCTATCAATTTTGTGCCCTTTAATGTGATGGAAGTCACAGTACTCATGTTCCTTGAACCAAATGGGTTTTGGAGCATTTTACGGGTATGGTATCATCACAATTAGGTATTCCACCATGTTTTTGTTATCTAACTATTTCAATATGGCGAGATAGGGAGTCTATTAATGGTGTGAACTCACATTTGGTAGGTTCTTTGGGATGAGGTCCTTGTGAAAGCTTTAAAAGCAGAGCCGTTTGCACGGCTTGGAATCTCTTGGATTCTATAATGCCATCTCCAACGAAATGTTTTTTATTGAAAAACTTCGGTTTATCTACAGATTTCACTTCATGTTTGTCTTTGACAACTGGGTTTAAGTGTTCTCTTCACGATGAGGGCCTTCTCAATTTGACCTCCCTTCTCTATAACTTCTTTGAAGTTTGTGCCACAATGAATTTGTAAATAGACGGTTATCTCTGGATTTAATTTAGGCACAAATATGCTTACCAATTGTTTTTTAGGAAGGTATAAGGAAACGAGTTCTAACCCTTGCCATCATTGTAGAAAGCTCACAAATGTTTCATTAGGATTTTGGTTTGTATTGCGAGAGATCGTTCATTGTGATATCATTTTCCATGTTATAGGAATAATGTCATACATTTTTTTGTTAACACTAGCCACATTGTAATGGATCCCTTGGGTATTCCATAGAACCATTCCAATCCTATTACTCCTAGGCTACGAGGGAAGAGTCGTATTAAGAATTTATTATTGTATGCGACCTCTTGGCAAGCCATATAAAAGTATTTTATATGATCATGAGGTTCACTCTTACATTTATATTTATCAAATTTAGGAGCAATGTAAAAATTTTCTAGGGAAGGGTTTCCATAACATGTCCTTATCGAAGGGGTAAGGGCATAGTTCTTCATAGGAATACTTCCTATTATGTCCTATGTTTCCCTCCTATAGCGTAATAAACATATCTTTCCTGATTGTAATTCTTGCTCAATGATTTGTTCTTTGGTGGGAAAAATTGGTTTTGCACCTTATCTACTTTAAAGGTCGCATCACTATATGGATCAAAGTGGAATTTGTTAGATTTCATCTTGGTCTTGTCTTTGTATACATCCCTACTTGAAGAGTCTAAGTTTGCTAGTTTTTGGCTCGGTTTCAGGGATCTGTTTTTGAAGGATCTCTTCTTCAATTAAAGGATCCTCTTCCTCATCAAACTTGGGAGGTGGAAAAGCTTTGCACTCAATCTTAACTTTACATGAAGCTTTGTAATATGGTCACCATGGATCACCAAGTGGCTTGGGTGGTTCTCCTTGATGGTGTTATGATGTTGACCGTAGTAGAAGAATACCCTACGTCAAAAAGGTTTATCCATATCTAGGAGGGACCTTCATTCTTCTATTTTATGGTTAATGACTTTAGTTTCCACTTCATGCTCTTGCGGAAGCTTAGCCCCTAGTTCCAAGACTCTTGCGAGTACTTGATCTCTGTTGTAAAAGAGGAGTTCGTCAAAGCGGCCTAACTCTAATTGGTGTTGTTCTTCAGAAGAGTCGAATCCTCTCCACTATGATCAATTAATGGCTCTGTTTCCTTGACTTGTGATAATAGAGGTGCTAAGTTATTTATGCTAAATGGGAATAATTTAAAAGGATTTTCTCTAAAGTCACGATCGGTTGGTTTGGATGCCATATTTGTGATTCTAGGAATCACTAGTAAAAGTGATGCTAAGTTTCGTCTTAATGTCTTTGAATTTTACACAAAACCTAGGTCTATTTTTGTGCGCTTCTAGAGGAAATGCTATGCGGTTTTCTTATGACTCAAGGAACACTCATATGAACACTCAAATGCAACGATCACCCAAGTTGTCATTTCGCCAAGTTTATTCCCTAATTAGGATTTTGGTGAAAGGCTCAAAGCGGATAATTCCAATATTGTATCAATACGTAGGTCAAGTTATAATTCTAATAAGACCTAAATATTAAAGTGTTACCAATGCAATCCCTCGACGAGGTATACTAAAACTAGTTCGAATGCTGATGAAAGCTAAGTTTTCTAAAAATGGAAGTTGCATGAAAGTATGTATAACGTAAAAATGCTATCCTACACATTAACTAAGAAATCAAGGTGTTAGTATGAAAATGACATTATTTCGTTATATATAAGTCAATATCGACACCTTAAAAAGGTTTCAATGATGTTGGAACTAAAGCGAAGTAAGAGTACAAAAATAAGTTGCTAGTTGCATGAGCAACGTAACCGCACAATAAATGGACTTATATTAAGTTTTCTAGAAACTGAAAACCCAATGTAAGTAACAACATTGTGTGACTAGAATGAGAGAAAAATATCAACCTAAGGAGAGATAAAAAGGATGAATCAAAATCACACGGTAGTAAAGACAATCTTGAAATCAAGATCAAAGGACTTTACTAAAGATATGAAAACGTACCTACACACTTTAGACCTTTAAAAACCTAGCTGCTGCAACATGGATGGGTGTAAAGAAAAAAAAAAAAAAGTGGCGAGTACTATCGATGATAAAACACACGAGGTATGATTCTTTCTCACCCTTAAAAATGGGCGAAGTGAGAACACAAGGGTATAGATAAAAAGATGAAAATAAACTAAGTGCCACTTGGGCAGATTTTCACCTCATCCAAAGATGAGAATAAAATTGACCTAAGTGGGATGTATTTTAAATCCATGATGAAAGACACTTAGGTCAAACCTACATGGGTTATTTTCCTTGTTTTGAGAAACAAGGTTCAGACTCCAAGTGGGCTCCAAGACAGAATGGCCTCCTTAATAGGTTCTCTCAACTAGGTGTCAGAAGATTGTCTAATGTGAGTGCAATTTGCCCAAAGAGTCGCAATGACTGATTTGGGAGTATCTCAGCTTTATTGTACCCCCTTTTGATACAATGAGAAACTAGTGCATTCAATTGTACCATCATTAGAACCATGATACAAACAATCTTTGACTCTAACTCACAAGGCGTACTAGTCAAGTGGGTAAGTGAAGCGCTTCCTGTTTCATCCATGAGGTTACTCTGTGGTGGATTAATTTAGGGTTCCTGGAACCACCCCCATTGTTGTATCTTAAGGCATTATGCCAAAGGGGTTATGTTCCAGTTAAGTGGATAGGGACATACCCTTTTCCAAAACTTGTAATATAGTGTGAAGTGAAATGGTGTGTTTTTATCTTGCTTTAACTTAATGTGGTTTTAAGTAGCACACCATTTGGAAACCTGTATGAAAACACGTGTATTAGAGGGTTTTATTTTTCATTTTGATGCCTTTTATTTGATAAGTGTTAGGAACTATACACAAAGAGTCAGTAATTTTCCATAAAAAGAATAAAATGTCATTTCTAATTCTCAAGATTTCCCTAAGACACAAGATAAGAGCATACGCGATGCAAAATCCAAGAAATCAATAAATGGAAACACTTAATTCAAGTGTGAAATATACCTTTTCTTGATTTAGGCATTCATAATGATGTTAGCACTTTAAGAAACAAATATTTAGAAAACTGAAATTAATATGCCAACTCGGACCGAAGCACCTACACATGGGTTAGGGCATGTGTGCATGGGTGAGGGAGGTTGCGCACCTCTATGTAATTTTATATCTGTAGTACACCTATACCACCCGAGTGATGTCTATGTCAAGGTAAGTGTGCCTGCGCCAGGGTATGGGCGTGTGCACCAAGGTATAGGTGTGTGCGCCAAGGTATAGGTGTGTGCACCAAGGTAAATTTTCTGACAGAGGGCCGAGAGTACATAGGGTGCTTGCACGTGGGTTTGGGTTCCTACGCGCCTAGTAGAAATGAAATTTTGCAAAGTGTTACCCTATTTATTAATAACTAACTAACATTTCCATCCATTTTGGTCAATTAATGAAACTTTATTAATTAACTATCCCTTACCACACTCTAGATGCCAATTAAAAAAATTTCATTAGGTATAATCCTCTTCCAATTGAATAATTAACTATTATTAGTTAATTAAGCATTTTTAACCTTGAATTTGATCAATAAATCTTCTAATTGTTAAATCCATCTATCAAATCCTCTAATTCATACCTATTTCCATCTAAATCATATCTAAATAGATTTCTAAGCTTATTATAGGCTATTATTAATCCTAATTGATCAATTAAATCATCTCCAACTGTTATGACTTGTTAATTCCTCTAATCAAGCTTATCCTTTCTAATTCTCCTTTATCCTTTATCCCACATGCACTAGTTTGCAAGCTTCTCCCAAATTGGAAATCTATATAAAGGACCCTCCTACCTTCTTTCACACCTACACCACACTTTTTCTAGTGATTACTATAGGCATATGATAAGAGCCTTCTCCATTGTTGGAATAGCTACTTCATATTTGCATCCATTCTCTCATATTTGAGTAGTAAAGGAAGATCTAAACATGGATTTGTAGCCATTTTAGTGAGATCCTTTCCTCATCTAGAGACAACACACAAATTGATTTCTTATGATCTAAATAGGCTCATACTTTGATAAATCATACATTTACAAGAGTAGGAATGGTTTAACATTAGATGTTCATTCATGTTTATGCATTAGAATAGTTATTTCCTTTAAGCTCTTATCATGATGTTAATGGTAGATTTACTTTTCTTTGAAGCTACTAGGTGTTAGTTTCATTCAAATAGCATAACAAGTTTAACATACATACATTTGGCACACCCGATGGGACTTACTCCATTGTCCTTTGCATTAATTTCAAGTTTTTGTAGATTAGTTTCAATTTTGGTTACTAACCCTCTTTTTAGAATTTATAGATAAATATTGAGTTTCTTAACTAGATTAGTTAAGTTTGCTTGGTTTTAGTGCTCTTTGCAGGAATAAAGGAGGTGAGGTGCTGCCAAATTTGAAGCAAATTGGCAAAGTTTTGATATTTTTGACATTCTTTTTGTCAAATCTCATGTTTTGATGTTACACAAGTGTCTTGTGCTAGCGTGAAGAACCCATGCGTCGGTGTCAAAAGGCTTGCACTACTACCAAAACCCACGTGTTACCATTGTTATATTTACGCTACTAGTGCTAGGTTTGCGCTAACACCTCTCGGCCTGTGTTACCATTGGCTTGAATTTTTCTCCTCTATGTTAGGCTTGTGTTACCGTTGTTAAGCTTGCGCTACGTCTCTTTTCTTGTGCTAATGTTACATTGTTTTGTATTTCTCACGCACTGTGTTATTGTCATTACCCTTGTGCTAGCATGAGATGCCTTACGTTAGCGTTATCATCCTTGAAATACTATCAAAACTCATGTGCAACTATTACATAGGCTTGCTTATTTGGTGCTCTATGTCAATTTTGACTCGAGTTTCGAGGTTTCTATATTCGATTTGTGATGTTTGCTCTTGTTTTACAGGTTTTCTAACTCAATTTTTAGGTTTCTACATTTTTAATCGAATTTCTAACATGTTTTCAAGATTTAATGAATGTAATGTTTCCATGTTTTTCTTAAATTAGGATAAAGTTTGTGTATTCTCTTCTCTTGCACCTTTGAGTGATCTTGAGAAACAAAAGCAACTTTAGTCTTCATTTTCTAACATTTGGTTAATTTGGAAACTTAATCTTTCATTTTTTCTTAAGGGAATGAACAATTTATCAAGAATTTATATGGTTCTCTGATTTCAAGTTTTCATTTTCTATCTAATTGGATTAATGTTTGTGTATGCTCTTCTCTTGCACCTTTGAACAATCTTGAGAATCAAAAGAAACCTTTAAATCCTATTTCATAATATTGTGAATTTCTTGAAAACTACTAACTATTGAGTGCATGACCTAATTCTCTTGCCAAACAATCAGGATATAAACAAATAATGATTACATGTGTGTTGCATGTCTCCAATGGTGTTCTAAACCCTATTTTTAATCAAAGATTAAAACACACCATTTATTCAAAACATTGTATTTGTAGGTTTAGATAATGGATTAAACCCATATACTTTGGACGGTGGAAAGTATCTTGGCATAAGCCATAAAACTCATTATTAGGATTACCACAGGAAACCCAAAATAGTTCACACCTTGAGAGAACTGGTGGACAAAACGGGAAGTTCCTCGCTACCCACTTGACTAGTTAGAAACCTATGTGAGAAAAGCTTCAAGTTACCCATATGATGCCCCACTCATAAATTTGATTATGGGGTAATGCTCCATTTTCTATTTTACTAGAAATGCATACCTCTCTTAGGTAAAAATTCACAAGTTTTGAACAAAAGCTTAGGAAACTATTTGGGATTAGGGCCAACTTGAATTTATCCACCATCTTCTAAAGAGCTCTCACAAAACAACGACTTTTTGGATTCAAAACCTTGTTATTTGAACAAGGGAGAGTCCATTAAAGTTGGCACCACGTGTTATTCATCATGAAACTTACAAGGCATCACTTTGTCTTAGTTTTTACCTTGTCATAAGATAAGGAGAAATTCTGCCAAAGTTAGGCTAAGTATTTTTCATCACCACTTGGTCTACTCCTTTGTTCTATTGTTTCCCTTTTTGGTACAAAATATAGCATGCATACATAGTCCTATAAAGATTGTGTCCACCAATTTTGCACCCACTTACATCCTTCCTTATTGTGACTGCGATAGTAAGCATTGAAAGTGTGTTGGTATGTCTTCATATCTTTGATAGCCTTGTCTTGATACCCATGTCAAGACTATCTTATTGTAGCTAGGTTGTCTCATCATTGACTTCCTCTTGAGTTGTTACACTACTCGCATCATATTGATACAGTTTGATACTTACATATTGTTTCCTTTGTGAAAATTGATTTAAGTCTCTAAGTTGTATTGTTACGTTGCTCACATAACTATAAACTTCTTGATATACTTAGACCTTTTTTAATTCCAAAATTTCCTTGAGTTTTAAAAATTGATGTCGTTACATTTCTCACATCATGGTTACATCATTTTGATACTAATATCTTACTTTGTCTACAAAAATTGATTAGCGTATCCAAATTGTGTTGTTCGCATTTGTAGCTTCAATTTTCAAGACTTGGAATTTGTGGGTGTCTAAAATTTTTAATTATATTTTTATAGAAATCACGTAAACACCATCGTAGTACTTAGGTCTTGTTTATCCCAAACTTTATCTAAGTATTGACATTATGTGTTTTCATTATTGTGTTTAGTACCTAATCTTACACCTCCTTGGGGCCATACAACATCAACAAGTAAGCTGGGGAGCTTTAAGAATGGAATACTTGGAATTTTATGTGATTTGTATCTGAAGAAGATGTCTGAAAAGTTATTTAGACCAAAATTTAGAGGGATTAGGTGACAAGTAAAAAATCAATGGCCAACCTTGCTACTTTTGGTCCTTCCTATGACCAGGGGTGAGAGAACCAACTTTGTAACTGAAAAAAATGAAGAGGGGTAAATAGATACTTTTTTATTTATTCCCTAAAATTATGTAAGTTAGTCTTGGATGATCATGGCCAATAAATGTAGCATTTAACTCTCACAAGTTGTCACACAAAATGGTGCATATGTCAATCCAAATAGACTT
Organism: Taxus wallichiana var. yunnanensis; assembly: GCA_018340775.1. Lineage (NCBI taxonomy): Eukaryota > Viridiplantae > Streptophyta > Pinopsida > Cupressales > Taxaceae > Taxus > Taxus wallichiana. Next base: position 777,177,055 of record CM031235.1, read on the forward strand.
AGGTTACTCTAGATAGATAGGATGCATTTATGTTGCATTTTTCCATAAAAGAAATAGAAATTAAAGGTTCCTACTTATATATTTGTAAATCAAAGTAATAGAATGAAAAATGAAAGATCTATATTGTGTGATAAAAAATAGATGTATGAAATTTTGAAGGTGGGGTATTTTTATGAAAATGGATCTCCTAATGACACTACTTGCAGTACTCACTTAAAAAATACAACATCCTGGACGAGGGAGCACACTTCATCAAATAATTGAAGTTTCAATTCAAAGGAAGATTTTCATTCATTGATACTTAATTAGTGCAAACATTCCACACAACATTTAAAATATTTAACACAAAGGATCATGTAAATATTTTAATGAAGTATTTCTTACTTCTAATCTCATACGCTTAAGATTCACTCAAAAGATTACAAAAATTCATCAAAAAAATGATTTCAGTAAGGATTTTATAATTGCATTCAATATTGTAAAGTAAGTACTCACAACACAATATTGAACAAATAACCAAATCTTAATCACTAAGGACAGACCTAGTGTAATTTAGAGAAGCAAGAAATACAAAATTGCAATAGAAAATGTAACTCATTAACCAGATGTTCAACATACAGAGAACAAAATATGTAAGCCAAGCTCATAATCAGACATATTTCATTAATATCTACCAAATTCTTGACAAGGGAACATGAAAACCAATGATCTCAATGCCTATTAATGGCTATACATTGTAACCATCTTAACATCAAAATTGAAAGAGTAAAAACTTATAATGTATTTCTTCAAGAAAATTATGTAGTGTCACAACAAGATATTTCAACTTTTCTTTTTACAAAATCTTAAGAAAAAACTCCCCTTTAGTATGAGGACAAAACCCTCATACTTATACAACTAATTTATTTAATTTCCCCCCAAAAACATCCCAAAGGATCCTTTGAAACTCTACTTCATGCAATTCAAAATCTTTCCAAAGTTAAGGAAATATATTTTAACCAAAAAGATTCCTTCCTACTTTTGATTGGGCTGGGTGAAGAAGGAACAAAATTGTGACACATGGAAGGAATGAAAAGGATATTCCTATGTTCTTAAAAAAATTTCATCCTTTAGAAAACTACATTCTGTTTGAGAAAATCTTCATTTCCAGAATGTATCACCGTGAGGGTGAATTTGTTTTTATCTCTCCTTTATTTTTCTGGGTCCACTCTAGTGGGCTGATTTACTAACTACTTCCCATCCTATCCTTGTAAGCATAAAATTTTCAATAATTTGCATGATAATTTCCTCATCAGCCCCAAGTGATAGTGGAAAATAATTTCCTGCTTCATACCTATGTCATTAAGTCCCACAGAGATAATTATTTCTTTCTTTATCCTCCTTGACAATTTATCAATTATCGATTCAATTTGTGCCCATTTTTGCATGGTAGATATATTAAAACCCTTGGCTCCCAAGGTTTACCTAAAGTATAATCCTTGAAAAGTCTAATTAAATTCTCCATAATCTCCATTTTGATATTTTCTCCACTGTCCATCCCAATTAATTTTTATCAAGAAATGGAGGCCACCGATATACTCCATTGTTTTGTCTCTTAACTCATCAAGGATTTCAACAGATTTCATTAGAATATCCACTCTTACTTTTGTAGCTTCATAGTATTCTTGTTGATTTCCTATAGACTAAGAGATATAATCCCTTCCTTAACAACCAAGTCATCACTTAAGTCCTTGATAGCTTCCATTTTTGGTAGCATATCATTCCACATTAATTTCTCAACTTCACATTTATCTTTTTAGTGCCTTGGTTATTTCTACTTTTTTAAAAATATGGGAATAACATTTCACAGATTCCTTGATTATTTCTTCACCTTTGGTGACCAAATCATTTTCCCATTGGATGGTGGCCTCTCCTCTTTCTCCCAAGTCACTCACTCTTTCCTAATATCATCATTGGTGATCTCAGGGATTTCAACCTTCCTTCTTGTGAGTTCGGTAGTCAATTTTCTAACCAAGTTAGATAATGCTTCATTCTTGGCCTTTAAATCCTTCTTAGTTTCTTTGAACTCATAAATTTTGAACACTCCTTCTACTGCCACAAAAAAATCATGTTTCATTTCTTTAGTAGAAGGCTTACCTAATGAGATCATGGAGACCTAAAAATCAAACAAGGATGCTTCCCCTGGGTACATCGGTTTTGGAGAGTTACAACGTTTATGAATCATTCTCATTTTATTTTCAGATTATCCTAGAAATAACTCTTCCTTTTTGGTGGTATTTTTAGATTGAGGAGAGCCAGGATTTGTAAATCATCATCATTCAAATGTATCTCCACATTTTTCTTTATTTGAGAGAGAACTATCTATCCAATCCCTTATGGGAGACTCATGTTCATCAAGTGATTGTAAAATTGGAGTTATAAGGATAAATGTAAGGGCTTTGGAAGATGAAGAAGGCATAGACATACCTTCTAGAGCTACATACATTTTTCTTCTTGAGTACCTGGTTCTATAAGCCCACCCTAATCCTCAATTCCATCCATAGACTCAGATTGGTCTCCTACTTCTTCAACTATCAGGGGTTGTTGGTCACAAACTTCCTTTTCTACTATACTACCGAATCCTCACCCATTTTCTTACTAGGAGCAGGGACCGTCTCATAAATTCATGGGGAATAAATTCATTTGTGGGAATGTGGATTCAAGAATTTTTATGCAATCACTTCAATGTCATGAGGTGTTACTACAATTGTGTGACACTGAAGTTTCTCCTATGTTGTTTGTACTTGGAATCTTCTCTGTGAGGTTGTATACTTCATGTTTAATAATTTTTCCTCTTCTTCCACCACACTACTTGGAATTTTCTCTTCTAGTGATCTCGGTATGTTTTGTGGAAGATTCAAGACATCGGGCATGAGAGCATCCATAATGGGTTGTTCCTTGATGGGAAAAACAAACTGGAGTTTTTGGAACAAAAATGGTTATCATCACATGTACCGGTTTCTCAATGAGCATAGTTGCAGGAGATTGGGTGAGAGTAGATGAAAGGACATGGACATCAAGATCTACTATCTGTTTAGTGGTCTCTTTCCTCTTCTAAATCAACCCACTCGGACACCTTAGTTCACTTTCTCTTCCAAGGTGGACTTGTTCCTCCTCCTCTCGATTCTTACAGACTAGTATTTGGTGTTTAAAATTCATGAGGTGTTTTAAACAAAATTTCTTCCTTAGGATTCCTAGGAGTGGATTCCATCATTTTATCCTTTCCTTTGGATCTATAAAAAATATGTTGGAACAACCTATAAGGGGGTAGCATGAACAATAGGGCCCTCAACCATACCTCCCTAAAGCATTTCTCTAGTTCTTCATTATTTTTTTAGGAAGGGAAGTTCCAATTATGCTAGCCGAGCACTTACATCATCCATTACTGGCATGGATTCCAACTTCTTAAAAGGAATCTTAATATTTTGTCTCCATGAAATATCCCTAGTGGCATAAAATTTCCAATATGGGGAAGAACATCATCAATAATCTTACCAACCCTATACTCCCTTAATATTGGGGTATGTTTGGTAACTTACATCCACTCCCTTTGAAAATAACCACCTTAAGGAAAGTTAGATGATATTTCGATTTTTTCTGATTATATTTTTCTCACTAGCCTCCCAATTGATTGGCAGAAAAGGCTAAGAGGAGCAATATCATCCCAGATGTAATCTTCACTAATCACATTACCATCATATTCTAACCCTTCAAGGCTTGGATAACCCCAAAATCAATCATCTAGGATAATGTCATTCTTGAATGTTCTCTTCATCTAACTTCCTCTCATCTTCACAATTCATCCATAAATCCTCATAATGAGGTTTATGCTCTATCTGAGTGGGTGCAATACTATGTAAAATTTTTCTTTATATCATAATGCTTCCTTTCCTCAAATCTATCCAACATGCATCTGTTCATTTCTCCTTCCAATGTTTTTTTTTCAAGATGTTTGGGCAAGTGTAATTCCTAATGATCATGGGGAACTTGATAGGGGATGTTAGATGCTTGTTGGAAATGAATGGTGTACGATAAAATTTCTATCCAATTCCATCAGTTCCCACTTGTCATTTACACACATAGGGAGCAAGTAGGGTTTCCCATCAAAACCACTAACCTTGATATATGAATAGGTCCTGAATTGATAAAATAACACCCATATTGAGTAATAAATCTCTTGGCATCAGGGAAAATATCTCAGTCTCCCAATCAGGTGGTATAAACAAATTGTGGGTGCAAAAGAAGTGATTAGCAATATTTATGTAATATATTTCATAGTTTTCCAAATTTAGCTAATAGAAGACATCATACACCTTGGAGATGCTAAGATCACCATCCATTAGTAATTTTGAAAAACCCTATGAAAAATAAATGTTATAAACCAAGTAAGAAGTCATGAAAAATTTTACCATGTCGCCTTTTCTCCTCTCGCAATCTAGAAACTCCATCATTTTTTCATGAATGTGGTTACTTATTATCTCAGCCCAAGGGAGAGGATTTTTGTTTGTGAGTATTACTTGAATGAACTGAAACATCCATTCCTAGAAAAAATCAATAGATTCTATACCCATTACTTGGTTCAACAATATAATCACATCTCCAACTTCCTCAATAAATTCAGTTTTGTTCAACTTATTTTCATTCTTGGGAGCGAAAGTTCATGGATTGGTCAACCAATGGATATTCATAAACTTCATCCACTTCTTTGAATGTGAGTTCCAGTACTCCTATGTTGAAATCCTTGGTAATAGCCCCTTCTTCCCTTGTGGGAGGAAAACCCAACATTCTATCAAATGCCTTGCTCCTAGAAAGATAAAACCAAATCCCCTTCCCATCCCAAACTTCTCTAGTTATAGGATTATAGTGTTGAGCACACACCCATATAAGCTCAGGCATGGCATAGCATGGGAGGGAAAGAAAAAAAAGTGAGGTCAATACAAATTGTTGGCTATATGGGTCATGGTGTCACTTCTTTCAGGGGAATATAACCTCTACCTAAAATCTTCTAGGTTGACAAGATGCAATGTCAAAATCTATAATTCTATCTAGAGGGAACTAAGATTGGAACTTATTTTTATGGGAAATATATGAAACTTCATGATTCCAACACATTTTTATCAAACCTCTTTTCACAAAAACCAGACCTTTTAAACCAATTCTCAAAAGATCACAAAAATATGGGAACTGATGTACTTACCTTTAACAAAATTTGATTTCTTCTCAGAAATTGACTGAAAAGCATTGTAACTAAATTATGATCTTTGGGGCTACCTCTTGTTTCAACTTTCTTTCATTCCACTTGAATATCCTTTAGAACATCAAACCTTTTGAGTACCAGTAGGATATTTATAACAAGTTATCACATTAACTGCTCATGGATTCATGCATTAATGTTGAAGATTGCGTTCATGGGGAATTTTTGTAATTCTCATTTTTTCCTCTTTTCAACCATTGCAATATTTTCACGTCCTATCATCCCGTACCCCCATTACATGAGTCATTCACATTAATGGGCCTATTCCCATACATATAGTGCATTAATGAGTCCCCTTTTTAGCTATTAATGGGCTTCAGAAGAATTTTGCAAAATGATCCACACACCACCTTTGTAACATACAAGATGCATTTCTTTCTTTGTTCCCATGTATGCCATATGCTTGGTCTATGTACCTAAGTCATTCAGCCTCAGGTTTTTTTTACCAATTTCATGTCTCAAAGAAGCATGAGAATTTTTTCCTTTTTTCGGCCTCTCGACTTGTTGTTTTCACATATTGTTTCATGAGGACCTCGAGCCCAGAAATTATCTTGTACTTTTATCCTTGTTATGTGCTCATTTATCCATGGAAATATGATCCTTAGAGAATTATTTATTATGGACTTTGGGGTCAAACCATGCATCCTTTGGCATGAAAATTCTATCATATCCATTAGTGACACAAAGCTTCAAAGCCATCTCGGGAAAACAATTTTGTGTTCTCATTATTTTGTCGGAAAAAAATACTCCCAATCTTGGTTGGGAATATAAGATAGATAAACAATAATAAATTCTCTTCAAGGGTTCTCTTATTCAAAATCAAATAAATCCCAAATGAGAAAATAACTCAAATTAGGTACGGATCAGGATCAATGACACAGACTATACAAAAGTTCCCAGATTTAATAGGACCAAATATGGGTACTAACAATGGCTCTGACTTGGGGATGGGCCCCCATGGGTGCCACAAGAACAAAAAGACAATACATAAGACAGACCAAGTGCCAATCCATTGGGTAACAAAGTCATAATAAAAACACACATGGCCTCCTTGAGAAAATACACACAAAACATAAATCCAAAATACCAAGAAACTTAGTCATTTATGACAGAGCACAAAAAGGAAAAAAAAAAAAAAAAAAAAAGATATACATTGTACAAGGTCATACTTGAGCATTTAGTTTAATCCAAAAGTGTTTAAGATGCTATTGTTGATAAAAATTATAATAAATTTCCTTCCAGATCCTTTAGAAATAAAGTATGCTCACCAATCCTGATATCAATGGAATATGGTCCCATCCATAAGGCATCAAATTTTCCATGTTTACCCTTGTCCTCATGTCTTTATCCCACATGAGAAAGACCAAATCTCCAACATTGAATGCCCTTGGAGTTACTTTCTTATCAAATATATTTTTGATCCTTTCTTTAAACTTCAAGTGTTTTTGGTGGGATTCTCTTCTTTCCTCGTCTAACTCCAAGATCTGATTTATTCTTTCCTCATAAGGACTTATTTCTCCTTCCTCCCCAAGTTGTTGCATGAATGATAAGATGATAATTGCAGGTGTAGAGGAAAAGATCTTGGACTCCATAAACTAACTCAAAAGGATTTTTCCAGTGGCTCTCTTAGTTGTAACTCTATCTCCCACAAGGAAAACTTAAGTTGTTCACCCCATTTTTTGTTAGTTTCTAATGTCCTCTGAGTATCTTGAGTAAGTTTTTGTTACTTGATTCAGCTTGGTCATTTCCCTGAGGGTTGTAATTTGATGCATAGGAAAAATTGATACCATATTCTTTACACATAACTACTAATGGTTTGGCCCTAAGATCATAGCATTATCAACAACTATTTTGGTAGGTACCCCAAATCTGTAAATTATATTATTCAAGATGAATTCCATGACTACCTGGTGGGTTTCTTTCTTAGTAGGGATAGCCTCAACCCATTTGGTAAATTATTATAGTAAAAACCAATATCCATATGTGTCTAACACTTGAGGAATATGATATTTCTCCAATGAAATCCATTCCCCACTATTTAAAAGGGCTTCAATTGACATAGTTTGTAGGGGCAAGGCACTGAGGCTTTCAACCTCCTAGAAAAATTTGGCAAACTTTCACACTTTCTAACCAACCTTATAACATCTTTAAATAATGAAGGCCACCAAACCCTTCCCTCAAAATCTTTGTGGGCAGTAACTCTTCTAGAAAAATGGCCCCCACATACTCCTCCATGGAATTCTGCAATGATTTTGGGAGCTTCCTCCTCAGTGATACATCTAGAAGAATTCCTTCTAGATTCTTCCAAGCTAACCCATGGTTAGTCATGACATACTTATGGGAGGATAGTTTGAGTGTCCTTCTCTGGTTCTTATCTCAAATTCCCAGGACAATCCAAATTCTTTAAATAATAGATTACATCCTTGTACCAAATTGAATTTCTCATCTTCTCATGGGGATACAAACTACCTTCCTCAATTACATTTATCTCCATCACCTAAATTATTTTCAGCCATTAACTTTTCTAATCCCAAGCCTCTAACCAATTTAGTGGTTATATTTCCATATCATACTCTTGTAGTTTATTCACCTAACGACATATTTTTCTAGATATCTCCATTTCAGATAGAATATCTTTGACCATTGTATGAGGGACATAAGCCACAATCTTGGAACTCAAGATATAAGATCTAAAGATCTTGGTGGCTCTTACTAAGAAAAGGCCTTGTTTTTCCATGATGGTGTACTTCATCTCAGCTCCTTGCAGGGCTTTACTAAAGAAAGTAATAGGCCTCTCATTTCCTTCTTCATCCTTTTGTAACAACACAATGTAATTGTATTTTTTGAAGAAAAGGAAAACATTTAAATTATTTCTTGTAATCAGGGCTTGCTAAAACAGGGGCATTCTTTAGTGCTTCTTTTATTCCATTGAAGGCCTAAACAACTCCTTCCTCCCACTTGATAATATGATATTTCTTCAATATGCTTGTGATAGGAATAGTGATATCATTAAAAAGTTGAGATGAACCTCCTAATAAAATTTATTTTCCTAAAGAAAGACTGAATACCCTTTTTAGACATGGGTATAGGACCTTTCCAATTGCTTCCACTCTTTCAAGATCTATCATGACCCCTTCTTTTGACATAATGTGCCCCAATAACTTTTCCTTTTGAACTCCAAAATGACATTTCTTAGGATTCAATGAAATCCCATATTCCCTACATCTGAGAAACATTTGTTCTATATGTCCCAAATGGTCACCTCTTTTCTTTGAAAAAATTGTTACATCATCTTGATATACAACTATGAAATCATTGATAAGGCATGAGAAAGCCACATCCATGGCTCTCTGAAAAGTGGCTCTTGTATTCATAAGTCCAAATGGCATCCTGACATAAACATATGTTCCCTACAAGGTGTAGTGAAGGTAGTTTTAAATTGTTCAGATTGCTTCACAACCACTTGATTGTACCATGAGAAACCATCTAATGTCGATAATAATTATGACCTATGAACTTGCTGTAGCATGTTATCCATGTTTGGTAATGGGTAATTATCCTTGATTGATTCTTTGTTGAGATTTCTAAAATCTACACAAAGCCTTATATCCCCATTCTTTTTTCTAACCACAAGGTTGGCCACCCATGATGAATACCTGAGAAGGTTTATATGATTCCACCATCCCTCAACTTCACTAATTATTCTTGAATTTTGACTACAAGAAGGGGGTTGATAGGCCTTTTTTTGTTTAAAAGGTTTGGAATTAGGTTCCAGGTATTTCATGCTAAAATAAATCCTCCTATAAGCTTTCAATTCAGAATATGACCATGTTAAGAAATCTTGGTATTTTTAAAGAAAATTTGTATAAGCCTGATTTTCTTCTTTATTTAGATTGCACCCTAACCATACCTTCCTATGTTTTTGTTGGGTCCCCAAATTTCATGCTTCCACCTCCTAGATGCAAATATGGATCTATTGATTACTCTGTCAACATTATCAAAGTTTGATTCAAGGGAAACCAGTCCCTAGGGATAGTGTTTGTTTTTAATTGAATTACCTCTTTCCCAAAGAGGGTCTCTTTTCCATCACAAAATGCAATCATTGGTTTGAGATTAATATGTTGGTTAGTAAACTCACCTTTTATTTTCATAAATCTCTATATTTGAGCATCATCCTCAAATACTTGCCAATGTTTGACATTGTTAGGTACAGATGGTCTAGCCAATACTTCCACATCATAACTACAATAGGGAGACACTTGTACAATTGTCAAAATGGGATGCAAGGATATAAAGTATATCAATTTTTGCATTCTAAGATCTTTCATGATACAAAATATTAAATGAATCAAACATCTCAATAAGGTATCATACAACATGCTTATACTTATTTCATTCTCTAATTTTTAGTAGCATATAACTTTCTGACTTGTTTTACGACTAAATCAAAGTCTCCTTTAACAATGATGTCCTTGATTCCATACTTCCAAGAAACTCTTAGACCAAGGAGAAATGCCTCATATTTTAAAATTATTAGTGCATTCAAAACTTAATTTGAATGAAAAATTAAAAGTCTCTTGATCCGGGAGGTGAGGACTATTCCAGCTCCACTTCCTACACTAGAACATGCTCCATCAAATATCATGGTCCAAGGAATACCAACATCTTCTAAGTGTGTATTAGTGTTTATGCAGTGATCTTTGAAATATTCATATCCTATGAATTTTCCAAGTCTACATCAAAACAACACTTCATAAGAAGCATTCATAGGATCCTCAATGATATGGAGCATTTTATTTTCTCCATGTAACTTTACCAATTTTCCTTCCAAAGGTATGGTAGTATAGGACATATCCATTTGGACACTACCTCCCACACTTGTAGCCCATTTTCTTGACAACAACATACCCCATTTAGTAGGGCAAATCAACTATAACCACATTCATGGTTAGATACTTTCCAGGATAAGAAGCAAGTTGAACAATTAAACCTTTCACATATCCAATAATAGGTACTTCCCTTGAATCCATGGAAAAACATGTTCCAAATGTTGTCTTTATTATCTTTATGTCCAGCTCATTCATAACTTCTAAGGGCATTATATTACATGAGGCTCTTGAATCAAACATACAATTATGAAAAATCCTCTCATTTACAATTAAGGTAGTGAAAAATGGGTCCACATCTAATTGTGACTCAACCAAAGAAGTACCTAAATATATCTCAAGGATTCCCCCATGCTTTCTTATTCTTTTGACACTTCTATTTCAGCTATAGTAGGAGGGATTTCCACATTGTTTACTTCCTTAGTAGTGGCAACTTCTTCTTCTTTGAATCCGATACTCAAATTCTCTTTTTCTATGCTCAGGGATTCTGAGAAACTCAACAATTGGTACAGTGATTTTGATTTGACTCAAGATTTGAGCCATATCACATATGACATACTTAGGAAAAGCTATAACGGAGACATTATGTATTTCCTTTTCTAATAGGATGAAAATTTTCACTTCTTGAGTAGTAGCAAAAAGTACTTGGTCTTTCAAAAGTAATAATAAGGTCCTTATTAAGCAAGATCCTTCTTAGGAGTATTCTTGGGAATATTAGTCAAGAGAGGTACCTTTTTCTTAGGAGGAGGAACAGATCCCTTAACCACTCTACTTCAAAGGTTGTAATCCTTTTTTCAAGCCACAACAAATTCATCAATAGATTCATATCTTCCTCAGAGGGGATACCACCATCATACTTATTAATCATCAAAGCTCTCAGATATTCAAAATCATGATTAGGAAACTCAAATGATTGGACCATATCTACATCAATATTAGTTGTAGAAGGAAAAAAAGACCAGGATTATGTAGTTCCAAAAACCCTCCATAGTTCTAGCATTTAATATCTTAGTTAAAGTGGCTCCTTGTGGCGAGTGATCAGAACATTCCATCATGCACACATCACCAAAAGTAGATTCATCAGCAACATCATCTTCCTCCATAGTGGGATTACAAGGAGAATGTGGTAAAAACATCTATCACACCATTTAATGACATGATATTCTTCCACCAATGATATCATAACAGTCAATGGATCAGGAAATATATTGTTTTCCCTAGGGGCTAGCTTTGTCTATTCCTTTATCCCATAGATCCCTCCCTCTATCATCAACTTTGTGTTCACCCTAGGATGGTTTCCAAATCTATTTTTCCTTGGGGTTGGTGTTGATCTTGAGGATTCGACCCTAGTCCTTTCTCTACCCTAGAAAGCTTGTATGAAATTTCCTTTACTGCTCCTACTAGGGTTTTGACCACTTCTTCTAGATCCACTGCCTTACTTGTTTGAGGTTTCTTTGGGTTAATAAACTTGAAACCCTCCCTCTTTGGAGGTTTCCTAGTTACTTTGATGTTATTCTCAATTTGCACAGCCATAGAAAAATCTTGTCCTAGAGTTCTAGGATTTTATCACTCGGTAGTAAGTTGCTTTTCTTATCAAAAACATCTAAGTATTTGATTAAACAAGAATCATCACTAGGTCTCAAATTCATAGGCAATTTGGTCAAGGTTTTTATTAAACCTGGTATTGAAATCCTGAATAGGTTCATTTAGATTTTTCTTTATGTTTTCAAACTCAATCAAAAAGAAGGAACCTAGGGTCATTCTTATCACCATATAAATTTGAAATCATTCTTCATCTCTGTCCAAGAATCAATGGAATTATCTAGAAATGATTTATACCACTCTTGAGCATCTTCTTCTAAAGTGTGTATAAATAATTTTACATACACATCTTCATGTTATATCTCAAATCCTCCATAACATTCAAAAAGAATCTAAGATGTTGGTCTCCACTTATGACATTATTCCCTTGAAACCTTGATAGTCTATTCCTGATTTCATGGGGTACTTCATTTGGGTAACCCACCATCCCTGAAATTTATTGGTTTATAAGTATTGACCACAAAAGGAGGCCTAGGTGGAGGTTGTGCCATATTGTTTAGTGGAGGTATTTCAATAAAATGGTTAAAACAATGGGGAACTAGGGGTCTTTGAGGTAATGGAGTGTGATCTTCAAAGTATTGATCCTTTAGTGACTTAGTTTCACAAAATATTTGATTATTTCTAGTCAACACAAGAGGAAAATGAGAAATACCCTAATTACTTGTAAATGAAGGACCCATTTGAAATGGAATGTGCAAATCAGTACATGGACTAATTCTTGATCCAAAACTTTATAAAGTGCTAGAATAATCTTCCACTAAAGGTTGATTAGATTCATGCAACGGGTAACATTTTTTTCGACTTTTGATCACCCAATGCTTTCCATATTTTCTTTCTCCCTAGGTTTGTCTTTCCTAGCTCTGAAACAACCTTCTAGAAGTGTCTTATTTTAAGAAAGGTATTCTTCCATCCATCTTTATAGAATTGAAAAGTAAATCGACAAAAAAAAGTTTATGCACTGGTATATGCTGATATTTTCTTCGTAAAAGATGGAGCCACCACTAAGGTCTTGCACCTTAGATGTGTTGATCAACTTAAACAACCTATCAAATGATAAATTTATAGACAGGTGAACAAATATTTACAAATATTGGTGTCCTTCATTATGCTTATCCTAGCGAAGTCAAATTTAATGGAAATCTTGCTTATTTAGGAAAATATTGAGCCAATTAATTCAGATTAGGCTCTATTTTAGAAAATCTCAACAAAGGAATGGGTTCTGAACATGAATTTAGAATAAACACACTATAAATGTTACCCATGACTTGTATATTTCCTTCTAGGAAATAACCATATCAAAAGTGTATTTTAGGTACCCAATCTTACACCTCCTTGGGGCCAAGCAACATCAACAAGTAAGTTGGGGTGCTTTAAGAATGAAAAACTTGGAAATTTATGTCATTTGTAGCTGGGAAGACAAGGAATATGTTGGAAACTTATTTAGACAAGGATTTAGAGGGATTTGGTGACATGTACAAAAGGAATGGCTAACCTTGTTACTTTTGGTCCTACCTATGACTAGGGTGAGAGGACCCACTTTGTAACCTAAAAATGTAAAGGGGTGAATGGAGTCTTGTTTTATTTATTCCCTCAAAGTATGTAGGTTAGTCCTAGATGATCATGGCCAATGAATGTTTAAATCATCACAAAATGGTGCATATTTCAATCCAACAAGACTCAAGTTACTCTAGACAGATAGGTACATTTTTGTTGAATTTTTAATGAAAGAACTTGAAATTAAAGGTTCCTTCTACTGATATTTGTAAATCAAAACAATAATGACTAACTGAAGATCTATATTGTGTGATAAAAACTATATGTATGTAATTTTGAAGGTGGGGATTGTATGACAATGGATCTCTCAATGACACTACTTGTAGTACTCACTTAAACAATACAACATCCTAGATGAGGAAGAACACTTCATCAATTAATGCATAGTTTCAATTTAAAGGAATATTTGCATTCATTGATACTCAATTAGTGAAAATATTCCACACAACCTTTAAAATATTTAACATAAAGGCTTATGCAAATATTTCAATGAATTATTTCTTACTTCTGATCTCATATATGCTTAAGATTCACTCAAAAGCTTACAAAAATCCATCAACAAAATGATTTCAATAAGGATTTTATAATTACATTCAATATTGTAAATTAAGTACTCACAACACAATATTAAACAAATAACCAAATCTTAATCACTAAGGACATACCTAGTGTAATTCAGAGAAGCAAGAAATACAAAATTGCAATAAAAAATGTAACTCATTAACCGGATGTTCAACATACAGAGAATATAATATGTAAGCCAAGCTCATAATCAAACATATTTCATTAATATCTACTAAATTCTTGACAAGGGAACATGAAAACAATGATCTCAATGCCTGTTAATGGCTATACATTGTAACCATCTTAACATCAAAATTTGAAAGAGTAAAAACTTATAATGTATTTCTTCAAGAAAATTTGTGCAATGTCATAGCAAGATATTTCAACTTTTCATTTTGAAAAAGCTTAAGAAAAAACCCCTTTGAGTATGAGGACAAAACCCTCATACTTATACAACTACTTGATTCAATTTCCCCAAAAACATCCCAAAGGATCCTTTGAACTCTACTTCATGCAATTCAAAATATTTCCAAAGTTAAGGAAATATCTTTTAACAAAAAATATTCCTTCCTGATTTTGATTAGGCTGGGTGAAGAAGCAAAGAAATTGTGACACATGGAAGGAATGAAAATGATATTCCTATGTTCTTAAAACAAATTTCATCCTTTGGAAAACTTCATTCTATTTGAGAAAATATTCGTTTCCAAAATGTATCACCGTGAGGGTGAATTTTTTTTATCTCTCCTTTATTTTTTAGGTTCACTCCAATGGGCTGATTTATTAAACCACTTTCCATATTTTCCTTGTAAGATCAAAATTTTCAATCATTTGCATGATAATTTCCTCATTGGGCCCCGAGTGATAGTGGAAAATAATTTCCTGCTTCATACCTGTCATTAAGTTTCACAAAGATAATTATTTCTTTCTTTATCCTCCTTGACAATTTATCAATTATTGATTCAATTTGTGCCCATTTCTTACATGGTAGATATATTGAAAACCCTTGGCTCCCTAGGTTTACCTAAAGCATAATCCCTAAAAATTCTAATTAAATTCTCTTGTAATCTCCATTCTGATCTTTTCTCCACTATCCATCCCAATTAATTTATCTATTAGAGAATGGAGGCCACCAATATACTCCATTGTTTTTTCTTAACTCATCAAGGATTTCAACATATTTCATCAGAATATCCACTCTTACTTTTAACTTCATAGTATTCTGTTGATTTCCTACAAACTCGAGAGATACAATCCCTTCCTTAAAAACCAAGTCATCACTTAAGTCCTTGATAGCTTCCATTTTTGGCAACATATCAGTCCACATTAATTTCTCAGCTTCACATTTATCTGTTAGTGCCTTGGTTGTTTCTAATTTTTCAAAAATATGGGAATAACATCTCACAGATTCCCTAATTATTTCTTCACCTCTGTGACCAAATCATTTTCCCATTAGATGGTGGCCTCTCCTCTTTCTCCCAAGTCACTCACTCTCTGATATCATCATTGGTGATCTCAAGGATTTCAACTTGCCCTTCTTTTTATTAGTTTCTAGTCAATTTTCTAACCAAGTTGGATAATGCTTCATTCTTGGCCTTTAAATCCTTCTTGGTTTCTTTGAACTCATCAATATTTTAGAACACTCCTTCTACTACCATAGAAAAATCATGTTTCATTTCTTTAGTAGAAGGCTTACCTAATGAGATCCTAGAGACCTAAAAATCAGACAGGGGATGCTTCCCCAGGGAATATTAGTTTTGGGAGTTGCAATCTCTATGAATAATCATTCTCCTTTTTATTCGACCATTCTAGAAATAAATCTTACCTTTTTGGGTGGTCTTGCTAGATTGAGGAGAGACATGATTTGTAAATCATCATCATTCAACTATATCTCCACCTTTTTCTTCTTTGGGAGAGTACTATCTATCCATTCCCTTATGGGGGACTCATGTTCATCAAGTGATTGTAAAACTAGAGTTACATGGATAACTACAAAGGCTTTAAAAGATGAAGAAGGCATAGACATACCTTCTAGAGATGCATACATTAGTTCTTCTTAAGTACCTAGTTCTATAAGCCCACCTTGATCCTCAATTCCATCCATAGACTCAGATTGGTCTCCTATTCTTCAACTTCTAGGGGTTGTTTGTCACCAACTTCCTTTTCTGTTTATATTGAATCCTCACCCATTTTCTTACTGGGAGTAGGGACCATCTCACAAATTTCATGGGGAATAACTTTAGTTGTGGGAATGTGGGCTTCAAGAATTTCTGCAATCACTTTAGTGTCCTGAGGTGTTATTGTAACTATGACACCTGAAGTTTCTCCCTATGTTGTTTGTACTAGAATCTTCTCTGTGTGAGGTTGTACTTCATGTTCAATAATTTTCTCCTCTTCCACCACACTACTTGGAATTTTCTCTAGGGTGATCTCAGTATGTTGTTGTGGAAGAGTCAAGACATCAAGAAAAGAGCATCCATAATGGGTTGTTCTTGATGGGTGAAGCAACTAGAGTTGTTGGAATAAAAGGGTTGTCATCATAGGTACTAGTTTCTCAATGAGAAAGTTAGAGGATAATGGGTGAGAGTAGATGAAAGGACTAGGACATCAATATCTACTTTCTATTGAGTGCTCTCTGCCTCTTTTAAATCAACCCACTCGGACACCTTAGTTCACTTCTCTTCCAAAGGTGGACTTGTTTCTCCTCCTCTGATTCTTTCAGACCAATATTTGGTGTTTGAAATTCATGAGGTGTTTTAGACAAATTTTATTCCTTAGGCTTCCTAGGAGTGGATTCCATCATTTTATCCTTTCCTTTGATCTAAAAACAGATGTTGGAACAACCTTGTAAGGGGTAGCATGAACAATAGATCCCTCAACCATACCTCCTGAATAATTTCTCTAGTTATTCTTATTTTTGAGGAAGGGAGTTCCAATTCTACTAGTCTAGGAACTTACATCATCCATTACTAGTGTGGATTCCAACTTCTTAAAAGGAATCTTAATCTTTTGTCTCCATGAAACATCCCTAGTGGCGTAAACCTTTCGATATGGGGGAAGAACATCATCAATAATCTTGTTAGTTTTATACTCCCTTAATATTGGGGTATGTTGGTAACTTACATCCACTCCCTTTGAAAATAACCACCTTAAGGAAAGTTGGATGATATTTACATTTTTTCCTAATTATATATTTTCTCATTAGCCTCCTAATTAATTGGTGGACAAAGGTTGAGAAGCAATATCATCCTGGATGTAATCTTCACTAATCACATTACCATCATCTTCTAACCCTTCAGAAGCTTGGATAACCCCAAAATCAATCATCTGGGACAATTTCATTCTTGAATGTTCTCTTCATCTAACTTCCCTTTCATCTTCACAATTCATCTAGAAATCCTTGTAATGAGGTTTATGCTCTATTTGAGTGGGTGCAATATTGTGTAAAATATGCTTTATATCATAATGTTTCCTTTCCTCAAATCTATCCAACATACATATGTTCATTTCTCCTTCCAATGTTTTTACTTTCTAGATGTTTGGGAAAGTGTAATTCCCAATGATCATGGGGAACTTGATAGGGGATGTTAGATATTATTGTGGGTAATGAATTGGTGTATTGATAAAATTTCTTACCAATTCCATCAATGCCCACTTGTCATTTACACACCTAGGGAGCAAGTAGGGTTTCCCATAAAAACCATTAACCCTGAATATATGAATAGGTCCTGAATTGGATAAAATAACACCCATATTGAGTAATAAATCTCTTGGCATCAGGGGAAAATATCTCATTCTCCCATTCAGGGTGGTATAAACAAATTGTGGGTGCAAAGAAGTGATTAGCAATATTTATGTAATTTTATTTCATAGTTTATCAAATTTAGCTAATAGAAACATCATATACCTTAGCATTACTAAGATCACCATTCATTATCAATCTTGTAAAAACCCTATGAAAAGCAATATTATAAACCAAGTAAGAAGTCATGAAAAATTCTACCATGTTGGCCTTTTCTCCTCTCATGAATCTGAAAGAAACTCCCATCATTTGTTCATGAATACGATTACTTATTATCTCAACCCAAGGGAGAGGATTTTATTTGTGAGTATTACCTGAATGAATTGAAACATCCATTCCTAGAAAAAAATCAATAGATTCTATACCCATTACTTGGTTCAACAATATAATCACATCTCCAACTTCCTCAATAAATTCAGTTCTATTCAACTTCTTTGTCATTCTGGAGCATAAGTTTGTGGATTGGTCAACCAATGGATATTCATAAACTTCACCCACTTATTTGAATGTGAGTTCTTGTACTACTATGTTAAGTCCTTGGTAATAGCCCTTCTTCCCTTATGGGAGGAAAACCCAACATTCTTTCAAATGCCTGCTCCTGAAAGATAAAACAAAATCTCCCTTCCCATCCCAAAATTCTATAGTTATAGGATTATAGTGTTGAGAACACACCCATACAAGCTTTGGGCATGGCGTAGCAGAGGGAAAATAGTAGTGAGGTCAATACAATTGTTGGCTATATGGGTCATGGTGTCACTTATTTCAAGGGAATATAACCTCTTCCTAAAATCTTCTAGGTCGATAGATGCAATGTTAGAATCTATAATTCTATTTTGAGGGGAACTAAGATTGGAACTTTTTTTTATGAATTGCATATGAAGCCTCATGATTTTGAAATAGTTTTATTAAACCTCTTTTCATTAAAAAACCCAGACCTTTTAAACCAATTCTCAAAATATCACAGAATATATGGGAACTAATGAGCTTACCTTTTAGAAAAATTCTAGTTCTTGCTGGAACTTAAGCTGAAAGACAGTAACTAAACTTTGATCTTTGGGGCTAATTATTTCTTCATCTCTCTTTTAATTCCGCTTGACTATCATTTAGAACATAATTTTTTTGAGTACTAGTAGGATATTTATATCAAGTTACCACATTAACTACTCATGGATTCATGCATTAATGTCGAAGATTGCGTTCATGGGGAATTTTCGTAATTTCAACTTTTTCCTTTTTTCAACCCCTGAAATATTGTCACATCCTATCAACCATGTATCCCCATTATAGGATACATTCACATTAATGGGCATACTCTCCTATGGATAGTGAATTAATGAGCCCCTTTGAGTTGTTAACGGGCCTCGGAATAATTTTACAAAATGATCCTCACACCGCCTTTGTTATATGTAGAGTGAATTTATTTCTACATTCCCATGTATGCCATATGCTTAGTTTATGCATCTAAGTCATTGAGCCTCGGGTTATCATTTACCAATTGCATGTCTTAAAGAAGCATGATACTTTGTTCCCTTTTTGCGACCTCTTAACTTGTTTTTTTCACAATTTTCTTCATGAGGACCTCAATCTCGGGAATTATCTTTTACTCTTATCCTTGTTATGTTCTCATTTATTTATGGCAATCCGATCCTTAGATAATTATTTATCACAGACTTGGGTCAAACTACATCCTTTGGCCATGATAAATTATATTGTAACCATTAGCAACACAAAGCTTCAAAGCCATCTTAGGGAAAACACTTCTTGTGTCTCATTGTTTTGTCGGGAACAAAAATACTCCTAAACCCAATTGGGAATATAAGATGGATAAACAATAAAAAATTCTCTTCAAGGGATCCTCATTTAAATTCCAAGTAAATCTCGAATGAGAAAAGAACTCAAAATAGGTATGGATTAGGAAAAATGAGACAGACTATACAAAAGTTCTTGGATTTAATAGGACCAAATACAGTACTAACATATTGCACTAAACCTATGATTGAGAACATAGGGAGTAGTTATTGTTATGATTGGATCTTGGTCTTGTGCTTGCTTGATTTGTGATAGATACTTATTACTATACGATTCCATATCGGTGTGTCCTTCTTTATTATTTGGTATCCTTGATTCACATTTCCTTGATTCTTTGGATTCTCTACCATTTGACATTCTTTGTGATGATTTGACATCGTCACATTCTTTTCTTTTTCCTAGATTCCATTTTAATCAACCTTAGTAAAACCTTTCCCACTATGCCTCCTATCACAAGGATGGGGCATCAAAGATTATGTTCAAACCCTCTTTTTGAAGATAACACATGGTTACCGATATTGGTAATGAGGGAACTCTCCTTGGAATGAATTTGAATTTGATCTCACCCACATGGATAACTTCATATTCCAAAATAGGAATGAATTCCTTATACGTGTCGTAGAATTAGGGGCTAAATTGCCACCTAAATTTTATCCTACTCTCCTCACGAACATGGTTCATGGAGAGGAAGAAGTAGAGCATCCCCTTCACAATATTGATGAAATCCTAAACCTAGGACATGCTTCTACTTCCAGCCAATGGAATGAGGAAGAAGTGCCTTCTCAAAATAATGGCAGTTATCGCATCCCCGTTGTTAAAATTCATTGTGAGGATCATGAGGAACATACCAATCATGAACAACCCCCTCCTCATGAGAATCATGAAGAGACACAAAACCAAGAGTTTACAATAGAACAAAAATACAAGACCTTACTCGTCAATTAGCAAGTTTAGCTTCACATGTCAACAAAGAGCCTATGAAGACTCCAAGACAAGAAAAACCTAGAGCTTTGTATCATGAGTTTTATACCAAAACTCCTCGTCAAGAAAAACATAAAGAGGCGTATCAAAAATTATACACAAATAATAGAGGTGGTGAAACATATAGAATTAACTATGTATATATGTTTCTTCACCTACACTTGGTAAAATATTTGACCAAGAATGGTTATCTATGAAGAACTCCCTCACTTATTTACAAGAAGGAAATGTGGGACATAGCAAGAAATACCAATTTGAGGAGCTATGCCCATATCATTTGATAGAGCTATGTTGAGAACACCTTTCCCTCGTCACTTTGATTGTCCCAAGTTTGATAAATATAAAGGCAAAGGTGATCCATGGGACCATGTCAAAGACTTCTTTATAGAATTTCGGAGGTTTCTTATAGCTATAATTATCTTATTCACCTTTTCCCATGGAGTCTAGGGGAGAAGAAATTGAATGGTTCTTATACATACCTTAAGGTTCAATTGTTACATGGCGAATTAGCGAGAAAACATTGTGCGTAACTTTTCCTTTAATATGGAAAATGACATCACCATGAAAGAATCGTGTAATGTAAAATAACGAAATAATGAAAAATTCTCTAGTTTTTACAAAGATGACGAGGATTAGCTAGTCGCTTCCCTTGCTCCATACTAGAGAAATAATTGGTTAGTATTTTTGTGCCTAATCTACACCCTGATATTTATTTCCACTTGTAAATGCATCATGGAAACACCTTTAAGGAGGTTATAGAAAAAGGAATCCAAATTGAGCAAGCATTGTTAGCCAAAGGGAACTTAAAACCCTTTTCAAGAGATAACCACGAATCAAATCCTACATATAAACCAAAGTTATTTCCAAACAAGAATAAAAATGCCATAGGTGATGGTATAACTAATTCTAAACGTGTGCGGGAAATTTATAACGAGATCTTCTTTGAAACTTACTAAAGGAACTACTACACTTGAATTTAAACGTTGCACATTCACCCCTTATGTCAGATTATTTGTCATCTATATTAAAATAGTTAGACATGGTGAACATGGTTAAATTTCTAAATAGTATACCTAACGAGAGATGACACACTAAAACCAACATGGTTGGGAGAAAATGAATATTGCGAGTTTCATCATGTTAGGGGTCACAATACTAATAAATATATGAAGTTAAAGCACTTCATACAAGATCTAATTAATATCGGAGATGTAGAAATAGATTCCCCAGGACCTAACAACTCTTCCAATAAAGACTTGGGGATTTACAAATAATGTTTCCCTAAGCATAATAAGGGGGAGAAAATGCCGAGATCAAGGTCACTCTTCCCAAAACAAGAGTACCAACTATGTTGCCAAAACCAATAATCTATTTGATTCTCTAATTGGTTGTGTTAACCCACCTATTGAACATATCAACACTATTAAGATTAAAGCGAGAGAGTGTGTTGTGGAAATGTGACATGCTCACCTTGTTATCCCAAAACCTCCTCTACCTACCCCTCAGGATATTCATTATGATGTTTTAGAAAAACTTGAGAAGACCACTACTAAGATTTCAATCTTAGACCTTCTCAAAATATCTAATGTTCACAAAGACATCCTTTGTAAAATGCTACAAGGGTTAGGAGTGTCAGTTGATATTGATCCTACGTGCTTCCAAGCCTTGTTCGTGCAGATTGATCCTACTGAGCACATAACCTTTAGCCATCAAGATATTCCTGAAGAGGATCCTACGCATAATCTACCCTTACATATTGAATTCATTGTCAATCGTAAGAAGATAAAAATGGTGCTTTTGTATGGCGAGATCAAGCCTAAATATTTGTACATTGAAACTAGTTCGAAAACTAGGCCGCAATGATGTTGATCTATAACCTAAGGTCATCACCATCAAGGCCTATGATAATGAAGAACAAAAATTAGAAGGCATGGTCACTTTTACCATGGAAGTGGGGCCTACTACTCATGACACCAAGTTCCATGTTTTGGACTTGGAACTTCCTTACAACATGCTCCTTGTTCACCCATGGATTCATGTCCTGCAAGTTATACCTTCCACATACCATCATTATTTAAAGTTAGATCATGAAGGACAAAAAATTACTATTCAGGGTGTATCCTCAACCCTTTTCCCATTGTAGGGAATTGTCAGGTTATTTTTCCACCACATTTGAATGTACTTCTATAGAAACACCATTCGAGTTTAGTCAAAAGAATCTCACCTCACACATTGATCCAAATACCTTTTGCTCTAGTAAGGATGGTATGTCTATATCGGACTCTCCCTTTTCCTCACGGGAGATGAAATTTATTGGAAATGAATGTGGAGAATATGATCTCCAACAGGAAATTTTAGTTTCTAAACTCCCCTTATCACCAAAGACATGAGGTAGGCCTAACTACAAATATCAACGATCCCAAGAGCATTGTAACATTAACAATTTTCTTCTTGGTGGTATTTTAGCAGATGAAAATATGTTAGACAATTCCATATCCCGATCACCTGATGATGAGATGGCTCCATGTTATCAATCACCCAAGTATGTTATCCCAAATAAAATGATGTATGTTATGGGATACAAAGGATATGGATGCGACATAAATGAAAAAGGTATGTGGGAAGCTCCATACCACATCACAATGTTTGTAAGTATGGTATTGGTATCTGATGATATGAGTCCAATCCTCTAGAGGTCGAAGCAACCTCTTCGAACAAGAAGATAGTTTTCCGATTATGAAAGCAAAATAGATTCCCGATGTAGTATTTATGAAGACCTTTCCTCCATGAACTTATTTTTTACTATCTTAACCATATCCCCTACCATTCCTGAGTTAAATCTTATCCACCCTTCCCTTGTCAACTAGGACCAACAAAAACACGTACCAATGGACTTCTTTAAGAATGATGAAGAAATTGGTGAGTTTATGGGTCTCCGTGATGAAATTCTTGTTGGTGATCATAAGAAGGGATTCTCCATTGATCTTGATACATTCACATACTTTAGAGAGGAGGGTGAAATTCATGGTCAAAAAATATAAAAGAGAACAAGGGAAATATATCCTCAAAGAATCCTTGTAAAAATAAAAAGTCTAAGTCTTATAGTGAAAACCTCTTCGAGGCACTTGCAGACAAACAAATGGAAAAATCACTAGACATAAAAATGACCAGTCTAAGGGTGAAAATCTTGTTGAGATGCCCTTAGAGGAAGACCTCAATATCCCCCTAATCCTACGTGTATGGAGGAAGAATCCAAATTACTAGTGGAGGAGACCATAGATGTGAACCATTGGAATGAGAGGATCAACCTAGAATGGTTAATTTGGGAGCTTCACTTTTGTGTGCATGTATACTTTGCTTAATGCTAAATCAAATGAAGCAAGAACTACCACCTAAAATAGTTCTACAATTTAGCTAAAACAAAGCATAAACACCATCATGATAAGAATTAAACAAGGGTTAGATGCTAGCATTCATAAATACAAACTTTGAAACTAACAATGCTAAATATCTAAACTCCTCTATTCTCTAACAACAAATAAATGAATGGACCTAAGTAAGCTCCATGGCTATCAAAATAGTTGTCCTTAATGTTCCAAGAACCTAGGAATGGGGGCTAATCAAAGTTGGGCTTCAAGACCCTTTTGACACCTCCCATATGACCCAAGCACTTTAAGAAAGAGGCTTAACTCTTCAAGATGATGAACTCTCAAAAGGGCAAGGTGTAAGCTCTTAGTCTCTTTGTTATATGCTTTGCATTTACTCTCTTAGAAAGTTTAGGTGTAAGTAAAAATGTAGGTGAAGGGCTCTTTATATAGCCCAAAGGATAAAGGATTCAACACATTCTCATGAATGTGGGATAAAGGTAAAACATGATTAGGAATGGATAAGGTTGCTTTATTAAAGGTAACCTTACTTTAGAAGGGTTTAATTTATGTTTAGCAAGTCATAGGAGTTGGGGGTGTTTTAATTAATCAAAGGTGATTAACTAATAGGTAGATGTAAGCTTATAGAAGATAATTAGAGGAATATTAGTATGATTTAGGCTATTAAAAGGGATTAAATCAATTAAATATTGATTTATTGGTTAAATGGAAGGAAAGCTAATTAATTAATAATAATTAATTAGTCTAGGTAGAAGGGTGATTTATTAACGGAAGGTCGTTAATTAGGATATTTGTTGGATAGGAAACTTAATTAATTATCTTAGTGTAATTAATTAATGATGATATGAGGGAAAATGAGTGCTTTTGATGATATGTCGTTGATTTGCTAGAAAGGGGATAATTAGCACAATTTAAGTATTTAAATTGCTTGGGCGTAATTATAGGTGTCTACATTTTCCCCTCTTTGGGGTGGCGTAAGTGATGCCACTTCAAAGATAGTAGACATAAGAGATTTTGAAGAGATAGAAGAAAAATTAGTAGGAGGGAGAGATGCCCCCTCGAGTGTCGATGGGGTGATGAAGGAAGTCGATCGACGATCGAAAAAGATGAGAAGTAGGCAGAAGAATGGGGACGAGGCAGGATGCCCCAAGGAGAGGGAGAATTAGGGGTGAAAGGGAAGTGGTGTAGAAGAAATATGGATGAGAGGAGAGAAGAGCTTAACCTCTAGCCACTTATTTGTTTGGAACAAATTTGATGTCATCATATTGCCATAGGAACTACATCATCGGTCCTTATGAAAAATATAAGCATACGACAAAGGTAGAATGACATGAAAAGCCATACTACGAACAATTATCCATTGTTGAAAGTACCAACTCCACGCAACATACAATAATGCAATGCAATACGAGAAGGAAACAAGCTCATATAACAGGGAAAACAAGTATGAACGCACATATCCAACCCAACAACGGTCAAGACAATTGTACAAATATTTTGTTATCAGTGCTGAAGAGATCCACAAGTTTGTGATTGATGACAAGGGTTAAAAATGATGCCCCAAGCAAGGATACATGCAAGGGGAAATGAAAATGGACACGGGGTCCATGAAAAGCATTTGTGCGCAACGAAATAGCACCAGGCAACCAAAAGTGCCCCAGAGTACAGACGAAGCAAGCAACTAGCTTTTGTGAATGGTTGTGAATCCGGTGATCCACGAGTCATATTAATTAGGGAAGATGTGAGACAAACCAACAGGATATGGAGAAAATACCATGCGCAAGACACAAGTTTCAACCGTAAGAAGCAAGTTACCATTTTGTAGGGTGTTTTACTTTTTAGGAATTTTTTGAAAAAATTTGCCTTTTTTTTGGATTTTTATATATATATATATATATTTTGTTGTTTTTTTGCTTTCCAAACCATGGTGAAAAGTAGAAGAAGAAAGCAAAGGGCCTAGGGGCAACAAAAAGTGCCCTAGGTGGAAGAAAAGAGAAACAAATGACAAATAATGTCCTTGTTTAGTGGAAAAATGAAGAAAAAATTATTTGAAAAATAATTATTTACGAGGGTGTGAAGAAGAATAAAAATCGCCAGGGAGCAATAAAATTGTCCGGGGGAGAAGAAAGGGGTATTGGACAAAAAATGCCCCAATACAGTGAAAAATAAGATAAAAATAATTATTTAATTAAAAATAATTATTCCACAGCGAACAGAGGAGAAAACGGTGAGCGAAATGGGTGTCCTGGCCGTCCGATCAGTGAAAAACAGGCTAATATACCCCAGGGGGTAAAAACATCACAATCAGTTCATTTTAACCGCTTAGTTTAGAAAACTTACCGTGAGGCTCTGACACTCAGGAGAGATGGTGATCGCACGTGATCGTTTGAGGCGTGCTGTAGATTGTAGATGATAGATCTATAGACAATATCAAATGTTGTTTTCAAGTGTTATTTTGATGTCTATGGTCGGGATGATATGATGATATTGGTGTGGGGGGATAGATTTTTGATTATGCGCAACCCCTCTTGCCCCCATTGATGATATGATATGTGATGATTAGCTTAGTATACATGCATGATGTAAAACTTAGCATTTTTGTTTATATATGATGTATAGATGATGTTAGATGTGATGATAGTGATGGTAATGTGATGTGAATGATAACAAAATAGAGCACATGCAAGAAACACAGCCAAATGCTACAAAGAACACCAGGAATCAATGCAATACACCATGAATCACCATGCCTTATTAACAAGTAACAAAACACAACCAAATGCATTAAGAAAGAAAGAAAGAATTAACACACTAGCATGTCGAAATCCACTACAATATGCACAAGCAAGAATGAATCTATTCTAAGGAAGAAAAGATAAACTATGAAAAAGTACACCCAAGCAACAAACAACTCAAAAGTGAGCACGCAAAACACTATACAAGCAACAAGCAAAGCAAGAAAACAAGACAATGCAAGTAAATGTTTTTGTAAGATATGTTTTCATAAACTGATTTTCTATTGTTTAGGTTTTTGTGAAACAATTTTATATTGTTTTGGTGTTTTGTGAAACAATTTTCTATTGTTTTTGTGTTTTCTCAAAACAATGTTCTATTGTTTTTGTGTTTTCTCGAAACAATGTTCTATTGTTTTTGTGTTTTTCTCGAAACAATTTTATATTATTTTTGTGTTTTTCTCGAAACAATTTTATATTGTTTTTGTGGTTTTAACAGTTTTCCAAAGCTATGTGCAGGTAACCAAGAAAGCGTGGATGCCCCCAGCGTTAGGTGGGGAATATACAAGGGCAGAAGCCACGTGCTAATGAACAAGAAGGTGAACTCATTGAGTTTCCCCGAGCATAAGATGGGAAATAATGAAAGACCACATCCCTCACAGATGAATAGAAGAAGGCAAAGCCAGATCAAGGCTGGACAGAATGGTGTGCACAAGGAAACTCGAAGCGAGCCGAGTCCGGGGCCAAAGACAACTACCCTTCTATGCTTGTGAACAACGAATCCTCCCGAGGCGCCGGAAACCGGTTTTCACCCAAGGACTTGTCCAAAGTGCCACAATTGCATGGTTTTCACTAGTGGATGACCTGTTTTCTCTTTTTCTTTTTCTGATTATTTATTTTTTTATTTTTTGATTTTTGTATTTTTTGATTTTTTTGTGATTTTTATGACTTTCTTGTGCCATGTTTAGGCATAAAACCTCTTAAGATGCATGGCATTCATGGGCTCCGGAGCTCATCACCATTGGGGTGAGCCAACTTGTATGCCCCTGTGCCATACTTGGCAACTATGACATAGGGTCCTAACCAGTGTGGTTCGAACTTCCCTTTCTTTTCTCGCTCTGCTCTGGTGTTGAACTGGTTCTCCTTCATAACTAAATCACCCACCTCAAACTGGCGAGGGATGATTCTCTTGTTGTAGTTGTGGGAGATTCTGTGTTGATATACCTTCAGGTGATTAAGAGCGCGAATGCACCTCTCATCTAGGAGCTCTAACTCAGCCAATCTTGCCACTCGATAATCTTCATCCTTATCCAAATAGTCCCAAAGAGAAATTCGCAGGGATGGGAGTTCAATCTCTAAAGGGATGATAGATTCTGTCCCGAACACTAGGGAATATGGCGTCGCACCCATAGGAGTGCGAATTGATGTTTGGTAGGCCCAGAGGGCTGGGTGGATTTGTAGGTGCCAGTTTCGACTGGTTTTGCTAACCATCTTCTCCATTATCCTTACCAAAGTCTTGTTTGTTGCCTCAGCTTGTCCATTACCCTGAGGGTAATATGGCGTGGACCATTTTAATCTAATTTGGAACCGTTGGCAAAGGCCTTTCACATTTTTGTTCTTAAATGACTTCCCATTATCTGTGACAATGGCTGCAGGGATACCATATCGGCAAATAATGTGATTCATGATGAATTTAGAAATCTGTGCTCCTGTGACATAAGTTAAAGGGATAGCCTCCACCCATTTTGTAAAGTATTATGTAGCTGTGATGATATGTGTATGACCATCAGATGAGGTAGGAGTAAGCTTCCCTATTAGATCAAGTCCCCATTTAGAGAATGGCCACGGGGTAGTGATTGGTTGCAATGGTTGCGATGGAGCATGGATGAAATTTCCATACTTTTGGCAAAGCACACATTTTCTAACATAATTACAACAATCAGTTTCCATGGTGGGCCAATAGTAACCTACTCTTAATAGTTTCTTAGCCAAGACCATTCCATTTGTATGTGCTCCGCATACTCCTTCGTGTACTTCTTTAATTGCCTGGATTGACTCCGTCACATCTAGACAACGTAACAGATTCCCATCATAGCCACGACGATAAAGTGTACCTCCTAAAAGGGTGTAATGGGCTATCTAGCGAATCAGGCTTTTCTTTTCAGAATGGGAGATATTGGGAGGGAAAGTATTGTCCTTAAGATAGGTGAAGATGGGTTCATACCATGGGGAATGGGGACCAACAACCTCACAAGCTAGGCAAGATTCCGGCATGTCATACATGGGCTGGCGTAGATTTTCTATGAAGAATGGCATATCATTGTTCCCTGGTGGAATACGAAGCATAGATCCCACCATTGCCATGGCATCCGCCGATCTTTTCGTGCTCTTGGAATTTTCTCAAAGGTGATGCACACAAAATACTCCTTTAGAGTTTCCACTAACTTTTTGTAAGGTATGAGCTTATCATCCTTAACTTTATACTCATCATTAACCTGTTTGATGATTAGCTACGAATCACCTACAACCTTAACATGTTGAATATTCCACTTGATGGCTAGCTTCATCCCTGTAATGAGTGCTTCATATTCCGCAATGTTGTTCGTGCAAGGGAAGGCCAGGCGGAAAGCCTGTGGTATAGGATCACCCGAAGGAGTAATAAGGACCACTCCTGCACCTGAACCATGAAATGTAAAAGATCCATCAAAATGTATCTACCATATGATAGATTCTTCAATGTAGAGCAAAGATGCATTTGGTAGATCCAGACTCAAAGGTTTTGTGCTTTGCAAAGGTGCTTCCACTAGCTGGTCGGCAAGTACTTGTCCTTTAACTGATTTTTGATGGACAAATTCTATATCAAACTCACTGAGTAGAATGATCCAATTAGCCATTCTACCTGTGAGGGCGGGTTTGGACAACAAATACTTGAGTGGGTCGACCTTGGATATGAGCTTGGTCTTAGTATTTAGCAGGTAATGGTGAAGTTTCTGAAAGGTAAAAACGACGGCCAAGCAAGCCTTTTCAATCTGAGGATAATTAAGTTCATAGGTGATGAGGGTGCGACTCAGATAGTACACCACTTTCTCTTTATGGCTAAGGTCATATTGGGTGAGCAGTGCACCAATAGCATTGCGTAGCGAAATATAGAGCAAAAGTGGTTCTCCTGGAGTAGGAGGCATGAGGACAGGTGGATTAGCCAGGTATTGTTTAAGCAAAGCAAAGGCTTGTTGTTGCTCGGGTCCCCAAAGGAAAGTGACGTCCTTTTTAAGCAAATGGGTGAATGAGTGACATTTATCTGCAAGCTGGGAGATAAAGCGGCGAATGGCTTGAATTTTCCCTTGCAAGCTACGTAGTTGCTTGATATTCTCAGGTGGAGGCATTTCAGTGATGGCAGACACTTTAGCGGGATCTACCTCAATACCTCGTCTCGACACAATGAAGCCCAATAGTTTCCCGGATAACACACCGAAGACACATTTCTTTGGATTCAATCTGACTTTGTATTCACGCAGGCGTTCAAAGATACGCCGCAAAATGATAGGATGATCCTCTCTTGTTTTGGACTTTCCCAGGATGTCGTCTACGTAGTCTTCCATGATGTCATGAATCATATCATGAAAGATTACTGTCATGGCCCACTGATAAGTTTCTCCCACATTCTTAAGGCCAAATGGCATCACCTGATAATAGAAGGTGCCCCAAGGAGTTGTGAAAGTTGTTTTGTGTTGGTCTTCCTTAGTGATCTTAATTTGATTATAACCTGAAAACCATCCATGAGTGATAGCATTTCATACCCTGCGGTTGAGTCAACAATCATGTCAATGTTGGGCAATGGAAAGTCATCTTTAGGGCAAGCTTTATTGATGTCCCTAAAATCTGTGTAGATTCGAATACCGATAGGTTTCTTCTGGATAGGAACAATGTTTGATATCCATTCAGAATAATCAATTGGCCTGATGAATCCTGCTGCAAGTAACCTTTCCAACTCTTCTTTAACTAACAAGGCCACTCTTGGGTGCATCTTTGAGCTTCTGTTTGATAGGCTTAGCATCTGCGTGCACAACCAGGTTGTGCACGACTAAAGTTGGATCTAAGCCGGGCATGTCTTTGTAAGACCATGCGAACACATCAATAAACTCTCGCAGTAGCATAGTGAACGTCTTTTGTTCTCTGGCCGAGAGTGATGCTCCCAATTTTACTATCTTGGGATCTTCTTCGGTACCAATATTGACATCAATGGTTTCTTCAACTAACAATTTTGATAAATCCTCCATACGCGTAGGATCGGGAGGTAGGTTGAGATCTTCATCCAAGGATGTCTCTATGAGATTTTCATCCTTGGCGTGGTCACTTTGTTTGTCCTTTGATTTTCTTATTTGTTTGTCAGCCAGTGCCTCAAAGAGGTTTTCATTGTGTGACTTGGACTTTGATTTTTTCCGAGGCTTTTCTTTAGAACTCTTGCCCTCGCTTTTCTTTAAATTTTGCTGACCACGAAGTTCAGCCTCCTCGCCGAAGTAGGCGCAGGTGTCTAAGTCGATAAAGAAACCCTTCTTGTGATCTCCAATGGGAATTGTATCCCTTATGCCCATGAACTCTGCAATAGCCTCGTCATTCTCGAATAAATCTAGTGGCATGTGACGTTGTTGGTCCCATTCAATGAGGGAAGGGTACACAAGGTCAAGGGTCGGTTCGGTGGGGGTTATGGTCAGGACAACATTGTTCATGAAAAGGTTCGTGGAGGCCAGATCCTCATATAGGCTACAATGGGAATCCGTATCGCTGTCTAGGTACTCAAAGCTATCCTCATGCTCAGAACAAGTCGCATCTTGATCATTGGGGTGTGCTCCATAAGGGAATCCCAATGCCATATCTTTCTGTTTTGAAATGTGGAAGAGGGACTGGTTCTCTTTGTCCTTGTTCATTCCTCCCACATCCTAGGCCTTTGTAGCCCATGGAGTACATCATTCTGCTAGATTTTTCATATTCTAGGGTTTGATAACAAGATGGTTGAGTGTCCTCAGGGACCCAAGTAGTAGGTGGATCAAGTAATTTTTCCTCAGCTAATAAGCCTCCAGGTAGGAATGACCCAATAGTGTGTTCCTCTCTAGGTCTCTGAAGCGGTAGTTGGGTCGACCTCTAGTCTTGGGTGACAAGGAGAGGTCAGAAACCAAGAGTGCTTGTTGTACATTATACTCCCCATAGCCATATTCTAGAATTTTCATCTCCCATGAATCAAATGGCGATGTGGAAGTGGATGCCCCATGAGCGTAAGAATTAAGAGAATTTGAATCTACTCGAGATTCCATGGCCTCAGAATGAAGAGGGACAGCTATATCTGTGGAGGGACATGCATATGTACCCTTTCGTGTAAAGCTATTAAGAGCTCTACAATGAGCAAAGGGCTCTGAATCTCCTGGTATTGTAACCGTATGTCCCTCATGCTTCAGCTTGATGCATTGATGAAATGTTGATGGCACGGCCTGCATGGCATGAATCCATGGTCGGCCTAGAAGCATATTATATGGAAGTTCCAAGTCTAGGACATGAAACTTTGTCTGATGGCAAGTGGGGCCCACCTCCATGGGTAGCGTAATGGTGCTTGCTGACTCTCTTTCCGCGTTGTCGTATGCGGTGATAGTAATAATATGGGACTCAAGATCTTCCTCCATATGTCCCAATTGTTTGACCAACTTAAGCGTGCAGATGTTCAATCCCGATCCATTGTCCACAAGCACCCATTTGATTTTCCTGTGGGTGACAACTACCTCGATGTACAAGGGAAGATTATGTGTAGGATTCATGGCAGGGATCTCCCTATGGTTGAAAGTAAGATGCTCACTTGATGCAATATTTTCCACCGTGGCTTGAAGGTACGTAGGATCGACTTCTAAAGGCACTCCCGACCCTTGAAGAGTTTGATACAAAATGTCCTTATGCACATTGGATATCTTGAGAAGATCTAAGATCGAGATCTTAGCAGGTGTCCTCTCAAGTTGTTCTAAAAGGTTATATTTATCAGTTTGCGGGGTCAACAGAGAGGGTTCGGAATCACGAGGCGGGCACGCCTTGTTACCGTGCAGTGATCCTTTCCCTTGATCCGGATGGTATTGACACAGTCAGTAGGGGAGTGAATACATCCGATAAGTGAATCGTAATGATTGTTATCTCTTTTGGTATATAAGTAATTCGTGGCTTTATAGGTTTGGGATGACTCTCCCCGATCCGGCTTTGTCTTTTCCAACTTATCATGCTTGGGGAATGGTTCCTTATAAATCCCCATTTTCTCGTTAGGTGTTTGCATGTGGCCAGGGTTATCCACCTCTATCTCCCCATTGTCAATGAGGTCTTGAATATAGTGGCGAAGTCATGAAACATTTGTCTATTTTATGACCTTTAACACGATGCATTTCACAATATTCATGCTCCTTATACCATGAAGGTTTAGGAGCGTTGTCATCAAATGGTTGTGTTGTAGGATAGGTCATCATGTTGGCCACATCCAACTATTTTAGTATGAGGGACAACGGTTCATTGAGGGAGGTGAATGTTCGTCGCTTTGGTGGTGGTTGAATTGGGCCCTTGGTTAGTTTAAAAGGTTGACTGGTTTGGACCGTTTGAACACGTTTGGAATCAGTGATTCCGTCTCCCACCACGTTTTTGTTTTTGTTAAAGATCTTTGGCTTTTCAATGGGTTTGACACTTTGGTTGTCTTTAGATTGGGTTTTGAGGGTGCCTTTGGCAATGAGAGCCTTTTCTATTTGAATCCCTTTCTCGATAACCTCCTCAAAGGTGCGGACACAATGCATTTGGAGGTGGAAAGCTATATCTAGGTTGAGATTAGGGACAAAAATACTGACCAGCTACTTCTCAGGGAAAGCGCAAGGGAAGCGACTAGCTATCCCTCTCCATCGTTGGAGGAAGCTGGCGAAGGTCTCATTTGGGCATTGTTTTGTGCCACACAAGTCTGCCATGGTGATGTCACTCTCTATGTTATATGAGAAATGACGCATGAATCTTTCCGCCAATTCTAGCCAGGTGAAAATTGATCCTCGTGGTAAGCGCGTAAACCATTCCAATGCTTGACCTCCGAGACTCTTAGGAAAAAGTCTGATGAGGTAATTATCACTATAAGACACCTCTTGACATGCCATGTAGAAATCTTTAACATGATCCCTTGGGTCTCCCTTTCCTTTGTATTTTTCAAACTTTGGCATATCAAATTTCTTTGGAAAGGGTTGAAGGGTCATTGTCTTGTCAAAAGGATAGGGGCATAGTTCTTCGTATTGGTATTTCCTAATACTCCCTATATTGCTTTCTTGTATGCTCGCAAGAGTTGCTTTCATAGATTGCACTTCTTGTGTGAGCAATTGTTCTCTAGTGGGAGAAGCGGGGATGTGTACACGATGGTACCCCGTGTCTTCTTCTCCTTGGTTTTCTCGATGGAGTTCATGGATCCTAAACTTAGGCTTTGACTTTTGAACGTTCTTGTTTGTGTCTTTTTGTACCTGGAAAGTAAGCAAAGCTAGTTGTCGGCTTAGGTTACTGAGTTGTTGTTGGATTGTGACTTGGTTTGTGTCTTCTTCTTCTAAAGGTTCTTCCTCTTTGTATTGTGGAGGCTCTTCCCCTGTTTCATGTTCTATCTTATTTCTTCATGCCACTTTGATGAGGGGTATTCTATGCCCTATCACTTTATCATTTTCTATGTAAGAAGTGGAAGCATGCCCGCCTGTTAAAATATCTTCCATATTGATAAGGGGGCATTCTTCCTTAGTAGTGTCATTTATAGGTAATATTGGTTCATTCTCGGTGGAAATTTGGCCCCTAATTCCATGACCCGTGCCAAAACTCTATCTTTGTTTCTAAGGAGAAACTCATCTAGTAGAGTGGGGTCAAAATCAAAGTCTGCGTGTGGTGATTCTAATTCATTTCCACTATGATCGACCATCTCTTCGGTTTCCTTTTCTGCAGAAAATAGTGGCCCTAAGTCGTGTCCAATAAATGGGTTTGACCCTTATCATGTAGAGGTCTCCCAAGCATGTGCTTGTTGTTCCTCATATGTTTGTTTCTTCAACCCTAGACGTGTTTTGGGAGCCATGTTTTCGTGATAAGTTTCACTAAGGTAAGTTGTAGATTTTTTCAAAATTCAATGACTACCCCTAAGTGAAACACAAGATGAAATTGCTAAGAGTATGAATGTGTCACCAATGTGAGAATACCAATATGATAGAGTGATAAATCACCCATGATACAAGTGTTTGGTATTAAAACTTAATCAAATGAAGTACTTCCTAGACTATGTTTCAAAGTAATTTGTGACGCCAGATGATTAACAAGATGTCTCCACTTATGCCAAGTTCAAAGGAATGAACAAGACGTAAGTAAATACATGAAGTTAAATGCGATCTCCCAATCAAGATATACGATGAGCAAGCTCAATTTTGATTAAGACCTATATCTCAAAAAGTGCCAATTACGATTTGTGAATGACACAACAATATCACCAAGATATGTTAAACCACTTTGTAAGAAAGTGAAGTATTGATATCGAGGTGTTATTGATATAACACACACAAATGGTAGTGCCTAGCACCTTTTGAAATCAAGGTAATAATAAAACCGAACAAAAAAATCTCAAAGTATAGCTAGGAATAGTTAAGAATGTGTGCAGCGTAACCGTACAATATAGGTATTTATGTCAAGTTTACAAGAAACAAGACGTAAATATCAAAATTGTAATGATACGAGACAAACAAGCTAACTCCTCTATGGAAGTCATGCGGTGATGAACCACGCCTAACTACAATGACGATCTTGACATGGGTATCAAGATCACAATGGCTACCAAATGACGTGAAAATGCCTCCACTCACTTTAGACGTTTAACTAACCTAGCCGCAAACATGGATGGGCATAAACGGACATAAAAGTGAGAGAAACAGTCGAATGGAAACACAAAGGTAATCACACCTCTTTTGATCAACAAAGTTTCAAAAGAATATGAAGGAAATAAATCAAGAAAAATGACGAAAAATGCTAGCCTCACTTCAGCAGAGTTTCGCCTCGCCCTAAGGCAAGTAAAAACTAGGCGAAAGTAATACGTCACACATTTCTCAAAAAGAAGGTTCACAACTCAACACTATTTTCAAATGGTCAAAGTGGGCTCCTGGCCAAAGTATATTCTCTAGGTGGTTCTCTCGCCTAGGTGTTACAAAAGTTGCCACGAATGAGTGCGATTTACCCAAAAGTCACACTGACTAGTTTGGGAGTATCTCGGCTTTACTTTACCCCCTTCAAGAATAGTAGGCAACTAGTGCATCTACGTGTACTATCACTGGGGTCACCACAATGGACAACCTGTAACTCTATCTCACAAAGGAATCACTAGTCAAGTAGGTAGTGCGGAGCACTTCCCGTTTCATCCACAAGGTTCCCTCTTGTGTGGACTACTTTGGGGTTCCTGGAACCACCCCCATTGTTTTAGCTTAAGGCATTATGCCAAAGGGGTTATGTTCCGAGTTGAGTGGAAAGGGACGTACCCTTTTTTGAAACCTGTAATACGAAGTGTTTTGAATATGTTGTTCTTTTTATCTTGTTTAATTAGGTTTGGTTTTCAAACACCTTTTGCATCCTATATAACAATTGTATTAGTAGTTTTTGATTTTTTTTGGTTCCTCCTTTCTTTAACAAGCATTTTTAGGTCATGCACTCAAGCATTAGTAGTTCTCCAAGAAAATCACATTATTTAAAGAAGATTAAAAGTTGTTTTTGATTCTCAAGATCACCCAAGATGCGAAAGAGCATACACAACAAATAATCCAACTAAAAAGTAAAGAAAATCTTTTCAATCAATGAACCATACAAAATTCTTGATAAATGTTCATTCCCTGAAAAGTGATGGCGAATCACAAAGCACCTCTGAATTTTTGCAACAACACGATGGGTTGAGACTCTCAGTGCGATTGCATAACATGGAGCTTTTCCCAAGTGTGGGACCTTGCGAAATCGGAAAATCTCTCCGGATGAAGGCCGGTTCCTATTCCTCTATTCAGATGCACACATAAAAATGCAGAGGGTTTACTAAAAACCTAATCTAACTTGCCAAGGAGATAGGGTAAGAAGATGCATAAAATAAAACCTAAACTACAAAGGTGATGCACCGAGGAATGAAGAACACCTGTCTTGCCAATAAACACAAACCATAAAAAACGCAATGCAAGATCATGCACAGATAACCAGATTCACAGTGAAAGATCAGGAGGATGCAAATGAACATAGAGAGGGTTGAGAATCATCCACAGACATGCATTAATTTTCTCCAAAGATTGATACAACACACTGCAAAATGCCAAGAGGCAAAGTTGCATTACAGTTTCAAATGGGAGGTTTGAACTCCACAAGTTTACCTGCCAAAGAGAAGAAGGGAGGGGCAAAACAAAAATGTCCAACCTTTAGAAAGAATCCCCTCCTTACAATTTATAGGAAGAATGAGAGAGAAAGGAGAGAGGAATTCCAAACCTACCCCAACCACCTCCAGGTTGCATTTAATTCATCCCATTATGGTGGTAGGTGAGGACCCTAGCAAACCCAAAGAGTGGCGAACTGTATTTTGCATTTTTAAGAACTTGTTCCCACCCAATTAAAGATATCCAAATTGTAGTTGGATAGAGGACCTTGTAAGCTTTCCCAAAAGTCCAACCTTGCATGAATCGAGCTCCTGTCAAAAGTTATGGCCATCGAATATCACGCGGCTCACTTCTGTCGATGCTCAAAATGTTGTGCCTCTAAAGGTGTGCCAAACATCCATATTTGTGTTGACATCCTCTTATGTGCGCCAAGGCACAACTTTTGCCATGTCGACACTCTATGTCATGCACCTTTTCGTATGCCACTTACCCTACGTCTTGGCGCATCCATTTTAGTGTCGACACTCTTTCTTCGTCGCCACTTACATGCGCCTGGCACATTCATTTTAGTGTCGACACTCTTTGTTGGCACCACTTACATGCACCTTGGTGCATTCATTTTAGTGTCGACACTCTTTTTTGTGCGCCACTTACATGCACCTTGGCGCATTCATTTTAGTGTCGACACTCTTTGATGTGTGCCACTTACATGTGCCTTGGCGCATTCATTTTAGTGTCGACACTTTTCTTTGTTTCGCCACTTACATGTCCTTTGACACATTCATTTTCATGTCGACATCCATTTTCATGCGCCTTAACTGCGCGCCTTGGCGCATCCATTTATATGTCGACATCCATTTTCATGCACCCTAACCTGGTACGCCTTGCGCATCCATTTATATGTCGATCCATTTTCATACACCCTTAACCTCGCCCACCCCCATTGTTTTAGCATCCATTTATGCCAACATCCATTTTCATGCACCCTTAGTTGAGCCTTGAGAGCGCGTCCATTTATATGTCAACATCCATTTTTTCATGTGTTTTAACCTATGTTGTTTTTTATCCATTTATATGTCGACATCCATTTTTGACGCCCTTAACACCTTTTGACTATTGGTATTGGTGACGCAATAAATATCAAGTTTTGAGTTCTTTTGATTTCCATATTCTTCCTCTTTATACCTACAGGGGAAGATATACAACAATTCCCTAAACCAAAAGTGAAAGATGAAGTTTCCAATCTACCAAATGTTATAAAATGAAGATTAAAGTTGCTTTTGATTCTCAAGATCACCCTAAGGTGCAAGAGAAGAGCATACACAAAATTATCCCAACTATATAGAAATGGAAAACTTCAAATCAAAGGACCATTGAAAAATGCTTTGTAAAAGGTTCATTCCCTTAAACCAAAAGTGAAAGATGAAGTTTCCAATTTACCAAATGTTATAAAATGAAGACTAAAGTTGCTTTTGATTCTCAATATCACCCTAAGGTGCAAGAGAAGAGCATACACAAACTTTATCCCAACTATATAGAAATGGAAAACTTCAAATCAAAGGACCATTGAAAAATGCTTTGTAAAAGGTTCATTCCCTTAAGCAAAATGAATAATCAAGTTTCCAAGTTTAATCCCAATGTTAACAAGATAGAGATAAAAGTTGTTTTTGATTCTCAAGATCACCAAAATGTGCAAGAGAAGAGCATACACATGCTTTGGTCTAAATCGAGTAAGCATGAAAATACAACATTCATCAAAACATTAGACATGTTAGAAAATGACCAGTTTTCAAATAATAGAAAAACCTGCAATTTTTGTAACTATAAATCCTAAATTTATATTTTCATTGCATATTTAACTTCAATACCTTTCCAACACAAAAAAATGGAGTCATTTTGAGTTTGGGAGCAAAAGTTATGGCCTTCGGAAGATGGGTTACACATATGCTCTTATGCTCATGGGTATGCACTTGACATGCACTCAAAAAATGTCAAAAAAACGTCCCTTAACCTACAAAATGGGCAAATTTTTCCAACCAAGATTCAATTTTGACAACAACCCATCACATTAATATATGAATAGAAGACTCAATGCTATCAAACATTAACATACATGCTCAAAAATTTAAGATTTTCAAGAAATTGACAAAACTAGCATATAGAATGATGAAAAAGTAAGCTCTAAAAATGAAAACATGATGAAATCTTGAAATTTTCTCACCAAGATTAAATTTTGACAGCAACCCACCACATTAATATGTAAATAGAAGACTCAGCACTATCAAACACTAACCTACATGCTCAAGAATTGAAAATTTTCAAGAAATTGACAAAACTAGCATGTAAAATGTTGAAAAAGTAAGCTAAAAATGAAAACATGATGAAATCTTGAAATTTTCTCACCAAGATTAAATTTGGGCAACAACCCACCACATTAATATGTAAATAGAAGACTCAGCACTATCAAACACTAACCTACATGCTCAAGAATTTAAAATTTTCAAGAAATTGACAAAACTAGCATGTAGAATGTTAAAAAAGTAAGCTCTAAAAATGAAAACATGGATAAATCTTGAAATTTTCCCATCAATTCCAATTTTGACAGCACTTCACCTCCTTCATACCTACAAGGAATACCCAACACATGCAAACTCAACAAAACAAGTTAAGAAAAACAAGTTAGATCAACATGTGTAAAAGAGGGTTAGTAACCAAAAATAAAACTTAACTACAAAAACTTGAAATTAAGTGCAAAGGACAATGGAGTAAGTCCCACCGGGCGTGCCAAATGTGTGCATGTATACTTTGCTTAATGCTAAATCAAATGAAGCAAGAACTACCACCTAAAATAGTTCTACAATTTAGCTAAAACAAAGCATAAACACCATCATGATAAGAATTAAACAAGGGTTAGATGCTAGCATTCATAAATACAAACTTTGAAACTAACAATGCTAAATATCTAAACTCATCTATTCTCTAACAACAAATAAATGAATGGACCTAAGTAAGCTCCATGGCTATCAAAATAGTTGTCCTTAATGTTCCAAGAACCTAGGAATGGGAGCTAATCAAAGTTGGGCTTGAGACCCTTTTGACACCTCCCATATGACCCAAGCACTTTAAGAAAGAGGCTTAACTCTTCAAGATGATGAACTCTCAAAAGGGAAAGGTGCAAGCTCTTAGTCTCTTTTTATATGCTTTGCATTTTCTCTCTTAGAAAGTTTAGGTGTAAGTAAAAATGTAGGTGGAGGGCTCTTTATATAGCTTAAAGGATAAAGGATTCAACACATTCTCATGAATGTGGGATAAAGGTAAAACATGATTAGGAATGGATAAGGTTGCTTTTTAAAGGTAACCTTACTTTAGAAGGGTTTAATTTATGCTTAGCAAGTCAAGGGAGTTGGGAGGTGTTTTAATTAATCAAAGGTGATTAACTAATAGGTAGATGTAAGCTTATAGAAGATAATTAGAGGAATATTAGTACGATTTAGGCTATTAAAATGGGATTAAATCAATTAAATATTGATTTATTGGTTAAATAGAAGGAAAGATAATTAATTAATAATAATTAATTAGTCTAGGTAGAAGGGTGATTTATTAACGGAAGGTCGTTAATTAGGGTATTTGTTGGATAGGAAACTTAATTAATTAGCTTAGTGTAATTAATTAATGATGATATGAGGAAAATGATTACTTTTGACGATATGTCGTTGATTTGCTAGAAAGGGGATAATTAGCACAATTTAAGTATTTAAATTGCTTGGGCGTAATTATAGGTGTTTACAACTTTCAACACAAGGAAGAATATCTTTGTCTTGTTTTACGCACAAATTTTCGAGATGTATTTTCTTGGTCCTATGCGCAGACATGTCAGGGTTAGATACCTCATTAGTAGTGCATAATCTAGTTTTGCATGAAGAAGTAAAGCTAATCAAACATAAGATTAGAAATATGCATCCTCTCATCACCTTATTAGTAAAAGAAGAAATGGAAAATTTATTGGTGTAGGATTCATCAGGCCTATTAATTATTCAAAATGGATTTCTAATATAGTCCCTATACAAAATAAACCCATTGGTATCTTGAGATCTGTATAGATTTCAAAGATATTAATAAAGTGTGTCCTAAGGATGATTTTCCTCTTCCTAACATCGACATTATTGTCAATTTGACTACTAGTTATGAAATTTTATCCCTCATGGATGTAGTTTCTAGATATAATCAAATTAAAATTTCAGAGGAAGATCAACACAAGAAATATTTTACTACCCCTTACGGGACATTCTCATTATCAAATCATACCCTTCACCTCAAGAATGCAGGCACAACCTATCAAAGGGCTATGACTATAATATTTCATGACATGATAAATGATATAATGGAAGATTATGTGGATGACATCTTGGGAAAATATAGGACTAGAGAGGACCATCCAAAGAATATTTTGGCACATATTTTTAGCATCTTAGAGGTTACAAGGTTAGACTGAATCCAAAGAAATATGTCTTTGGTGTGCTATTTAGAAAATTATTAGGTTTTATTGTGTCAAGAAGAGGAATTGAAGTAGATCCTACAAAGGTTACTACCATTATTGAAATGCCTCCTCCAAAGAACATAAAACAACTATGTAGTTTACAGGGAAGATTCAAGCTATCAGAATATTTATCTCCCAACTCGCAAACAATTGGCATTCATTCACACATATTCTGAAGAAAGATGTTGATTTTCATTGGAGTATAGAAACAACAACAAGCATTTTATTTACTCAAAGAATATATGTCTAAACCCCTTGTTCTAATGCCACCTACTCTAGGAAAACCATTGTTGTTGTACATTTATGCCACTCAATTTGTAATTAGCGTAGTTTTGTATCATAAAGAAAAATTCATATATTACCTTAGTCGTATGCGTTAATATCTTACTATCTCAACTATCAATAGATGTAAAAGGCTTTCTTGGCCATCATTTTTGGTTTTCAAAAACTTATTCATTATTTTCTAAATAATAAGACCAATCTCATTTCTAGATTCAACCATTGAAATACATATTATCTAAACATGCACTTACAAGAAGGATGGATAATTGGATCATCTTACTTAGTGAATTTGATATTGAGTACATCAATTAAAAATCAATTTTAAGGGTAGGTATTGGCGGATCAACTAGTTGAAGATCCT
This sequence comes from Taxus wallichiana var. yunnanensis, assembly GCA_018340775.1. Lineage (NCBI taxonomy): Eukaryota > Viridiplantae > Streptophyta > Pinopsida > Cupressales > Taxaceae > Taxus > Taxus wallichiana. Next base: position 777,219,247 of record CM031235.1, read on the forward strand.
TTGCTAGGAACTGAACCATTGAGTATGGAACTTCTAGATGCTTCTATGATGTATCTTGAGGAGTCCATTACATGGAAAATATATTTTGATGGATCCTTTACTTTCCATGGTTCAGGAGTAGGAGTTGTGCTCATCACTCCCACATGAGATCTGATTCCACAAGTGTTCAGGCTTGGTTTTCCATATACAAACAATATAGTGGAATATGAAGCTCTCATTGCGGGTTGAAAATAGTTATATGTTGGGATATAAGGTAGGTCAATGTAATTGGTGATTCTATGTTAATCATCAAACAAGTAAATGATGAGTACAAAGTTAAGGATGAGAATATCATTCCTTATAAGAAAATGGTTGATAATTTGAAGGAATTATTTGTACAGATCACATTCTAAAAATTCCCATGGGACACAATCGTGTAGTAGATGGCATGGCTATAGTTTGTTATTTGTTATGCATCCCACCTAGAAATAATGATATGCATTTATTCATGGAGCATTTAATGACACCAGCATATGACATGTCAGAGTCTTGTTTGGTATGTGAAGTTGTTGGTCCCTTATCCCCCTGGTATAATGACATTTATAATTACCTTCATGATGGAACCTTCCCTACTAACATTACCCAATCTGAAAAATTAAACCTTATCTAGTGCATAGCCTACTACACCCTACTTGGGGAATGCTCTATCGTAGATGTTATGACGGGATTCTATTTCATTTCCTTAATTCGTAAAAAATCTACCTTAGTAGTCAAGGAGTTGTACGAAGGAATCTTTGGGACCCATACAAGTGGAATGGTTATGGCTAAAAACTTGTTAACATTAGTCTATTATTGACCTACCATGGAAACCGATCAAGTTTCAGTATGTTATGAAATGTTTGTTGTGCTAAAAGTATGGAAACCTGATGCATGCCCCAAAACAATATTTGTAGCCAATCATAATTTCATGGCATTTTTCAAATTGGGGTATCAATATCATTGGAAAGGTTACCCTTACTTCATCAGATGGCCACATGTTCATTATGGCTTCCATCGATTATTTCACTAAGTGGGTAGAGGTTGTATCTCTTACCTATGTTATTGGTGCACAGATTTCAAAGTTCATCATGAACCACCTCATTTTCATAATGACATTCCCTCTACCATTGTATCTGAAAATGGTAAGTCATTTAAAAATAAAATCATGAAATTATTGTGCCACCATTTTAAAATATGACTCAAGTTGTCAACTCCCTATTACCCTTAAGGTAATGGACAAGTGAAGCCTTAAACAAGACTCTTGTTTATATGATGGAAAATATGGTTAGCAAGATTGGTCATAATTGGCATTTACATATTCATCCTTCCCTTTGGGTGTATCAAACATCCATCTGCACCCTTACTGGTGTTACTCCATATTCCTTAATTTTTGGCATATAAGTCATCCTACCCCTTGAGATCAAGATCCCTTCTTTGAGCATATCTTTGTGAGACTATTTAGACAAAGAGGAATATTAAAGAGTTGTTAGACTCACAGAACTAGAGCTACTAGATGAGAAACACCTTCATGTAGTGGATCACCTAAAAAAAATTCTGAATTGAGTGTGCCTAGGATATAAAAAAATATTCATACCTCGTCAATTCGAGGTAGGATACCTTGTCTTAAAGGAATATCAGTTTAACACCACAAAGGATTGTTAGAAGAAGGTAATTTTGAGTGTAATTGGTTAAGACCATATGTTGTGGTTGCTTAGTTTGGTTCAGGTGCATATAAACTTGTTAATTTTGATGGTGATGGGTCAGTGGATTCCTATGAACACCATGCATCTCTACGGTTAAGCATAGAGGTCCTTCAAACATCAGAAAAAGAAAAGAAAAAGTAAAGATAAATAAATTCTTCCATTGTGAAAGCTACGCAATTTTGGCACTTTGGATGGGTTATTTGGTGAAAACCATTTTGCGGCGCCATCGGAGGGTCCATTGTTCACAAGAATCTCATATCTAGGAATACGGTGGCTTTATCCTAAGCTAGTTTTTTCCTATGTCGAGATACTTTTGAACCTATCCTTCATGGCCTTGATCCGGCTGATCCTACTCATGTATGCGAAGAGTTTTCCTTTGTACATTCCCATCTCACATTGGGGGCATCCCCATTTCTTTGTTTTCTTTCACTTGGATTTGGAAAATTGTTTGAAAAACTCTAAAACTTTGCATAACTCTTTAGAAAATCTCAAAAAATTCAAATATGTTTCATAGAAAACTCAAAAACAATATAACATTGTATCGAGAAAATACATAAACAACGTAAAATGTTTCAACACTTTCCTACAAAAACAAAGTAGTATTTACTTAGTTCTTTGTTTGAAAATAGTTTTGTTGGGTTTTTTTGTGTTGTATGATTTTATTGGATTCATTGGTTCTTTGATTGTTTAGATTAAATTTTTCTTTAATCTATTGTGAATTTTGTTAGATTAATTCAATTTTGCATGCTTGTATGTAGTTATGGTGTTGTGTTGGATTTGGTTAACTTTTTTTTGTGTTGGTTTAATTTTGCTTATACATTTGTTATCATTTCATCATCCATATCAACTCTCATCACATCTAAACATCATCACATATAGATAAATCCTAATATACATCATCATACAAATGAAAAATAAAAATGTATGTTAAGCTAACATCATATAATATCATGAAATTCAGGAAATAGGGATTATCTTCATCCCCCTCGTCATAGACCATAATAAAAACATTGGCTAAACATCATATCTCATACAAAACAATGTACTATCATAAACATGTTATCTCATAAAAACAAAATGCAATAAAAAAATACAAGTCCATCATCATATATCCATCTAAATTTTCAATTTCCATTTACAAAAAGTGTCTCAATTTACATTAGATACAAAATATACACCATCACAGGCATGGATAAAAATGTGCCTTCATCTTGAGGCATAATAAAATATAATACATAATTCGGATGTGAAATGTGTAGGGTTTGTTAAGCATAGCTCCAAACAGATCTGGGTATTGTATTAATAGAGTGGTGGCTTGTAATAAAATCTGAGCAAGTGATTCTTGGTGGATGTAGCCCAAATTGGGTGAACCATGTTAAATACTATCTCTTTGTGTTGTGTTATTTTATTCTGCAATTTTATTTGAGATCTCGTAATAATTTCTCGCATATTAGTTTCTCTTTGTTTTACGATTATGTGAGGATTATTCCACATATTTTATCCCTTATTTCCTAACAATTGGTATCAGAGCATGGTTTGGTTTGCTGAAGTGTTGAATCTCGAGGAAAATTTTATCTTGAGTGGGAGCTATGGCAGATGATGGAATATCTAGTGTTGATAAATTCAACGGGCGAATTTTAGTCTTTGGAAGATGCAGATGGAAGATTACCTTTATCAGAAGGATCTTTATATTTCGTTGTCTGAGAAGGTGAAAAAACCTCGAGCATGATGGATGCAAAATGGGATTTGCTAGATAGGAAGGCACTTGGGACAATTTGGTTGTGTCTTGCATCTTTGGTATTATTTAATATTTCAAAGGAAAAGACTACAAAAGAACTGATGGATGCATTAGGGAAGTTGTATGAAAAACCCTCTACCTCTAATAAGATATTTTTAATGAAAAAGTTGTTTAATATGAAGATGTTTGAGAATGGTTTAGTAGTAGATCATCTAAATGATTTTAATACGGTTGTAAATATGCTAGCTTCGGTTATAATAGAATTTGATGAAGAAGTTAGGGCTTTATTAGTTTTGTGCTCTTTACCTGAGAGTTGGAATAGCCTGGTAATGGTGGTAAGCAAATCGGTTCCAGCTAACTCAAAGTTGAAGTTTGAGGATGTTGTAGGGGTGATTCTAAGTGAGGAAATGCAAAGAAAAATCTTTGGTGAATCTTCTACTTCAGGGAATGCTTTGGCGGTGGAAAATAGAGGGAGACGAGAAGAATAAAGGAAGTCGTAGAAAATCAAAGGATCGGCAACGTCAAAATCCAAAAGAAAAATAGTATGTTAGGCATTGTGGAAAGTTTGGGCATGTAAATAAGGAATGTTGGGAGCTTCGAGACAAGAATAAACAACAGAAGAAAAAAAGGAGGAAAATTTGGCAACGGTAATGTATGTCGGATGCTTTGATTATTTCTTTGCATAATATTACTGAATCTTGGGTTTTAGATTCGGTCTTCTTTCCATGCTACTCCACATAGGCATTATTTTGTTGACTATGTTCAAGGAGATTTTGAGCATGTTTTTCTTGGTGATGATGATCCTTGCAGCTTAGTTGGAAAAGGTTATTTTCGGGGTAAGATGTAGAATGGGAATACTTGGCTATTAAAGGATGTCAAACATGTACCTACATTAAGATGAAATTTGATATCAGCGGGTAGTTGGGAAGTGATGGTTATACTATGATATTTACAGCAGACTCTTGGAAGGTTACCAAGGGTGCTCTTGTGGTGGAAAGAGGTAAGAAGGTTGGAACCTTTTATTTAACCACTTATAGCACTAATGTTTGTAATCTTGTGGATTCAAATGTAGATACAACATTGTGGCACTATAAGCTCGGTCATATGAGCCATAAGGGCATGGATATCATAAAGAAGTATCTACTCGGATATATAGAAATGGGTTTGGAGTTATTTAAGGATTGCATATATGGGAAATGAAGCGAGTAAGGTTTCTCAAGGTTGGACCTACAAAGAAAGAGAGTAAGTTAGAGCTGGTGCATTCGATGTGTGGGACCGGCTCAATTATCATCTCTTGGGGTTCAAGTTATAATGTTACTTTTATTGATGATGCAACAAGGAAAGTTTGGGTTTATTGTATTAGAAACAAATCGATGTATTTGAAACTTTTGTTAAATGGAAAGCCTTGGAGAGAATGAAACAGTCTTAAGCTAAAGCCGTTTGGGTCGAGATAATGGAGGGGAGTATTGCATCAGATAATGAATTTGATGATTACCATCCTAATAATGGAATCCATAGGAAAAGATAGTTCTAAGAACTCTACAGCGGAGAATGGGGTGTCGAAAGGATGAACAGAACAATAATGGAAAGTGCTAGAATCATGATGTTACATGTATGACTACCTCTTTATTTTTGGGCGAAGTGGTGACCACGGATGTATAATTGATAAATAGAGAACCCTCAAATGCCTTGGATGGAGGCATACTTGAGGAGGCTTGGTATGGTAAGAAAGTTTATTATTCATTTCTTAGAGTCTTTGGATGTGAGGTGTTTTCCATATAGACAAGGATGATAGAACCAAGCTAGAGGCTAAATCAGAAAAATGTATTTTCATTGGTTATGGTGGTGATGAATTTGGATATAAATATTGGAGTATTAAGGAGAAGAAAATCATTCGATCTAGGGATGTGGTATTTAATGAGAAAGTCATGTATAAGCAACAGTTGTAGGAAAATAGGGAAGAATCTAAGAAAGAATATGCAGCGGTAGAGGATCTTCTTGATGGGAAAGTGACACATGAGTCAGTTCAGGAACCTCCTCAACAGGAGCCCCAAACTCCTATATTGAGGAGTTCTTCTAGGGTAAGAAGAGAAACTGAACATTTTCTCCTTCTCTTTATTATTAATTACTCACCGATAGTGGAGAGCTAGAGAGATTGATGAAGCAACGGTAGATGCTAGGAATAAGTGGGAGAAAGCCATGGATGAGGAGCATCGTGTTCTCATGGAGAACTAGACATGGTATTTGGTGAATCTACCCGAAGGCAAAAGAGCATTACAAAACAAGTGGGTGTTCGTAGTCAAAGATGAAGGAGGAAATAAAATATACAAGGCCCAAACAAGGTCAAGGGGTTTGCACGAGAAAAAAGGTATATATTTTGATGAGATTTTTCTCTCCCGTAGTAAAAATGACTTCTATTAGAATTGTTCTTGGAATAGTTACAGCGAGAAGACTTGCACTTAGAGCAGCTTGATGTAAATACTATATTTTTCCATGGTGATTTGGAGGAGGAACTATATATGGAACAACCTGGAGAGGTCATCGACACTAAAAATTTCCTCCGTAATTTCTATTTCATTAATGTATGTATTAGGAATAGGATGTTGTTAAGTATAATTAGTAGTAGTGTCTGATAGAAGATAACGGCGCTGCCAGTACGACGCCGCCAATAATGTATAGTACGGAAATAGTCAAAAGTACAATAGGAATGTTGTGGTAAAAAGTAAATAGTTGTCGTAAGTGGTCCAAAGAATGTTAAAATTTCAAAGTTGGGGTAAGAAGAGAAGTAGGGTCTACATGATTAGGAATTAGAAATATTATATTGGTGATAAGGACAAGGAGTGAGGTCATAAATATTTTGTATATTTTATTTGTAAAAAGTCTAAAAATGTGGAACCCATGTAAATCGATAAGGTTTATCTTATCTTAAAAGATAAGCTTACATGTACGAGATAAGAGTTAAGGTATGGAATATGATTCGTCAGAGTGGATTTCTTATCCTATCTTAGAGATAAGATGGATAAGCCTAGAAGTCTATAAATAAAGAGGCCAACCCCTCATTTAGCATAGAAGGAAGTAGTGAGAAATATTGTAGGAAGTGTGCAAAGGAAGCCATCATTTAAAGGTGTATTGAAGAAACCATTAAGAGGTGTAATTGTAAAGTTTCTCCCATAGTCTATGGTATTCTTGTGTTATGTTTGTTGTTGTGTTTCCAGATTACATCCACCAAACTAAAGGCTATGCATTAGTAAATAATCATAGCACGAGGAGTTCCCGGTGAAGAATTATCATAGTGCCGGATTGGTGATGACATTTTGGTTCCGTTGCCGAGACCATTCCTCGTTGGTGGATTTTCTGGAGAGATATTCCCACTTAGTCAAAAATCAATTAGAGGGTAACCTTATTTTTACTGTGCATAGTAGTTACCATGGTAAAGTCATTTTTACCATGAATAGTAGTTACCATGGTAAATTCATTTTTACTATGAATAGTATTTATCATAGTAAAGTCACTTTTTACCGTGAATAGTATTTACCACAGTAACTTCACTTTTTACTGTGAATAGTGTTTACCATAGTAAAGTCGGTTTTACCGTAAGTCAAGTTTTACCATAGTTACCGTGGTCATTTCTATTTTACTGTAGAAAGGTGTAAAGTCACTTTCTATTACAGTGATTCCAATTATTTGTGCACATAAGTCTTGTTGATTGTACTTGTGGGTTGGTATTTTACGGTGGTTACTTTTGAAAATGGGGAAGATTCCTATTTTTTCAGCCCAATCTAATGAAGATGCTTCCTCTTTCATTCAAGAGTTTAAACGATCTTGTATTTGTAATGGCCTTATAAGAAGGGAACAATGGACTAAATTTTTTCCTACCTTTTTGGATGGTTCAGCACTTAGGTGGTTTGAAACACTAGGTGAAAATGTGAAAAATTCATGGGATTTATTAACTGAAAGTTTTCTTGAAGAATTTGGTGAACAACAAAAATATGCAGACCTCATGATTGAGATCACAAAGCTATCCCAAGGAGAGAAGGATAAGATAAGGGATTATCATGCTCATGTTCTAGAGCTAAGGAGGAAGCTCGATGCCCAGATCCGGAAGGAAGGATTAGCGGATGGGTTGATGAATGGCATGGATAATCTCCTATGTAAGCACTTCATTCTTGGGATGAAGCCAAAGATCAGACAATGAGTGAAGTATGACCGCCTAGCTACCATTGAACAAGCAAAGGAGATTGTAAGAAGGCAAGAAGAAAGCATGGAAGAGGAGCCCAAAGAAATTGTTGCTAAAGTAGAGCCTACACCAGCACCTTTGGTCCAGAATCCACAACCACTCCCGGTGAGCACAAATATTTCTCCTAGTACATCTACTAAGTATGAAGATCTGCTCAAAAGATGGGTCAGTTAACTATTAATCTTCTTCAAGGAAAAAAATTTAGTTCTCAGGGAGGAGATAGAGGTCCAAAAAGAAATATTTCTGAAGTTGTATGTTATGGTTGTTATAAAAAGGGTCATTATAAGTATAATTGTCTAGATAGAGCTTCTACATCTAGTAAAGGAGATAATGATAAAGGAAAAGCACCTATGAATTCTTTTGATGTAGTAGATAAGAGCAGAAATAATGAAGTAGATGTGTTTGTAACAAAAAGAAAGAAAGAAAAAGATAATCAAGATGGAAATGATCCTAAGAAGATGAAAGGAGAAACTAGTAAGAAACATAGGAGAAGAAAGTTGGGTGTGTAGGATTTTCTGATTTCACAGGGGCAAGGACCATACTCCATCTTGGAAGTTATGTCCAAAAGGCTTGCAAATATTACATATGGTCAACTCTTGGCTATGTCTTCTGAGAAGAGGCGGGAGTTGCGAAGTGGACTCAATGCTCGACGAAGGAAGGAGGTTGAGGTCCCTGTTTTGGAGGCAGAGGTGGATCCCTATGCTCCACAAGTTGAGGTATTATGTAATGGTATTTCAATTCATGATGTCTTAGTTGATGGAGGTGTTGCAGTTAATGTAATGACCGAGTCTGTAATGAATATGTTGGGTTTAAAAATTGATCGCCCTTCAACACTTATGTTAAGGTCATTAAATAAGGGAAAAACTAAACCAGAAGGTGTAGTTTCAAATGTGGCAATATCTGTTATGGGTGTTGTATGTGTGGTAGACTTTTAGGTGATGAAAAATGGTACTGTTGCATACCCAATGTTGTTGGGAAGACCATGGCTAAGGAGAGTTCATGTAAGAAACTACTGGAATGAAGGCTTCATGACACTTGGACATGGTAGAGAGAGGGTGAAGATAAACATGATCCCTCGACATCATAAGGCAGAACTTGTGGATTCAAGTGATGAAACTGATGATTGGACATCCTCTGATTACTCTAGTACCAAAGAAGTGGACATCAAGATGAAGAAAGTGAGGTTGATGTTTCAGTCATGGATATCCTTCCACCATACCAACTCATGACCCCATAAAATTATCCGAAGAAGAAGTTGATGATCGTCTCCAACAAATAAATATTGGTGATCTTTGTGATGGAGAGTGAGAAGAATCCTACCTCCAGGCTCTTTTGAAGGTACATACACATATTCACTTTTGATTACAAGGAACTCCATCAAGTAAGTTGGGTAGAACATTCTATTGAGCTAGTAGATGGTGCTAAACCCATAAAGCAAATGCCATATAGAATGAATCCTAATTTTCCAAGACCGTAAAAGAAGAAATAGATAAGTTGCTTGATGCATGATTCATATTTGCTTTGGAGAATTCGAATGGGTTTCTCCCATTGTGATCTCAATAAAAAAGAATGAAAAGCTACGAATTTGTGTTGATTATAGGAAGCTCAATAAGGCAACAAAGAAGATCATTACCCTCTTCCATTTTCGAGATCAGATCTTGGGCGAATTAGCTAGCCGAGTGCTATAGTTTTGCTAATGGATATAGCTACACAACCAAGTTCGTATAGCAAGAAAGATCATCTAAAGACCACGTTCACCACTCCTTGGGGAATGTTTGCTTATAGAGTTATGCCTTTTGGGTTGTGTAATGCTCCAAAGAACATTCCAGCGTTTGATGAATAGGGTGTTCAAACCCTACATTGGGACCTTCATCGAGTATTTACGGATGATTTTACATCTATGGGAGCAAGTTGGACCACTGCACGCACTGATGGAGACATCATTTCAAAGGTTAGATGAAGCACAAGCCTCACTAAACCCTACAAAGTGTGTCTTTGGATGTTATAAAGGTGTTTGTTAGGGCATGTTGTATCTAGAGATGGTATTGGTGCGATCCCGATAAAGTTTGAAAAATCAAAGAGTTACCATTTCCTATGAATAGAAGTAATTTGAGATCATTTTTAGGCCATATGGGTACTATAGAAGGTTCATTAAGAATTTCTCAAAGATTTCACACCACTAACCTAGTTCTTGAAGAAGGATGTTACTTATGAACCGGGAAATAAAGCGCATGAAGCTTTTGGACAAGCGAAGGAAGCCACGTGTCTTCACCTATTTTAAGAATCCAGATTAGAGCAAGCCATTCATTCTGTACACTGATGCCTCGGATGTAGCACTAGGAAGTACTTTGAGCCAAAAGGATGAAAATGGGAATGAACATCCAATTTACTTTGGGAGTAGACAAATGAGCAAAGGCTTTGAGGTAAACTATCTTTATGTAATCGAAAAAGGCTCTAGCTATCATTTTTGCTATAAAGAAGTTTAGGAATTACTTGCTAGGGAAAAAATTTCTAGTTGTAATAGAGATCATCGATGCTCTAAAATATATTGTAAATAAGCCTAACCCATCGGGAGGATAACAAGATGGATAATTTTGCTACAAGAATTTGAATTTGATATTATAGATAGGCTCGGAAAGAAGCATGTCAATACGGATGCACTCTCTCAAGCCTATGATGGTTTAGGATCATCTTGTGATGATGATGATTTCCCAATGCAAAAGCATTGTTATCCCTTGACACAATCCCTAGTGAATACATAGATATTTAGAATTATCTGAATGAATTCAAGTTTCTGATGGTGCCAATGTAAAGACTAAGAGAAAGATTACTCAAGCCGATCGTCCATATTCTATTATGCATGGAGTATTATTTCGGATAGGACACGATGGACAAGACAAGAGGGCGGATTGGATGTGATCAAGGGAAGGAACTGCTGAAGAATTCTACAATGGTACATGTGGAGGGCACTTCTCTGACAACTTACAAAGAAGAAGGATCTTGGATGCAGTTATCACTAGCCCACTCTTTTTAAATATTGTTATAATTATTGTAAGACATGTGATATTTTTCAAACACATGGTAACCGTAAGACTTCATCAGCTCCATTATGTCTTATTCTTCCACTTGGTCCCTTTGAAAAGTGGGGAATAGACATTGTAGGTCCAATTCCAACTACCTCACACCAAAATAAGTATATTATAGTCGCCATAGATTATTTAACCAAGTGGGTTGAAGCTAGGCCATTGAAAACAACTTCCATGGATGAAGTGGCAAGGTTCATATATGAACGCATTGTCACCAGATTTGGTTGTCCATTAGAAATTGTAACAAATCAAGGAAGCCACTTCATTAATGAGGTGGTAGAAGCCCTAGTCAATAAGTTTTCTATTAAGCACAGGAAGGCAACAACATACAAGCCAAGCACAAATGGACAAGTGGAACGAACAAATTTTGTGTTGTGTCAAATTCTAGCAAAAGATGCAGCCTTACAGGTACATAAATGGGATAAAAGGATTCATGCAGCATTGTGGGCATATAGGGCAACATCAAAGTTAGCAACATGATACTCCCCATTTCAGTTGGCTTATAGCATTGATCTAGTTCTTCCTATTGAGTTTGATATTCCCACGGTCGAGTAATGAAAAAGAAAGAATGGATGAAAGTGATTCAGTAAAAGAAAGGTTGGTACATCTTCATTTGCTAGAGGAAATGAGGGAAATAGATAAGGATACAAGCTATAAGAAGAAAATGAAGCGAGAAGGAATACTTTGATCAAAAGATCCAGTGGTCTCCATTTCATGTGAATGACTTGGTTCTAGTATATGATTCTAGATACAAAAAAAAAACAGAAAAATTTATTCCAAAATGGATGGGGCCCTACAAAATAACAACGATTATGCATGAAAATGGTACGTACACTGAGTTGGAGGAATTAGATGGCACTCCCATTATGAAATGGGTCAACCACGACAAGTTGAAGATTTTCCAAGCACCGAGAAGAGTCTACTCAGGACGGAGTAGAAGCTAGGAAGGGGAAGATGTCGACACTAAAATTTTCCTCCGTAATTTCTATTTCATTAATGTATGTATTATGAATAGGATGTTGTTAAGTATAATTAGTAGTAGCATCCGATAGAAGATAACAATATGCCAAGATCGACACCGCCAATAATGTATAGTACGGAAATAGTCAAAAGTACAATAGGAATGTTGTGGTAAAAATTAGAAAGTTGTCATAAGTGGTCCAAAGAATGTTAAAATGTCAAAGTTGGGGTAAGAAGAGAAGTAGGGTCTACATGATTAGGAATTAGAAATATTATATTGGTAATAAGGACAAGGAGTGAGGTCATAAATATTTTGTATATTTTATTTGTAAAAAGTCTAAAAATGTGGAACCCATGTGAATCGATAAGGTTTATCTTATCTTAAAAGATAAGCTTACATGTACGAGATAAGAGTTAAGGTATGGAATATGATTCGTTAGAGTGGATTTCTTATCCTATCTTAGAGTTAAGATGGATAAGCCTAGAAGTCTATAAATAAAGAGGCCACCCCCTTATTTAGCATAGAAGGAAGTAGTGAGAAATATTGTAGGAAGTGTGCAATTGGTGAAGCCATCGGTTTAAAGGTGTGTTGAAGAAGCCATTAAGAGGTGTAATTGTAAAGTTTCTCCCATAGTCTATGGTATTCTTGTGTTATGTTTGTTGTTGTGTTTCCATATTACATCCACCAAACTAAATGTTGTGCATTAGTAAATAATCATAGCACGAGGAGTTCCCGTGAAGAATTATCATAGTGCCGGATTGGTGATGATAGGGATATGAGGTCAAAGGTAAAGAGGAGATGGTGTGTAAATTGAAGAAGAGCTTGTATGGCTTGAAACAAGGTCCCACGTCAATGGTATAAGAAATTTGATAGATTCATGATGGATCAAGGTTATATTACATGTCATTCTAACCATTACGTGTATAAAAGAAATTTGAGTATGGCGGTTATATCATCCTTTGTCAGATGTGGATGACATGTTGGTTACAGGTAAAATCATGTAGGAAATAAAAGTACTCAAGAAGCAGCTAAGTGAATCCTTTGTTATGAAGGATTTGGGGGCAGCCAAACAAATCCTTGGTATGAGCATATCTCGTGATAGGAAGGAATGGAAGATGACTTTATTTTAGGAAGAGTACATTAAGAAAGTCTTGGAGAGATTTAATATGTAGGATGTTAAACCGGTTAAGACTCCTTTGGCAGGCCATTTCAAGTTATCAAAGGAGCAGTATCCCAAGACAAAGCAAGAGAGAAACTTAATGTTTAGTACCTTACTCATCAACAGTTGGTAGTTTGATGTATGTCATGGTGTGCACCAGACACTGATATTTCCCATGCAATGGGAGCGGTGAGTAGATTTATGAGTGATCTAGGAGATATCACCGCAGGGCGATAAAGTGGATCCTTTAGTATTTGAGAGGGACCATGGGGATAGTTTTGTGCTACAGTGGATCAGACACCACTTTGTGTGGTTATATAGATTCAAATATGGTTGGAGATGTAGACAATGGCGGAGGAGCATGACAGTTATGTTTACACTATAGGTGGGATAGCAAAGTGAGCTAGATTTCATGACTACAGAAGCTGGTGGCTTTGTCAACCACAGAGATTGAGTATGTTTCTGCCATAGAGGCAAGCAAAGAAATGATTTGGTTACAACAATTTCTTGAGGAGTTGGGGCATAAGCAGGAGGAAGGAAAACTACATAGTGACAGTCAGAGTGTTATACACCTAGCTAAGAACTCTACTTTCCACTCTAGGACAAAGCATATATATTAAGGTACCATTTCATCGGATGACTTTGGAGGAAGAGAATTTATAGCGAGAAGATTCATACCACCAAAATCCTGCAGACATGATGACCAAGGTGGTCATAAGGGAAAAAGTGAAGTTGTTTTCAACTTTGGTTGGTCTTCACGGAAACTAGTGAAGGGTTAGAAGCTTGCTTAGAGGAAAACTAGTCTCCAAGTGGGAGATTGTTAGGTTGTGGAGCTTGTTTTTCATGTGAGAAAGTGTTGAAGATTGTACACTTTCCACATTGTCTCACCGGGGTTTTGGCATTAAAACATTCTGATATATCAGGAAACGTGTTTTTCTCATATCGGTAAGATTTTTGACCCATAAGTTTATGGGATGGTTTTGGCCCATGGTTTTGATACCCACGGTTTTGTAAAACTGCTTAAGCAGTTGTCTATTTATATGGTTTTGTGCATATGGTAGATAATGTAACATTGCAGATATGTTTTGAATTCGGGTGTGAATTATGTAGAGTTTTTTGAGCATAGCTCCAAATAGATCTGGGTATTGTATTGAGAGAGCGGTGGCTTGTAATAAAATCTAAGCAAGTGATTCTTGGTGGATGTTTTCCAAATTAGGTGAACCATGTCAAATACTATCACTTTTTGTTGTGTTATTTTATTCTACAATTTTATTTGAGATCTGTAATATTTTCTACATATTATTTTCTCTTTATTGCGATTACTGTGAGGGGATTATTCCACATATTTTATCCCTTATTTCCTAACATATTTCATGATTAAATTTTGACTTCATCACGAGGCATACATTAAAAATAGTACATGAATAAAGAGTCATGGATGACTATCACGGATGATAGGGCTACCTAGCCTTTGTGTGACTCAAGCTATCCTATATTTGACTAGGTGATGGTATATGTATTTATCCGATGCCTAGATGGCTTGTGTGACTTGGATCTGGATCGGCTTTATAATCGACTATATGGTGCCACCCTCTATCCCTTTGATCTGCGCAACATGATAAATATCCCTATAATGCACTTCCTCACCTAAAACTACTACAAATTCATATACTAGGTCTCTAACTCCATTTGTATCACCATGTGATAAAGAGTTGTAGACATTAAAAATTTACACCACTCATTTTCCCTCCATTATTCACAATTGTATTTATTAAAATAACTATTTAATTCATACATACCCTATCCATTACTCCATGTAAATATCCTTCAAAGCTATAAAAACTCATCTTTACCTCTCTCAAAACCACCTAAAACCACTTAAAAAATAAAATAAAGTAAAACAAAACAAAATAAAAACAATCCTATAACCATCGCAACCTCTTCACATCACCCTCTAACACTCCTTTAATCATTTACCCATACCTTGAACCAAAAATCTATGATTACAAGTGGTTTCAACTACTTCAAGTTTTTACCTAAAAAAATTGGATCGCGGTGATTCATTTGAATCACCAAGATTTTAAATAGAACTTTTGTGCTCTCCATTAGGGACTGGGAATCGATGCGCACTATGGAATGGAATAGTTGGGAAATCTTATGTCTTCGATGCGCACTAGTGGAATATACAAATCTAAGGCAAAGAAGGCCCTCCTAACCTAAATTGGCATGATAGATCGATCGGTGAGGATGACTGCTCGAAGGCTCCAATCAATATCGAGCTCTGGCATGATCCGATCTATAGGTTGTGGGATACGAGGAAAATGACCTGGGATTGTTTCGTGTATATCTCCAGATAGGGTCATAAGATGGATGATGGATATATAGCGGATTCTACGGGTGATTATCTGGTCTAGTCCAGAAATCTTTAGCTTTATTAGCTGCTATGTCTAACACAGATAACTATGTGATAATGGTTGGCGGAAGTGGAGTGGATCTAAATACTAATGAGCGTAAACCAGCATCAATGTCGGATTGACCTTTGGACTCGTTGGGTTGTGGGATTTGTGAATCACAACCATAGATTCATGGTTGTTGTGGACCTGCTATGGTCATGTGTAGAATCAGTCCCTAATCCCTAATATCTAATAGTCATATGCCTTCTCGGCCTCTATGTTCAGAATTAATAGTTGTGCAATCTTTTTAGAATATCTTATAGGCATTCTTGCAACCTGAATTCTTAAGCTAGTGTCTATGTCAGTGAGAATGTCTCTGCGTCGGCTATTTGGGACCAAAAGGATCACAACAAACATTTGCTCTCTTTCGAGTCCCCTTTACGAGTCATGTGGATAGTTATCTAGGGTAATCTGTAGTTTGGCTGGTTTGACCAAAACGTATGCGCTTTGTCGTCTTCTATGTTTAGTCCTCTCAGTTGTGAGCTGATTTGTTGTAGGTCTACTGTTGTTTGGAAGACTTGGATTCTAAGGTTCTGATCTATATCAGTTATTGCCAATGAGATTGGGTTGAGGCACGATTGGTTCGAATACGTATTCTCTGGGCTCTCTAGGTCCCATGATTGTCATGCAAGAAGGAAATGATATAAATCTAACTAATGATAGAATAAATTAGCTACGCAAGATATATCTATGTATATTCCTAAATCTGATTTTATTGATAAGCTACTGAACAAAATTTAAAAGAGAAATTTATCTAATATATCTGGCAATTGACAACTAAACTAATAACACAATTAAAATAGACAAAGTAACTGAGTATAGCTACTTGTCTGTGCAGCTTGTAGATCTACTCTAAATAAATAGATAACCGATCTATTCTATTTGAAAGACTCTCGATCTTACCTCAGAAGTGAGGAGTGAATCATAGTTTCTCAGAAACTATCAATCCCCATAGCTTCCCTGCAATATCAAAAGTAAAATTAACTGAAATGAAATGATTGGCTACTCTATTTGATATGCTTTAACTAGAACTTTGAAAGCTTGAACCTAGATTTTGCAGAAATAGTGGCGAATCCGATGGTGTGTGGCCTTGTCCCCTCAGTGTGATCTCCTCATTCTTTCGTGCTCACGTGGATCCAGAAAAGCATGTAATGCTAGCATCAACAAAAGTAGATATTGGGACAATGGCAGCTTAGGATGCAGACTGAATACAATGCGAGTAGGAGAGGGATAGCGCAAGAGAACAGAGCTTGGCTTATGCAATTCCTAGCGGGATTTATTGCGAGTCATGCAACATAAAACATCCAGAACCTGAAACTATCTTATTTGATGAGCAGAACCTGCAACTTTAATGGCTTCCTACTAAAAATCAAACTATCCTACTCTAATTGATTGGATGAAATAATAACAACACTTTGCACAAGAAGAATATGTGGCTTTCTAACAGCTAAACAACACTAACCATGCATACAACAAATGAAACTATGAATGCTAAGAAAAATTGAAAGGCTAAGCTATTGAAATGAGAAATTCAGAGGAAAATTTGAGGGGCCATTTGCTTGAGCACAAGCCAACTATTTATAGAATCCCATTTACCCAAAGGTGAAAACCAAATTGATCTCTTAAACCATAAACAATGCCAAAACACTATTCCAGGGAACCAAAATCATAAATACAAGCAAAGGCGGTGAAAAAAAGCTGGTAAACGTTGAAAATTTACATGAGTCACATTAAAAAGAGCATTCTAGAAAATGCATGAAGGACCGCCACCACCGAGCGGGGGGGGCGGTTATAGGACCGCCACCACCGAGCAAGCGGCGGTTACTGAGGACCGCCGCCCAGGGGCGGCGGTCACGAGATCGCCGCCCGCCAGCGGGGTGGTGGTTTCATCACTGAAGACCAAAACACAAAGAAAGGAGGGGAGAAGAGAAAAAAGCACACAGGGGCTAAGCGGGGCATGCGGGATGTTAACGCATGCTTGGAGAGCTTTTTGGATTCCGAACACCTTGCGAGGAGACCTGTATCATCATTGGGGCACGTGTGACATCGTTCCAGTGGTGTAGTACCCTACAATTTTGGGTACGTACATATTGCCCCCTCGGAGAAGCATTTTAGCCATGAAGAGGCGTAAAATGGTGGGTCCGAGTATGGTGGTCCCGAAATGGGAAGTTAGAAGTTATACCTGATACGTCCATGTGTGTCGAAATGACACCATCCAAAATTCCCACCACCTACAAAATGAAAAGAGAATTCAAGTGCAGATAGACAAAATAGATCAAAAATAAACACTAAAATATTATGAAATGAGGACGTACCATTTGTGCGGGGATAAGAACTTACCTCGTCGGCGCTCCAAACCTGCGAAAAGGGGCATTCAAAACAAGTCAAGTTGTTATATATGTAAAAGTGGGCCCATTTTCCTATTCATTTGCGCGTGTTGATTTGGTTGATTTTGAGCTCTGGGACCCACGGTGATGGTTTCTCACGAGAGTATAGTCAAAATGTTTGGGTGAGATCGTGATCATGCCTCCGCGAGTGGAACACCGACCCACGAGATCACAGGTTAGTTTTTCTTGATTTACCGTTTTTGTCTTCAAAATGTTAAAATGGTGAAATCTTTGTCACGGGGGGGTTATTTTTGAAAATGTCAGTTTTAATAGGGTCAACTAGGGGGCACCTACTGGGTAGGCCTTGTTTGAATCAAAATGGTCTTTATTTTGCTTTTGTAGCCATTTTTAGGGTATATGACCCGCGTGGGTTTGGGACACGACCGCCGCCTTGACTGGGTGGGTTCGAGGCGGTTGCGAGACCAGACCGCCCCTTGATCGGGCGGTGGCGGTTACAAGACCGCCACCTTTAAGGTGGCTTTAGGGCGATGATGGAACCACCACCACTGCTCGGGTGGTGGTCCTACATAGAATGTAAAAATAACACTTATTTGAATTCATTTTTGCATTCTTAGCATCCTTATCTACTTTCATGATTTTTCTAATGTCATTTGGATACTAACTTACTCTGTTTTGTGTGTTTTTGGGTGTATGCAGGCGAAGGAGGAGTATATCCGATGGAGTCGGGAGAGGGAGTGTGATTGGCTTCCGGTAGTATTGGATGCCCTTTCTCAGGATGAGCAGGACACTCTTCAGAGGGCCGGTATACTACGCATATCACGGGTCCCGCATGTTGCACCATCTAGTCACATACTTTGTGACTTATTTTCATATTGGGATGTTGATCGGAACACTTTCCGATTACCAGGGGTCCGGGGTGAGTGGACCATTACTTTGGAGGATGTTTACCATATCTTGGGGGTCCCGATTATTGGGAGATGGCTCACTCTTGAGACAGCAGGGTCACGGGCTCAGACAGCACAGTGGGCCTCATATATGGGAGATGCAGTTATCTCCACTTGGTTCGAAGAAGGGGTGAGGGTCCGATCTATTCCTAACCTACCTATCCCCATGATTCATCAGGCCATTATGGGGATCCTTGCCTCGAGATTGATCGGGGACAAGGGAGGAGACACCTTACTATATTGTTGGTCCCCCATCATTGCACAGATTGAGGGGCACGGCGGATTTACACCTGGGGAGCCAACATTCTTGGGACCACCTATCATGATTTGTACCGGGTGGTCCATTTGTAGGGGTAGTCATTGAGCCATCCACCTGGTTATGAGTTGGGTCTATGAGCATTTCATCCCCTATGGGAGAGGTGTAGAGGTGGCAGATCCTAGAGCTGTGAGGGCAGCCAGATGGACAGACATGTCGGTGCTCAGAGCACCTCATCAGCCAGTCACCTCCTTGACCACTGATGACATGGAGGCCACACCTTATCAGGCCATGGCAGGTTTATGGGGTGAGGAGGCTCTTACTTTGATCTCTTGCTCCACCACAGGGCAGCTTGTGGACAGGATGGGGAGGGTGGAGATACATCCTTTTGGTCGAGTGCCCTAGCAGTTTGGCCTTCCTTATGTGGGTATGCTTCCCCCAGTGGTACCGGTATACAGATCAGTTCGAGAGGCCAGGGGAGGTCCTAGAGGCCGGGGTTGGATAGTTGTTACTCCTGGTGTCCCCATTGCAGCTAGGTGGGTAGTACGAGCTCGAGGGAGAGCCGGTGCTCCTCAGGCACCCTTACTTCAGATTACCGCCGGTCCCACCCACAGCAGCGACGACCCCATTGATATAGACTCTGAGTCCGAGGAGTTCACAGGGGGGGAGATGGAGGAGGAGACCAAGGCTGAGGTCAGTGAGTCGGGTGGAGAGGAGGACAATGATCCTGAGTGGCATGACACTCAGGATATCTTACAGTGGAGAGGGCGGAGCAGAGTGCGGAGAGGGTGACTCTAGTTTCAGAGGAGCCACTCTCTCAGGGCTTGGGTGGAGAGGATGAGTCCGTAGTAGGATGTTATGTGGCCCCAGGCATAGGAGGAGCACACCAGTCAGCGGTGGCATCTGTGGTAGGTGCCGACCCTAGAGATCCATCTTGGAGGCCCGAGATCCGAGTGAGTTATCATCCTTCCTTTTAATGTTTGTTTCTAGTTAGGATTGCCTTAGTTGCTATCTTTCCTTTTGTTTATATTTGTTTCTATCTCTTGATTATTTCTAATTGGGTTTTTCTCCTTTGCTTGCAGAGACTGCTTGATGAGTGGCGAGACCTGATTCACTGGTATGCACTGATACCCTGATGATCCCTATGGAGAAGACCCATGCGCGGAGCTATCCATGGATGCAGGGGAGCCTTCAACATTAACCGGTAGGCATACCAACATTTTTTCCCCTATCTAGCATGTGGCCAGGATGGTGACTTCCCTCCATACCGAGTGGCTAGGGTACAGGATAGTAGAGTGCACCTGATGAGGAGTCACTCTCATGGCGAGGCCACAGCTCCTCGGGACCATGAGCCCTCCATGCACTCAGAGCACCGGCGTAGCGGAGTCCTAGACATGGGTGTGCACCCTCAGAGGGATCTCATAGGGGTTGAGAGGCCGTTTGGCTCTCTTAGACTATTTGTATGATGTATTTGTATTTCCTGGCTCTTTGAGCATTTTGACCATGCTTAGCATGATGGCATTTGTATAGGAAATTTGACTATATATATATATATATATATATATATATATATATATATATATTTTGGATCAGACTTTTGGCATCAATGTTCTTGTGATTTGTTTTTGTATGTAAACTATAATGTTGTTTTTATATGCCTTTCAGAATGTATGCAATGGAGAACAAATGATACAAATGTTTTCTTTCTTTTTGTATTTCGTGATGTTGATGTATGATAATGTAGACACAATGTGATTTTGAACTTTAGTTTCTTCAAGCAATTTTTGATACTTCATATTTGTTTTTGACAAAATGTGATGATAAACCGGTATGATGAGCAGATGAACTTGCCCCACTCCTATCTCCACGCAACTAGTAAGATGCGAGGGCTCATCACCGAGAGCTAGAAAGGGCACAAGTTATGAAATTTGTTGAATGGTAGTGATGAGAGATAGAAAAAGATTTGGTGGAACCAAATTAGGATGCTACAAACCTACTCTACTCAAGTGACTCCATAGTTTAGAATGCTACTTGCTTTGCGGTTTATCTAGACTTAGATCCGTAGATGGCCACATGGTTGACAAAATCTGGTTTTTAGGGTTTTGAACTCTCTTGGAATTTTGGACATCTGATTCATTCATTTTTGACTCAAGATTTCAAAGGTTCATTTGAATTGTTTGCTGACTACCTTCAACATTTATTGTTAAGAGGACCCCCCATACCCTGCCCCATGCTACTAGTCAGAAGCATGGGCTTATCACCATGGACAAGGTATAGGTGAGTAAGGGCATTCCCATCCTTTCCCAACCCTACGTCACTAGTAAGAGATGCAAGCTCATCACCGAAGGTTGGTAGGGCAAGGAAATGTGTAAAAATAAAATTTTTGTTTGATCTATATTTGACTTGTTTATTTGAGCAAAATGTCAGTATGTTCTTACTTCCAAAGAGATATGCATACGGGATAGATGTGACACGATGAAGCTTCTAGAATAGACCATAGGCAAGACACCTATCCTAGGAGAGAAACCAAAAGTGAGAACAAGCATGCAGACCTTGGTATGGTTACCATTAAGACTTTGTCATATCTAGCTTTGTCTGATGAAATTATTTAGAAATGGGTGATGTGACTATGAAAGTGAAGAAGTATGATTTGGATGATTATGTCAATACCATCAGAAGTTTGTAATGAATTGCTTTGGGAATAAGTTCCTTGATCACAAGATTTGTACGAAACAAGCGGATGAAATGAACCTAACTACATGAAGATGCAATGTAGATATAATTATATAGATAGTGCTGGTCACTTATGCATAGAATCATTTAAGGTGTAGGGAATTGATAGTTTCACCAAATTCCTCACCTTCCAGTGTGCATAAGAGATATGCACCATTTCCATAGTCCTTCATGACTCGGTATGGGCCCAACCATTTGGGCCAGAATTTCCTCCCTTCACCGGTCTTTTTATCGATCCGGCTGTCTAGTCTTAGAACTAGATCACCTTCATATATGTCTCATTCATAGACCTTCTTGTTATACTACCGGCACATCCGGTCAGCATAGACTCTGCCATTGTTTGTTCAACATCTAACTTGGCTTCATCTAGGCTTTCTAGTTGGGAGAGACGTGCTTCTCTATAAGCATCTTCATCCAGAATCCCTTGTAATGAGATGTGGAGACTAGGTATTTCAACCTCAAGTGGGAGAACTGCTTCCGCTCCGAATACCAACGAGAAAGGAGTTACTCCTGTTGGTGTTCTTATTGAGGTTTGGTGGGCCCACAAGGCCGGTATAACTTTAAATGCCAATCTTTTTTGTTTTCTTTCACCATTTTAAGGAGAATGGCTTTCAATGTTTTGTTTGTTGCTTCAGCCTGTCCGTTGGCTTGAGGGTAATACAGGGAGGTTGTATGATGGCTTATTTTAAATTTATTGCATAGTTCACGAACCTCATCATTCTTAAAAGAAGTCCCATTATCTGTGATAATGATTTGTGGGACACCGTACCTGCAAATGATCTGGTTCAAAATGAACTTGGCGATCACGGAACCTGGTACAGTGGTGAGAGGCATAGC
The DNA here is from genome assembly GCA_018340775.1 of Taxus wallichiana var. yunnanensis. Lineage (NCBI taxonomy): Eukaryota > Viridiplantae > Streptophyta > Pinopsida > Cupressales > Taxaceae > Taxus > Taxus wallichiana. The sequence goes on from CM031235.1 coordinate 777,241,720, forward strand.
CTCTACCCATTTGGTAAAATACTCGGTGGCCATGATTATGAAGTTATGGCCATCTGTAGATGAGGGAGAGAATTTCCCTATCAAATCTAGCCCCACGTAGAAAAGGGCCATGGAGTAGTGATTGGTTGTAGAGCTTGTGCCGGCATGTGAATCTCGTGGGAGAATTCTTGGCATTTATGACACCTGCGTACAAACTCTACTGCGTCGTGTTCTAGAGTGGGCCAGAAATAGCCCATCCATGTATTTTGTGAGTGGTGGCATGACCACCGAAGTGGCCTCCACATATTCCACTTTGTGAGATTCGTGGAGAATCTTCTTGGATTCTTCTGTGTCAACACACCTTAGAAGCATTCCATCGAAAGCCTTACGATAGAGCACTTGTTCTATAATAATGTATTTAGCTACGATAATGCGTAACCACCTTCTTTGTTGTGGCGTAGCACCTTCTGGATATGTATGGTTCATGATATAATTAATAATATCAGTATACCAAGGACATTCAGAGATGGGAGGTCTAGTTTCGACGTAATATATGCATTCATCGGGAAAGTCCAAATTGACTAGATCACCTCCATCTAATGGGTTGTCAGCTAACCAATCTGCTATGATTTGTCCCTTAACGGACTTTTGATTTACAAAAGTTAATTCAAATTCACCCATTAAGGTTATAAAGCGTCCAACCTTCTTAGACAAGGACCCTTGCGTGAGGAAGGTTCGTAAATGGTCTGTTTTTACAATGACCCTCATTTCTTGATTTAGCATGTAATGTCTTAAGCATTTGGTTGTGAAGACTATGGCAAGGCACTCTCGTTCTACTTGCGTATAGCGTGTTTCATAATCGAGTAACGTGTGGCTTATAAAATAGATCACGTGTTCTCTCTTGTCATCATCTTCTTGAGCCATACATGAGCTAGCGAGACATTGGTAGCTCATGAATATAAGATTAAAGGGTGGTCTGGTTTAGGTGGCATTAGCATGGGTGGTGACAACAGAAACACTTAACTACTTCGAAAGTGTCATTGCAATCGTTAGTCCAATCGATACTATAATCTTTCTTGAGTAGATTGTTGATTGGATGAATGGAAAAGCTTAAATCTAGGGATGAATCTTTGGATTACACCGAGTTTCCCAAGAAATGACCTGATTCCATTCATCCGATGGTGGGATCATTTCAAGAACAACCTAGATTTTGGCTGGGTCTACATCGATCCCTCATGATGATATAATGTAACCGAGGAGCTTCCCTCCTGTCACACCAAAAATGCATTTTTCTAGGTTTAGTGTGACTCCATATATTCTATTAGATGTGAAAGAATGATGCGGAGTACTTCCGGTGATCACAACACTTCCTGGCCTTGGCCAACAAGTCATCTACATAGGATTCCATGATCTTGTGAATAAGATCATGAAATATGTATGTCATTGCCCACTGGTATGTAGCGCCAGCGTTCTTGAGACCGAATGGCATAACAACATAGCAATAGGTTCCCCAAGGAGTTATAAACGTGGTTTTGGCTTGGTCTTGTTCGGATATTCTGATTTGATTGTATCTTGAGAATCCATCCATGAGAGACAAAAGCTCAAAGCTAGCTTGTTGCATCAATGATGACGTCAATGGATGGTAATGGGAAGTCATCCTTGGGGCAAGCTTTGTTAATGTCTCGAAGTCTATGCAGATGCGTATCTTCCCATTCTTTTTGAGAATGGGAATGATATTAGATACCCACTTGAGAGTAATCGACCGGCTTGATGAATCCTACTTGGAGGAGTTTCATTACTTCTTCCTTCACCATGAGAGCCACCTTGGGTTTCATTGGTCTCGATTTTTGTTTAACTAGCTTTGCATCTGATTTGGTGATGAGGTTATGTACCATGATGTGTGGTGTAACCCCTGTCATTTCTTTATAATTAAACGTGAAAGCTTTTTGATGTTCTCTGAGGATTCGTGTGTATTTCTATCTCTTCTGGAGTTAGCGAAGATCCTAGTTTCAAGATCTTTGGTTCTTCCTCCATTCCAATGTTAATATCAATTGTTTCTTTGATTAAAGAAGTGTTACCTTCTTCAAACTCAGGTGGGGCTGGAGGTAGTTCCAGATCGTCTCCATTCTCTACTATGTATATGTTGAGTTCTTTTTGTGGGGGAAGCTCTATCATGGGATTTCCGAAGTAGGAAGATGAATGTGGGATTAAGGAAAATCTACCACGTGATGGGTGAGATGTAATGCTGCATAGGTGTTTAAGTAATCTAGAGTGGCTCTATCACTATCAACGTGGTCTAGGATAGTAGAGTTGTTCTCAGCTATGTTCGTTAAAAGAGGTTTTGACATTGTTTTCACTAACGGTTCAGTACGAAGGGATACCATGAAATGGGTATCTTCTAACTCACTTGTTTGGGGTGAAGCGTGATGCTTGAGGTTGCTATAGAATCCATAAGAGAATTTTGTTCTCGTGGGATTGCTTCAATGGATATGAAGTCAAATTCTTTGCTCAAAGTTAATACTGTTGTTTTGTAGAGCTGTAAGTGTTCAACTCTGGTCTCATACACCTCAGAGACTTGATTTGCTACTAATTGTGAGTCTCCTAATACTCTGATGTCATTAACACCGAGCCTTTTAGCTATGATGAGGCCAAGGAGGAGGGCTTCATACTCACGCCATTGTTTGTACATTCAAAATTTAGTTTAAAGGTGAATGGTAGGATCTTTCCCTCGGGAGAAGTAAAGATCACACCTGCCCCAGCCCCATAATGACATCTTGCTCCATCGAAATGGAGAGTCCAATATTTAGTTGGGAAGATGGACATTGGGACATTTTCTACGTCACTTTCTTCTACTTCGGTTACTTCTACCATGCAGAGATCCTCTGCTGGAAGAGAACCTACTCCTAGGGTATATCCCATACCTACAGAATCAAATGGTAGGAAAATTGGTAGATCCTGTTCTAGTAAGTCAACAATCTTCGCAGTAGTTCCTAATGATACTGCTTCTACAATGTTAGTCTCATCCTTGAGGGCTGGGATAGTCTTGATTAGGCTCATAGTCTCAAGATCTGTTGTAGGTACCAACTTTTCTTCTGGTTTCACGTCGGTTGGTTTATTAAGTTGGTTTGTTGGGAGTTCAAACTCAGAGTGAATGCCCGGTCTTTTCTTTAAGTCAGCTAGGTGTATATCGAATGGTTTTGGATCACCTTTGGCTACGAATATCTTCCTAAGTGCAAGAACCTTACTTCTTGAAATAACGTAGAAGGGATTGCCTTCATACGGTGTATCCATGGTCGGCCGAGGATCATATTATAATTGGTTTCCCGATCTATAATATAAAACTCAGTCAGGATTGTTTTGGGTCCTAAGGTAACTGGTAGTATTATAGTTCCAATCGAAGTGGCCTTAAGGCTATCATAGCCTCTTAGCGTATTCCAAGTCATGGAACAATTTGTTTCTCCATACCCTAGCTTTTGAAGGAAAGAGAAGGGGACTATGTTAACTTTGCTGCCCCATCATCAACCATCATGTTTAACATAATTGTTATAAACCCACACTTGCAAATGTAAGGCCGGATCACCTCTGCGTGCAATCTCAGCATCTGTTGGCATTTTGTTTATTTCAAAAATAAACTCGGTATCCCTATCCGGCTGCCCCGGAGGGTGGATATCAAAGTCTATATGGTTTACCTATGTTTCGGGAGGTGGAGTGATGTTAATTAAATGACCCAAACCTAATGCTTCTAAAAGAGCATCCCATGGGTAGGAGAGAGTTCTTCAATAAGTCCAAAAAGGAGATGTGAGAGAAGGTCTTCGTTAGGTCATTAATTAAATCATAGGCACCTACGGGTTTTACTAATATTTGTTGGATGTTATCTGTCTCTAGCGAGTAACTTGGACTTGGCTGAGAGGAATACTCTCGTGTCCTTGTTACGGCTTCTACGTGTAGTTCGGTGTCTAACTCTACTAAACCGACTATCTTGGGTCATGGTTGACTTCCTAATTGTGGTGCAACTGGTGGATTTAGTGAAGTCGAGGCTTCATGATCATTGTTTCCTATCATTACACCCTTGTTCATCCCATTTGGATTTAATTTGTTGTTATTGTGACTTGGGAGTGGATCATTGAAGATCTTGAGGGATGCATTTTGAGGGGAAACTACTCCCGTGAAGGTGTTTGGTGCAGGTGATGCAGGATCTACTAAGAACATATCTATGAAAAGTTTTCTTTGCTCCTCTGGCAAAACGTTGCATGAATTTATTGTAGTCACGACACATTTCTAGTGTCATGGCCTCGAATCTTGTGAAAACCACAATACGAGTTAGGATTGTAATTTCTAGGTTGTTGGTTTGGCGTATATTGTGGTCCAAAGCTCTGATCAAACCATTGCCTATTAGGATTAAAGTTTTGCATTTGTTGTTTTTGGTTTTGGTTCTGGTTTTGATATCCAGTTGAGTTTTGGCTTGGACCCTGTGTCTGGATCCACCGTTGTTGTTGTTGTTGTGGATGATTAAAATCCACTTGTATTGATTGTTGGGGTAAAATTGTTGTTTCGTTGATTGTTAGTCATTGGCGGAGTATTTATAACATTTTCCTTTTTAGCTTGGTCAGTTACCCCATCTGTTGTTGTGCATGTGATTTTTGTTAAGGATTTTAGGTCCTTGATTGATGTTTGTGGTAGTAGGATAAGTCATAGTATTCTAGTTGGGGATGATTAGCCTCCCATTTGTTCCATACGTCTTGTGACCGCTATCTATTGCCGCTTGATCTATTCGGAGAGCACTCTCAAGCACTTCATCGTAAGTCCTTAGTGGGAACTTTTGGACTTCTTCCTTCACCTCTCTGCTGAGAGAATGAAGGAATAAATCACATAATTCCATTTGGTCCATATTTGGAGCACTGGCCAAAGAATAAAGGACTGTATGCCATCTTTGGATGAAGTGAGTGACAGATTCATTGTGTTCTTGCTTAATGTGCAAGAATTCCCGATTCCTGTTCTCAACAGTTTGTTCATGTCAAACACTTTAATGAACTCTGAAACGAGTTGTTTAAATGAATGTATTGATGCTTTGGGTATTCTGTAATACCAATCGAGGGTGATGCCCTCTAAGGTTTTGGGGAATATTTTGGCAACAACCCCATCCCAAGGAGTAGCTCTCTCGAATGGTTGTGGCATAGGCCTTGATATGTGCGTTTGGGTCTCCCTCCCCTTTGTATTTGGGAAAATCGGGAAGCGGTCTTGGAAGCATGATGCTTCGTATGGTGAAATCTAAGGGCTCTTTCAAATATTCTGAATAAGTCCCTATCGCGTAGGTTTCGACCATTGATGGTGCCTGCTGAGGGGGTGGAGGTGGAATGGGTTGTTGATACGGCATAGCGTATGCATTTGCAGGGGTATAAGGAAATCCCTGTGGTTGAGAAAACATGCCAGGAGAGGAGAACACATCTCCTTGTGGTGATTTGGAATACATGTTTAAGTATGAAGGAGTATTGCCTAGGAATGGATCATTTTGTACTAGACCAGGAGGTAACATATTCGCCACCAGAATAGTGTTAGAAATGGCGGTTCTAGTTGGTATTTGTTGTGAATACTGAGGAGGCATGCCCAACGTGCCTATTCCTGTGAGGAGGTCTACTTGGCTAGGATGATGTGGAGGATTGGAATTTCCTACTTGCATGAATTGAGATGTTTGACTCACTTGAGCAAGTTCTAACCCTCTAACTTTTTCTACTAAAGTTGAGATGACTTCATCTGGTGAAGTCACAGTATTTTTCCTTAGTGGCATTTGTTGTATATTCTGAGGTTGTATAGGCATGTGATACCCCACTATGAATTGATCGTTGCCCTGCCAAGTTTCACCGAGGGCATTTCCTATAGGTAGTGGCATGGAGGTGTTTTCTTGAAAAGAGACCTCGGGTCATGTTTGTAAACTTCCTATAGGTGGGTACATACTCCCAGAGCATTGTTCATTCCTGGCGTAACACACTGAATGTTCATCATCTAAAACTAGGTATGGATCTGATTGTCTGCTAATTTGTGGTCTAAGCAGCACCTGAGGAGATGAACCAGATTCTCCTGTGAATGTCATATTGTTTGAGCCTGAAGGCTCTGTTTGTTGCATTTGTGTGAGTTGATCCAACTCCTCTATTTGGAAAGATGAACTATATCTAGTCCTTGGAGGTGGAGCTTGTGTTGATAATTGGTTATTTGAATAGTTGTCACCCCATACTGAGAGCGAGGGTGATGACTATCTATTCAGTTGAGCGTAGTATGCCTCAAGACCTAGGAGAGGTCTGCCATATGCATCGAATCCCGACATATTCGGGGGTATATGAATACCCACAGAATAATGGGAAAGAGTGAAGGTGGAAGAAAGAGGTAATAAAGAAAAGGGGAAGCACTTGTGTTTTTCACGTCGGGTTCACCAATTTTGTATGATGGAAAAGTGACAAGTGAGCGTGGGAATCTACAAGTAACTCTTCCTCACACCCGACCTCCCGAGGTCATGCTGAGACAGCCGGTGGGGATGGAATACACGTGGGATGTAGACAAACTAGTTGGGCAATCTTATGTCTTTGATGCGCACTAGTGGAATCTGTGAATCTAAGGCAAAGAAGGCCCTCCTAACCTGAACTGGCATGATAGATCGATCGGTGAGGATGACTACTCGAAGGCTCCAATCAATATCGAGCTTTGGCATGATCCATCTATAGGTTGTGGGATACGAGGAAAATGACCTGGGATTGTTTCATGTATATCTCTCAGAATAGGGTCATAAGATGGATGATGGATATATAGCGGATTCTATGGGTGATTATCTGGTCTAGTCCAAAAATCTTTAGCTTCGTTAGCTACTATGTCTAACATGGATAACTATGTGATAATGGTTGGTGGAAGTGGAGTGGATCTAAATACTAATGAGCGTAAACCAACGTCAACGTCGATTGACCTTTGGACTCGTTGGGTTGTGGGATTTGTGAATCACAACCGTAGATTCGTGGTTGTTGTTGGACTGCTTATGGTCATGTGTGGAATCAGTCCCTAATCCCTAATATCCAATAGTCGTATGCCTTCTCGGCCTCTATGTTCAGAATTAACAGTTGTGTAATCTTTTTAGAATATCTTACAGGTGTTCTTGCAACCTGAATTCATAAGCTAGTGTCTATGTCAGTGAGAATGTCTCCTGCGTCTGGCTATGGGACCAAAGGATCACAACCAAACATTTTCTCTCTTTCAGGCCCTTTTACAGTCATGTGGATAGTTATCTAGGGTAATCTATAGTTTGGCTGGTTTGACCAAAATGTATGCGCTTTGTCATCTTCTATGTTTAGTCCTCTCAGTTGTGAGCTGATTTGTTGTAGGTCTGTTGTTGTTTGGAAGACTTGGATTCTAAGGTTTTGATCTATATCAGTTATTTCCATAATGAGATTGGGTTGAGGCACGATTGGTTCGAATACATATTCTCTGGGCTCTCTAGGTCCCATGATTGTCATGCAAGAAGGAAATGATATAAATCTAACTAATGACAGAATAAATTAGCTACGCAAGATATATCTATGTATATTCCTAAATCTGATTTTATTGATAAGCTACTGAACAAAATTTAAAAGAGCAATTTATCTAATATATCTGCAATTGACAACTAAACTAATAACACAATTAAAATAGACAAAGTAACTGAGTATAGCTACTTGTCATGCAGCTTTGTAGATCTACTCTAAATAAATAGATAACCGATCTATTCTATTTGAAAGACTCTCGATCTTACCTCAGAAGTGAGGAGTGAATCATAGTTTCTCAGAAACTATCAATCCCCATAGCTTCCCTAGCAATATCGAAAGTAAAATTAACTAAAATGAAATGATTGGCTACTCTATTTGATATGCTTTAACTAGAACTTTGAAAGCTTGAACCTAGATTTTGCAGAATAGTGGCGAATCCGATGGTGTGTGGCCTTGTCCCCTCAGTGTGATCTCCTCATTCTTTCATGCTCACGTGGATCCAGAAAAGCATGTAATGCTAGCATCAGTAGAAGTAGATATTGGGACAATGGCAGCTTAGGATGCAGACCAAATACAATGCGAGTAGGAGAGGGATAGCGCAAGAGAACAGAGCTTGGCTTATGTAATTCCTAGTGGGATTTATTGCATGAGTCATGCAACATAAAACATCCAGAACCTGAAACTATCTTATTTGATGAGCAGAACCTACAACTTTTATGGCTTCCTACTGAAAATCAAACTATCCTACTCCAATTGATTGGATGAAATAATAACAACACTTTGCACAAGAAGAATATGTGGCTTTCTAACAGCTAAACAACACTAACCATGCATACAACAAACGAACTATGAATGCTAAGAAAAAATTGAAAGGCTAAGCTATTGAAATGAGAAATTCAGAGGCAAATTTGAGGGCCATTTTCTTGAGCACAAGCCAACTATTTATAGAATCCCATTTACCCAAAGGTGAAAACCAAATTGATCTCTTAAACCATAAATAATGCCAAAACACTATTACATCCAATTACTAGGATTTACAACCTTCCAATAGTCCAACATCCATTCTTTTGGGAATAATACAACATTTTACATGAGATCACACTTTGTACAATCCAATTTTCTGAAATTGATCAAGGCATCAAATACCAATTTGAATTCCTCCATGAGATTGAATAGGAAACTGATGACTTCGGTATGACTACTTTGAACGTGTCCAAATTGCATCTACCCTCTGTTGGGCCACTTTCAAAATTTCTCAGGACTTGCCTATTCATCTCAAGTTCTAGAGCCATTATCTTGTATCTACTTTCCATTATTTATTGCATATCCTTATCATTGTTTTAGCGATATACTTAATTATTATAAAATGATTTGACATCCTCTAAGGAAGTCCCTTTGATTCCTGGAATTGGCCTTTACCAAGCATCTCATCTATCCATTTATCTAATCCTTTATGTTTAGTGTCTTTGAGCATAGATTACTTTACAGACAAGAGGACTTGTACATTCATCCAAACTTGGAAACTTCAATCAAACATCAACTTCAGCATCCATCTCTATGGGTATTGGTAAACCCCATGTCTTCGAGGTCATTTTTTTTTTTTTTCACTTCATTAATTTAAGGTAGAAAGGTAAAAACATCTCTGAACATTTTGGCATTCCCAAAGTGGGACATTTGTCCTTTTTCTTTCATTTTAATTTTATTAAAATTCATTTTTGGCTTTTGCTCTATAATCACTAGTGATCCGGTTAAATCACCAATGATTGGGTGAATCGCCATCAATTCTATCAATCGCCAATGATCATTGTGATTACTTCTAATTACTCAATTAGTCATCTCCTAACATCATTTTATTTTATTGTTTTTTTCTACTAACCTTTTTGTAGGTTTCTTCTTTAGTGGCTTTTTCTTGTTGTGTTATTAAATTGCTAAAAAAATCAAAATTAAAAATTAAAAAAAGGAAGCATTTTAAAAGTGTGTGTTTTCTCCTTTCTTTTTTTTTCCAAGCATTGAATTTTGTTGTTTTTTCTCATCAAAATCAATCATTCTTTTGGGTTTAAAATGAACCTTGCATCCTACTTGATCACATAGATTAATCTAAGGGTTAATTTATTGCATTCACTTGAATCTTCCCTCACACACAACCAAACCACATTAAATATCAAATTTTTATCAAACAACCCCACCAGTGATAACTATTGGGATTTCATCACCCAATAGGAAAAAAACTTGGTGTTCTGGCCAAGTATAAATAACTAGTTTTTGGTATATTGGCTAAGCACCCAACTCCTTATCATTTCGGGACATGAAGTGAGGGGGTAGGCCCCAATACTAGGCCCCTCTTACACATAATTTGGGCCTCACGTACCTTTGGGTATATCAAGGACTCCAGCCTTAAACATTCCTAAAACCATCCATAGATGACCATTTCCTAGGACCTTATCATCGTTTTTACACATTTCACTTTCTTCTAAATTAAACAAGATAATCAAAAAATTTTTGTGATTTTTTGTTTTTTGTAATCAACCAATCTAGATTTATTTTTTTTTTTGTTAGGTGATTTCTTGTTTTTCATTATGGTGCTTACAAGACAACAATCCCATATCCAAACACCAGAAAAACATGATATATATGACATTGAACGTTCCATTGATAATACCCAAACATGTCTTCAAAATGCCTAACATTCATTTCATGAATAGAAAAATGTTGCATCACCCCGACTTGAAGATCAAGAATGACCACATTCTCCCAATAGCCAATCTACCTCATCCGAGATACTTGATCCTCTCAGTCCCCATTTCTTCGATAGTGGGGATCCTTGTCTTCTCCAAAATCCTTGATTCTAACCTATTTCTCTTAATTCTTATCTTACAAGCTAGGGGTGTTCACCTTCAATCACCGTTATCTGAACCATAGCCATATGTGCTTGATCCTTCATGTGGTTTTTCCCATCTCATTGATCCAAATCATGAACCATTTATCCAATAGATATATCCTTATCCTTCCAACAGTAGACCAAAAACATCCAATGTTGTGTCTTCAGTCCCTATTTTTGACCTTAACATGATTTCCTCACAAGACACAACCACTCAACAACCCAACCCTTCAACTAGTTCCACACCACCTCTAAACAACACAAATGTCTCTTCATCCACACAAACCCCTCCAACATCCTCTACATCCAAACACCTCCCATGGGTTCTGCCATTTTTATTAGTGTATCCCAACCACCACCTTCTCAAAAAACTACACCACCTTTACAAAACATTACCATGTCCATCCCTACATCTTTACCCTTAATCAATACTAGTGTTGTTTCCAGTACTCATCCAGTTTCACAACAATCCTTGACCCCTTATTTCACAACACATACCTCAGTCCATCTCTATCACTTTCTTCCTCTCAATCTATACCATAACCATCATAACCCCTTATCCATGCCTCTATACCTCTTTAAACATCCCACAGCAATCACAACCCCTTATTTTCACCTCCATACCCTTTCAACAAGCACCTCAATACTCAACCCCTTTTCCACACATCCATTCCTTTTCAACACATTCCACAACAATCACAATCTCTTTTGAATACATCCATCCCTCCTTAGTATCAATATATCTAACCATCACAATCATTAGCCTCACAACCCACTTATAACATTCCTATAAATATTCCTCAACAAAACATCCCCTTTCAAAAAAATATCCCACAACCATATCAATCATATCAACAACCTAGTCAATTTTCATTCAATCAACCCAATCCATCCTCATCCAATACACAACAAAAACTCACAAAAACCAGCCCCCTTTAGGATTTAATGAACATGATCTCTAGCCTTGAAGCCACTTCCATGGGCCCTAAGAACACACTTTCATATGAAAAAATCTATAATGAACCTATTCACCCATCCATACCCTACAAAATCTTATCCTCCTCACTGGGAGCTCCCAAGTTTATCAAATTCTATAGTAAAGAGGATCCCTAACAACACATCTAAGCTTTTCATCATGCTTGTTACCTTATATCTCATGACCAAGACCTTATGTTAAGAACATTCCCTATGTCATTAGTAGGCCCTACTTTAGACTGGTATAATAACATCCCACAATACTCCCTCTTCTCATTCATTTACACAACTTGCACAACTCTTTCTTGAACACTTTTTAATCAACATTTCCCACAAAATCACCATTACAGATCTATATGCCATTAAATTTTTTTGAGGATGAGTCTATTACAAACTTTTTTTTCCCAATGAGAGGGTATAATTAATCAACTATCATTCTCACTCCCACAAATGGAATTAATCAAATTATTTTCCCATTCATGTGCTAAACACATCTCATCCACACTCCAAATTCATTCCTTTCAAATGTTTGATGAATCCTTTACCATGGCCCATAAAATTGAACTTATGAGCCCTTGAAGAAGGAAGAGTCAAACTTAGACCAAAGAAACCTAAATCAGAATTTTCATCCAAGTCATCCTCCAATCTAGATAAATCTAAATCATCAAAATGTCATAGTTGTCAAATCCCTCTAAGGAATGTTCAACCACCAAATTCTCTGGACCTCAACGTAGCTATACCCCCATTGGAGAGACTTATAGTGTGGTTTTTTAGAAAACTTCTTCACCACTAACATGATCTCTCTTCCACCCATTCATCCAATTGACACATCTATTTCTAAGCCCTCTTGGTATAGGGATAATGATTATTGTAAATATCATAGAGTTAAGGGTCATGACATCAAAAGGTGTCATTCTTTCTCAATTCCTTCAGATATTGATTGATAAGGGTGAAATACATCTAGAAAATCCTAATGCACCCCAAAATCAAAACCTTGATGTCTTTAAACAACCCTTCTCGAATCATTCCCATCAAGTAGTCAACCCCAAGCTACAACATATACAAGCTCACCACACTATAAACACCATTAATAAGACATTTCCTATCATTGAATCCATGCCCACACTTCTAATAACACCCCTAAATCAACATCTAACAAATAACCAAAAACATCCCCATAACCATTATCCAAAATAAATCTTCTACATCTATAGCTACCACCTCTTCACCCATCCCTTCTAAGGACTCTTTCACAAACACCTCAAAAACAACTAGTCATCCAAATCATGAAAATTTCCTATGATGACTTTTTCACCCAATATCACCCCATAACCTTCAAAAACTTATGCCACCCCATCTAAAAAGGTCACAATTATAAATCATTCAACTACACTTATACAAAGATCAAAACATCAACCCTCTATCCTAGGCCACATCCCTCATCTAAACCACCTACCACCACCTCAAAATAAAAAATTACTCATCAAAAACAACTAAAAAACACACCAAAAACAATGCCTTTTATAATTACCAAAACAAATGAGACATCATCACCTTTGACATCCACATCAAAAGGACACTATGCAACAACTCTAGAAAAAATCCTTCAAAAATCACTCATAGTGCTACCTCCTCTTAAACCATCTAACTCTCGAGGTTGGAAACCTTCCTGGTATAATTTTAAAGCTTTTTGTGATTACCATTAGACACCAGACACTCTATAGAAGACTATAAAATTTCCACACATTGTTAAGAAACTTGAAAGTAAAGGTCTTCTTCTCTCTTGAGTTACACAAATCAAAGACATCCCATCCAACATCTACATCCACCACTATTGAGGAATATTTAAGTAAACTCCTCCCCATCAAGTTGATGTCATCCACATTACTACCTCGACACACCACAATCTAATCCTTCATAACAAAAAAACCCAAGACCTTTTTCACCATCCCACCACCTCCAAAACTTGCCTCATCCTCATCTAAAGATAAACCTAAGGTTTCCATTTCTCTCACCCCTGAGACCTCTAATCAAACATCACAATCCAAGACTAAAATATCCATTCCTTTTGCTACACCACCTTCTTCCACTATAGTATAAAAAAGGTTTTATCAAACAATTACACCAAGCTCTATTAAAATGTCACTTTACGAGCTGGTTCAAACATCACCATCACATAAAAGCCATGATCAAATCCCTTCAATCCATATTAGTACCCACAAATGACCCATATTATTTCACAAAAATTTGTAGGTGCTCTTAAAGCATCTTCCACCATCTCTTTTGAGTCTTCTAAAATACCATCACTTCACCCTAGAGGATCATGACTTACCTCTCTTCATCACTCTCAAATCAATGATGTCCTTGTCAAAAGGGTCATGATTGATGGGGGTGAGTTATCAACATTATCTCATCCATCACTTTTAATCAACTTAGATTACCAAACACTTTATTATCCCAAACACCCATCTTACTTTGAGATTTTAATGATACAATCACACCTACATTAGGTATTGTCATTCTACCACTTAAATTTGGCATCAAAACCCTTCCATAACTCTTCTACATCATAGAGGGAGAGTTCTAGTATAATATGTTGTTAGGAAGACCTTGGATACACACCATGCATTGTGTCCCCTCGACCCTTCACCACTACATTAAATATGAACATGAGGGCCAACATTCACAGTCCTACCTGTGGATCCTAATCCCTTCACCAAATACAACATGACATACCATCCAAATGATGTTTTAGTACCTAAATCAACATCATCAATCATCCAAATGAAGCATCTACTAGTACATCCATCCCATCATCCAAATTACCCATGATTCCTCCTCGGTGACATTATGGAATGTCTCTCATTGGGGAGTATATCATCTCCTCATGCTTAACTCACTACCTACACCTAAAATGTATGGTAGACCAGAAAAACAACCTATGTATGAGCCTAATATTGGAGATATCATCTCTTATGGTCCATATTATTTAAAAACCAACCTTGTTTATGGAGGATTTGACCGACCTTCATCATAATCCATTGAACAACATCATGTCATGCCCTTTTCATCATATTTCCAATCTTTATATAATCAAATATTTTCTCAAATGTACCTCCATCGATTGTGCTTTGGAAAGGTTTTTGGTTTTGGGCATTATGAATAAGGAATACATGACTTAATCATCCAACACTCTCTTAAACCACATGAGAAATATGGCCTAGGATATGAAAGGCCCACTACCAACTCATCTACACATACCACATCCATACGTATCACCAAATTAGAACCATCACCATCCACCAAATCTGATGACCCCATGGACACTGATGACACCATCTCCATCCCACCTAACTTTTTTTAGTCAATATTATTTCCTTAGGTCCATTGACTTATCAATCCAACCATGTCACCAAAAAAATTCCTCTCATTTGGCCAAAAATGATTGAAGAAGATTCACCCACCATCGATATCCTTCAATGTCATGATGATCAAGATATCCTCTCCCATATGGGAGAGATGATCATTTCCTTCAAAAAATCCTTACCACCTGATACATCAACCCTTCTCAATGAATCCACCATCGACGTTAACTTAGGAACCACTCAGGAACCCCACATAGTTAAGGTTGGTTCAGTCACTAAATCCACAAGAATTAAATGATTTCACCAACTTCTTATCCAAGTATAGCCAAGCCTTTTCCTAGTCATATAGTGATATGTCAGGTATTGATCCAAATCATCATACATAATATCATCACTTATCCCAATGCTAAACCTATCAAACAAAAATCTCCATAGGATGCATCCCCACATGGCTCTCCTTATCAAAGAAGAGTTACAACACTTTTTTCACTAATTTCATCATACCCATTGACTATCCACAATGGGTCTCCAACATCATACCTATGTGACCAAATCCTCAGGAAAGTTACACATTTGTACATTAACTTCGAGATCTCAATCTTTCTTTCCCTAAAGATGACTTCCCTCTTCCAAACATCGATCATCTTGTCGATCTAATAGACCAGCCATGAAATGCTCTCCCTTATGGATGGATTCTCTAGTTACAATCAAATCCTTATCACCACTATGATCAACACAAAACATCCTTCATTACCCCTTGGGGACCTTTTTTACCACGTTTTATGCCTTTTAGACTTAAAAATGTAGGAGCCACTTATCAACGCCATGACATATATCTTTCATGATCTTATCCATAAAACTATAGAGATTACATTGATGATCTCTTAGGAAAATATAAACAACACAAAAACCATCTTATTTTCTCCTTGAATCAATATTCATCCATCTTATTCAATATTTCCTTCTACCTTAACCCCATAAGTGTGTTTTTAGTGTTCTCACTAGTAAACTCCTAGGGTTCATCATATCCATTCGAGGTATCAAAGTAGACCCAACCAAAATTAAAGAAATCATTGAAATGCCTCCTCCATCAAATCTCAAACAACTATGTAGTCTTCAAGGTAAATGCAGTCTATCCAAAGTTTCATATCTCAATTATCTAACCATTTTCAACCATTTCATCACCTCCTTCAAAGATGTAGATTTTAGATGGGATCTTAATTTTCAAAAGGATTTTGATGAACTCAAACAATACCTCCTTTCACCTGTTTATACCACCTCACGAGGGGGAGCCTTTTATCTTTACATATACCACAAATCATGCCTTAGGAGCCATGCTCACCCATCATCGTGATGACCAAGGCCATGAACAAGCCATTTATTACATAATTCACCCTCCATGAATATGAAACCCATTATACTAAGCTAAAAAAACTATGTTGTGCTTTATACTTTTAACATCTAAATATGCCATTATTATCTCTCAATCAAAAAAATTTCATTGTCACTAGATTTTAACCCACTTAAAACCATGCACTCTAAACCATATCACAGTGACCATATAACTCAGTGGCTCATGCTTATGACCGAGTTTTGACCTTGAATTCATATCACAAAATTCCATTAAAGGTCAGGCCATCATGGACCATCTTCTTGTTGAAGCACCCCTTCCTGACACCCATCTTCCTCACAAACAATTTCTAATGAATCTATCAACACTATCATGAACATGAATTTACTCCTATCAAAATGACCTCTTCTTTGATGGATCTAAATGCCAACAAGGGGGAGGGGCTGGTATCATCATCATACCTCCTTGGGGATTCTATTCCATTATCATTTAAACTTAACTTTGAATGTACTAATAACATGGAAGAATATAAAGCTTTAATTATGGGTCTTACAACCACTATTCTACTAGGTGTTCAAATATTAGAAATCTACAGAGACTCACAACTCATCATTAATCAAATCAAAGGAGAATATCAATGTAAAAATGAAATCTTACAAAAATATAAATCCAATGTTGATTTTCTCCTTGATCCTTTGATCATTACACCATCCAAACCATTCCATGATCTTCTAATAAGTTTGTAGATACCATGGCTTCTTTAGGATCACTCATTCCTTTATCAACTAAGAATCAACCAAAAATCCAAACTATCCATAGTCATTCAAATATTGGATCACCCTCACATCAAAATCAACTCCCTCCTATCGACACCATCAACATCATCCAACTGATCTATGGTATTCTCAAATATTTGACTATCTTTCAGAATCTAAAATTCCCCGATTTATCATGAAATGCTAAATGATCATTTCTTCAACATGTCACTCATTATGTCATCATAGGTGGTATCTTATATAAACATGGTTTTGATGGCCTCCTATTAAGATGTCTTAAGTCTCATGAATCTATCAAAGCAATCCAAGAGGTCCATGATGGTATATGTGGTGGACATTTCAATGGTAACACCATCACTAAATGTGTCTTACACTTGGTTATTATTGGCCTACTATCAATCAATTTTTTGTGCATATGTCAAAGAAGTGTGTCAAATGTCAACAACATTTCTGACCTCATCCATGTTCCCAATCAATCTTTACAACCTACTCTCATGATCTATGGCCTTTCTCACAATGGGGGTTAGACCTCATTGGCACTATCAATCCTAAATCATCCCAACAACATCATTCAATCATCACAACCACTTGAATATTTTACAAAATGGGTTGAGGCCATCCCCTTAACTTCAACTAAAGAAAATCAAATCATCAATTTCATTTATCAATACATCATATGTCACTTTGGTGTCCCTCATAAACTTGTTACATGATAATGGAAAATCTTTCAAAAACAAGGATGTTAAGAAACTTTTGACACCTTCAACATCAAACTTAGTTTTTCATCACCATACTATCCCCAAGAAAATGGATAGGCTAAAGCCTCTAACAAGACACTTACTAAATCCTCATGAAAATAGTAGATGAAGCAGGTAGGAATTGGCATCTCCAAATCCCATGTTTTCTCTCTGGGCTTATCAAACTAGCATTTGTACCCTACAGGTGCTATGCCCTTTTCACTAGTCTATGGCTCCAGGTAGTTCTACCCCCCTTGAAGTTAAATTCCATCACTCCATGTGTATCACTCAAAGTACTTTATCCCCAATGAAGAATATCAACAAGACCACTTTGCACAATTAGAATTATTAGATGAAAAATGTTTAATGGCCCTTGAACATCATCAAATCTATCAAGAACATATCAAACATGCATATATAAAAACATGTAAAAGAATGTGACTTCAAAATTGGTGATCTTGTTCTCAAATAAAATCAAAATGTCACTACTTTAGAATGGAGTAAACGTGGAAAGTTTTCCCTAATTGGATCGGTCCATATGTCATCACTCACAAGTATGGGTCGGGAGTGTATCACTTAGCCTCCCTTGATGGTATACCTAAAAGGAACCTTTGAATTCCTTGCACTTATGGCCTTTCTACTATTTAACTTTTGACCATCATGATAGTAGTTTCATCTAAGATCTTAATCCTCCATCATCCCATCATCTTCACATAGTAATGATTTGAAAGTATGTGGTTTTCCATCACTATCCTAAAAACCTTAAAGATGAGCACCACTCTTTTCATCACATATTTCACTTGGAAAAGTTCCTCCTTAGTAGGAACCCCATAATCATTACATCCACCTACCTTGTACCAAACTAAAACATGTCATGGGGGTACGTATGTGTAGGTCATGTACACATCTCTTTCCCCTCCTTGGAAAAATAGTCTATTAGGGTCTTTCCCTCAGCTCAAAATAAAAATAAAAAATATATGGATGCCTCCTATCAAAATTCAAATATAATAGACTGATCCCTCAAAGGAAAACTATTCAAAATATAATATATATATATAAAAAAATAAAAATTAGAAAGAAAAAGTTGATCCTCAAGGACAACTACCAATAAAATATAGACAGATCCTCAAGGATGATATTTCTATAAAATCAAAAAAAAAAATTAGACCACTCCCTCGAAGGATGGATACCCATGTAAAAAAGGCTTCCCACATCGATCAACCTTCAAAAAAATTCAAATCTCAAAAAATCATCCTAGGAAATATTCCCACATTGATCAACTTTCCCATCAAAGAAAACTTCCCATCATCGATCAGTTTGCATCAAAAATATGTATAGTTGGGGCATACCTCTATGAAAATATTGAAAAGGAGAACCCTCTTTCCTACATTATCTACATATATCAAACCCCTTTCATGTCCTAGGAAGGTATATCTTATCACTACCATCTTCATATAGCTAAGATCCCACATGTGTCACTACCCACTGATAGTCTCATGTTAACATTGTTAAAGGCTAAAATGTGCAAGGTGCTTTCACATTTCTATACCCATCACGTATGTATCAAATCCAATATTAAAGAAATCATTCCATTTTTACTCTTATTCTACAAATTAATACATTTTGATAAGTTTAGATCACATATAAAGTCACAACCATCATATATCCAAATCATATAAATTATATAAAAAATTACACCATATAATATTTTCATAATCCCAAAAACATCCAAAACATTTAAACATTCCACAAAACATAAATAAATCAAAACATATATAACCAACACATATAAGCCAAAATAGATCATCATATATATATATAAATCAAATGTCTCAAAAAATACATCATCAAGGAGTCCCCCACTCCATGTGAAAAAAACTATACATCAAAGGCTTCATAAAAATATTCGTATACATATCAAAATACAACACATAACTATCCAGTAAAATGAATATCACTAAGAAATCCACTAGCACAAAAAACACTCCCATCACCCTCCTACATGCCTCCACCACCACCATCTCCTCCAATAGCTCCTCGAGGTGGTGACCCACACTCCCCACTAACACTAGGAACTAATCCTCATTATGTGCCATATAATCAACATATAAAATACATTAGGCAAGTCATGTATCACCATATCCTCATAGTAGGCCAAATCTACCCTCAAAGACTAATAATGGGCATAGCTAATCATGCCTAGGGCTCCCATCTATCCTATAGCCTATGCATGCTCATGCTACCAACTCTACACCCGATATCAAGATCTCTTAATACCAAGAGCCCTTTTCAGGGTCTCTCATTATTTCTATATCGATCTCGATCAGTAGTGGCCTTTATGCACTGCTAACTATGCTCTAAGTCCATCCCACTCCACAATAACACCATCTCTCTCCCCAATCAAAGTAGTCCTCACTCCAATCAAACATCATCTCTCTCCCTCCATAGACTATCCCTCTCATCCTCCATTGTGGCCTTCTCAATCATCAACTATGTAATTTGTGGCCTCTAAGTCCTCCTCATCACCATCACCCTCCTCATCATCACTAACATCAACAACCTCTTGCTCCCTCCACCCAAGCACACACCTCCTCCCTCTCTCTAAATCAATCGAACCTCTCTCAAACTCTACATATGCACCATCCCACCACTTCCTATAACCAACAGTCACTCTAGCATCATCAATCGGTACTAGGTCCCATCCTCATCTAAACCCATGGCTCCCTTCTCATCAACTATAATAGGAGTCCATCCATACAACTACCTTGGGAGTATTTACATCTCCCTCATCTCATCTATAAGGTACTAGAGCCTCAAGAACATCATGTATCAAACCAAATTTTCCATCTAACATGGATAAATCTAATGAGATCCCACTCCCCCTCATCTCCCCTACACCCAATACTCCTGTTGTAGCCCATCAAGCTCACGCTCACAACCTGGCCACACTTTGGAAAATCAACATACGGTCTCCACACAACATCTCCAACCTGTAATCCTATAAGAAGCTCTATATAATGAGCCTCCTTCCTCTTCCCCCTCAACTTCCCCACATCTCCTCACCATCTCATAAATCCAAAGATATCTCCCAATCATATCCACACTTCCCCATGGAAATCCATGTGGATGAGCTATGGAAATGTGCTCAAAATCCCAACACTGTAATAAAAATGCAACATCAATACCAAATCTCTTGTGGAATTTCCAAGCCCACAACTCCTATATATTTGTGCTAGTAATGCAGGGGCCCAAAAAAATAGTAGTGATGCTCCATCATCTCTAAAACCACCCTTGTCATCATCCATGGGAATCTCCCTCCTCTAGAATCAGGAAAAGAAAACAAGAAATACCCATCATCAACATAGTCATCCGAGTACATCCCTCTCTCTATGTAAATATAAAGACTGATAATAAAAAAACCCATGAAGTATATCAGACATCATCCACATCATCTCCATATAATCTCCTCATCACATCCTCTCTCTCTCTCTCATCAATATAATAGATACCCTCTCCATGTACTTGTAGCAATCTAGTAATGATCTCGATGAGTATCCTCCATAGTGATCATGATCTCACCTATAGGTAACCAAAATGTACAAGTGGTTGGATCCCATCTCTCCATCAAATCCAAAAATAATCCCCAACATCTGTGAATGTGCATCTATAATCATGCATCCCTATAAACCAACCTCCTCTACAAATCTCCAATCATCATCCGACATATCCTCTCAAACCTCTACTAAAATCAATGGAATCCTATCCTGAATAGTCAACTTCACATTCACTTACAACCATAAATATGCCATAAACACACATTAGAATCCATATTTACTTCAAAAATCATCAAAAACTTCATCAAATACATATGGGTCACAACTAATCAAACCAGTTGTAGAAAACTCAAACAAATCACCGGTGATTCACTTGAATCATTGGTGATCGACCTAATCATTGAAAGATTATGGATTTTAAAATCAAACCTCCATACCATCAAAAATGACAAAAACAATCACAATCAGCTAAAAATCCAAAAAAAACAAAAAATTAGGCACTCACCTCTTCCTATGTGGGCTTCCTGTGCCTTGTCCCTAATGCCATTGCTCCAAATCACCATTTTCACCTCAATCTCTCCCAATCACAATAATCAAGTCACAAAATGGACTATTCACCACCACCTAGGGATTTTATAGCCTCCCCAAAATTTCACAACAATCACCGATGATTCCTTGAATCACCCAATGATTTATCCTAATCATAGCGATTGTTATAAATCACTAGATTTATCCCCATTTATAACCTAAAATCAATATTTTCCAAAATAACATCACTTTTCACATTTTTCAATAAAATGTCTCATCTAAAGGACCCCTAATCCTCAAACAATTAAATAAAAAAAATCAAATCACTTCAGGATATGTCATATGTCTATGGATGTGAGCCCTTTGGCCCCCATCACTTGACTTCCCCATCCTTATAGCCTACCTTTATGAATCATATGCCCATAGGCAAATGAACCCTTTGGTTCCCCTATCACTTGATTCCATGGTAGCCCTTAATCATTTTGATACCCCATCTTGGGGTAAATTTAAAATGAAACACATCTCAAACCTATCCAACAAAAACCTACTTTTGTCAAACTAGTGTTCCTTACACTATGCTGTAATCACCCCATTTTGAGGGGGATCACCCATACAAATCAATCTATCATCATTTTTTTCTAGCACTTTTCCTACACCAAACCACTTGACAAAAAGGGGCAAATGTAGACACTCAAAATTTACACCACTCATTTTCCCTTCATTATTCACACTATCTTCATAATTATATTTATCAAAATCACTATTTAATTCATACATCCCCTATCCTAAGTCTAAAAACCCCCACCATATTTACTCCATGTAAATATCCTTCACAGCTATAAAACACATCTTTACCTCTCTCAAAACCACCTAAAACCACTTAAAAACTAAAATCAAATAAAATAAAACAAAATCAAAACAATCCTATAACCATCTCAACCTCTTCACATCATCCTCCAACACCCTTTAATCATTTACCCATACCTCAAACCAAAAATCCATGATTAGAAGTGGTTTCAACCACTTTTTTGTTTTTTCCCAAAAAATCCAAATCACCATGATTTAGTTGAATCACCAACAATTATAAATAGCACTTTTGTGCTCTCCCTTAGGATATTTCAATCTCAAATCTCATGCATCATTTTTTCTCTCACACTTCATTTTCTAACACTACAACACCCAGAAATCATATCAAGCACCATCAAGCATCAACATCAAACATTTTCAAGCATTTTTGGTGATCATTTTCATCATTCAAACTTCAAGCAACATCTCAGCACAACCCATCCATTCAAATCTTTCCTATTGAATATTTGAGGCATCATTTAGCTCCAAATCCACTCAAAGGTATTCCTTGATCTCTATTTATCTTTTCTTGTCATATCAAGCTTTTAAATCAATCAAAAATATCATCTTAGAGCTTTAACTCTCATTTTTATCAAAATTATCAAAATCACAAAATAACGATTCACCCTAATCACCAATGATTAGCTTAAATCACTAGTGATTCCTATCAAATTTATCATTTTATCAGTTTTTTTATCAACTTTTATCAAATCCTCTACATTTAACTTGTTGTTTCCAAGCATAGATCTCTCGGTATTAGATGGCAGTTCCTAGATGTTCACATCTAATTACCAATATTTATAGCCTTCTAATAGTCCAACATCCATTCTTCTAGGAACAATACAAAATTTTACACGAGCTCACACTTTGCACAATCCAATTTTTGAAACTAAGCAAAACATCAAGACCAATTTGAATTCCTCCACGAGATCAAATAGGAACTAAGACTTCTAGTATGACTACTTTGAACATGTCCAGATTACATCTACCCTCACTTGGGCCACTTTTGAAGCTTCTCAAGACTTTCCTATTCATCTCAAGTTCTAGAGCCATTATCTTGTATCTCTATTTCCATTATTTATCATATCCTTATCATTGTTTTATCGATCTACTTAATTTCTATAAAACAGATGACATCCTCCAAGGAATTCCCTTTGGATTCCTAGAATCATCCTTTGTTGAGAAGCTCATCTATCCATTTATCTAATCCTTTATGTTTAGTGTCTTTGAGCATAGATTTCTTTGTAAGACAAGAGGAATTGTACATTCATCCGACTTGGCAACTTCAATCAAACATCAGCTTCAACATCCATCTCGATCTGTTTAAATCACCAAGTTAAATGAATCGCCAATGATTATATCAATCACCATTGATCGTTGTGATCGCTTTTGATTACTCATCAGCTAGCTCCTACCATCATTTTCTTTTATTGTTTTGATTTCTACTAACCGTTTACAAGTTTTTGCTTTAGTAGCTTTTACTTTCTACATTATTGCATTGCTAAAACAAAAAAATCAAAAATTAAAATAAAAGGGAATCATTTTATAGATGTGTTTTCTCCTTTCTTTTTGTTTTCCAAGCATTGCATTTTTTTTTCGGCTTCTCATTGAAATCAATCATTCTTTTGGGTTTAAAACAAACCTTACATTCTACTTGATCACATAGATTAATCTAAGGGTTAATTTATTCCATTCACTTGAATATTCTATCACACACAACCAAACCACGTTAAATATCAAATTTACATCAAACAACCCCACCTAGCTGATAACTATTTAGATTTCATCAACCAATAGGGAAACCGACTCGGTGTTTTGGCCAAGTATACATAACTGGTTTTCGATATATTGATATCCCAAATCCCTTATCATTGTGTAACCATGTAGTGAGGGTGTAGGCCCTAATACCGTGCCATGTACCGGTACTAGTATAGATTTGGGCATCACATATCTTTAGGTATATCGATCACTCCAACCTTAAAAATTCCTGAAACCATCCATAGATGACCATTTTCTAGGACCTTATCATCCATTTTACACATTTCACTTTCTTTTAAATTAAATAAGATAATCCAAAAAAATCAGGTGATTTATTTGTTGCTTGTCAAACTAGATTTCTTTTTATTTTGTTAGGTGATTTATTTATTTTCATTATGGTGCTTACAAGATAAAAATATCATATCCAAACACTAGAAAACATGATAGATTACATTGAACATTCCATCTATAACATTTCCACTTATCCCAATGCTAAACCAGGTCAAACGAAGCTCAGAGGATGCATTCCCGCGTGGCTCTCCTTATCAAAGAAGAGTTACAATTCCTTCTTTCATATAATTTCAACATACCCATTGACTATCCATAATTAGTCTCTAACATCTTACCTTTGACCAAATCCTCAGGAAAGTTACACATTTGTACTAACTTCCGTGATCTCAAACTTGCATTCCCTAAAGATGACTTTCTTCTTCCAAACATCGATCAACTTGTTGATATAACAAATGGCCATGAAATGCTCTCCCTTATGGATGGATTCTCTGGTTACAATAAAATCATGATCGCCACTTACGAATCAACATAATACATCCTTCATTACCCCTTAGGGCACCTTCTGTTACCATGTTATGCCTTTTAGACTTATAAATGTCAAAGCCACTTATCAACGTGCAATGACATACATATTTCATGATCTTATCCATAAAAATATAGAGGATTATGTTGATGATCTCTTAGGGAATTCTAAACAATGCAAATCCCATCTTGCCATACTTGACTCAATCTTCATCTGTCTTATTCAATATTTCCTCTGCCTTAATCCCACTAAGTTTGTTTACAGTGTTCTCACCGATAAACTCCTAGGGTTCATAGTTTCCATTTGAGGCATCGAAGTAGACCCAACCAAAATTAAAGAAATCATTGAAATTCATCCTCCATCAAATCTCGAACAATTGCGTCGTCTTCAAGGGAAGTTGCACTCTATTTGATGTTTTATATCTCAATTATGTGACCATTGTCAATGGTTTCATCACCTCCTTTACATAGATGTAGTTTTCATATGGGATCTTAATTGTCAAAAGGATTTTGATGAATTCAAATAATACCACCTTTCTCCTCCTGTGTTTATACCACCTCATGAGGGAGATCCTTTTTATCTTTACATATGCACTACAACTCACACCTTAGGATCCATGCTCACCCATCAAGATAACCAATTTCGTGAACAAGTCTTTTATTACATAAGTCGTTCCCTCCATGAATACAAAACTTGTTATACTAAATCCAAAAAACTATTTTGTGCTCCATGCTTCGCTACATCTAAATTACGCCACTACCTACTCAATCACAAAAATTCGTTGTCACTAGATTTAACCCACTTAAAACCATGCACTCTCAAAACATAGCATAATGACTCGTATAACTCGATGGCTTATGCTTATGACTAATTTTAACCTTGAATTCATATCACAAAATTCCATTAAAGGATAGGGCATTGCAGACCACTTGCTAAACCACCCCTTCCCGACACCCATCTTCCTCACGAACAATTTCCTGATGAATCTATCAACACTATTGACAAACATGAATTCATTCCTATCAAAATGAATCTCTTCTTTGATGGATCTAAATACCAACAAGTGGAGGGTATGATATCATCATCATATCTCCCTGGGGATTCTTATTCCATTATCATTTAAACTTAACTTTGAATGTACTAATAACATGTCAAAATATGAGGATTTAATTATGGGTCTTATAACTATTATTCTACTAGGTGTTAAAATCTTAGAACTCTACGAAGACTCATAACTCATCATTAATCAAATCAAAGGATAATATTAGTGTAAAAATGAAATATTACAAAAATATAAAGCCAACTTTTATTTTCTCCTTGATCCTTCGATCATTAAACCATCCAAACCATTCCATAATCCTCTAATAAGTTTATAGATACCATGGATTCTTTAGAGCACTCATTCTCAAAACCCCAAACTATCTCGTAGTCATTCAAATATTGGATCATCCCTCATATCAAAACCAACTCCCTCATATCGACACCATCAACACTAATCCAACCGATCTATGGTATTCTCAAATAATCATCTATCTTTTTGAATTTAAAATACCATGTGATTTATCCATAAACAATAAAATATCATTCCTCCAATGCTTCATTCGTTATGTCATCATAGGTGGTATCTTGTATAAATATGGTTTTGATGGACTCTTATTAAGATGCCTTAAGTCTTTCTAATCTATCAAAGCAATCCAAGATGTCTATGATGGTATATGCGGGGAAATTTCAATGGTAATGCTACCGCTAAACGTGTCTTATGACTTGGTTATTATTGGCCTACTATCAATAGGATCAGTAGTGCATATGTTAAAAAGTGTGTCAAATGTCAACAACATTCTGACCTCATCCATGTTCCCAACCAATATTTGCAACCCACTCATGATTTATGGCCTTTCTCACAATGGGGGTTAGACCTCATTGGCACTATCAATCCTAAATCATCCCAACAACATAATTCAATCATCAAAGCCATTGAATATTTTACAAAATTGGTTGAGGCCATCCCCTTAACTTCAACTAAAGAAAATAAAATCATCAATTTCATTTATCAATACATCATATTCCGCTTTAGTGTCCTCATAAAATTGTTACGGATAATGGAGAATATTTGAAAAATAAAGATTTCAAGAAATTTTGTGATGCCTTCAACATCAAACTTAGTTTTTCATCACCATATTATCCCCAAAAAAATGGACAGGCTGAAGCCTTTAACAAGATACTTACTAATATCCTCATGAAAATAGTAGATGAAGTAGCCAATAATGAAGTGATCAACCTCTACAATAATCTCTACGTCATCATCATGCCACTAATATAATCGGTAGGGAAACCAAGTAACCATATGAAGCTATAAATAATTGAAGGCGTGCATATAATAATATGTATCACTCATGTGTGATCTAATGTCCTTGCCCATTAGCTCCCATCCCATGCAGGAGGGCTCATCTCGGGAGCCATAGATCGTACTACTCCAAGTGCGTGTTCGATAGAAATATGGTCCCATGACCATATCTGTAGAAGTGTGGTGGGATCCATGCTCCTCATACCTTTGTATGTGATAATATGTAAGTCTTAGTATAGGTGGGCTAATATACATTGACCCCAGTAGAAGACCTCTCCATTTATAAGCCTTTGTACTACTCCTGTCAAACCAAGTGGGAAGTGTGTATCAATCTTATTAAGAAGAAAGTAGCCATTGATAAGAGCCATCAAATATATGGGTATATGTGCAAACTATTGATCCTCAAAACTGTTGGAACATAATGATTAAGTGGTTTGGCCAACCCTTAATGTATATGGGTCCATCACTAATATATAGGTTAATATTTAATAATATGAAATATTTCTATTTTTATTATTAAATATGCTAACCTAGGTATATACTTTAGGTTAAATATTTAATATCATGAAATGATTATATTTCTAATATTAAATATTATAAACCTAGGTGTATGTGTCAACCATTTTAGGTTGAAAAGGTGGGTCGGGAGACATACCCGATCACCTTATATAAAAAGGACTTTAGGTCCTCATTTGATATATTCAAGAAATATATCAAAGGTGTGCAAATCAAGTGATTTGGTTTTACCCTTGGTAAATAGGGTTTCAAAGGAGGAGGTGATCTTACTAGATGTAAAATAAGTTCTCTGAAGTAAAAGGTTATTTTCAAAGTGGTTTTTATCCTATTGGGGTTTTCCACTATAAATAATGTGTCACTTGTATTATTTATTTCCTGTAAGTATTTCTTTATTTACTTATGTTATGATGTAATATTTATTTAAATATTTATTGTAAAATTATGTAATATGTAAGTGATTAAATCCGTATTTATTAGAATCCTCAAATTCTAACAAAAACTTGTGTATAGGAGCACCGCCATACCCTGTTGGAGTATGTACTATCATAGAAACATGTCCCAAATACAATCTAACATCCGGATACGATCCCCGTCATACATCACCAAGCTGCCCTAAATTGGAACTCTAAGGATCTGATATACATCCTCTAGACTCACGATCATCTCACTAGTCAACAATCTGAAAGTCTAGCTCTCACTCCACCACCTCTCTGCTAAGGCAGTCAGGAGGGTGTGATCCAACATAATATGGGGCATCTGTGCAATATAGGAGAGGCATGTAGCCTCCAATGTCATAGTCAGAAAAATATTCTCTCGGTGTGAAAAATTCTTCTCATAGGCTTGAAGGCACCCATGCCTCTCACACACATCCAATTGAATAATCTCACCTACAAGATTACATAAAGCACTTTATTAACATCATTTCTTCTCATAACATTTTCCTAAGTTTTTCTAATTACTTCTACATTCTTCTATTCATCCCTAACTTCTTCTAACAATCTTCTAATTTCCTTTTAAAAAATCTAAGGCCCAAGTTCTACACTAGTGCAAGCCTTCTTGCACTATCACACCCCTTTTGCACTATCACAAGCTTACACTAGTGTGTACCTTTCCACACTAACTCACTCATCTTTACACTAGCGCAAGCTTTCACTAGATCTCAAATTTTCAAGTTAACTCACTCATTTTTACACCGCGTAAGTCCGACTTAACCTAATATCTAGTTTTACACTCACACACTAATTTGTACACTAAGACGCGACCCTTGATGCTAGTGTGAACTTGCGAATTTCCACTACCAAAAATAGTAATAAATGCACTCAAAAATTAATTTTTAATTTTGCATACTAGTGTATCATCCGCAGGAGGCCTCCCAAACTCTCAAAATTGATCAGCAAGGTGTTTACAATTCTAAATTTGAGCCATCTCTCTCCAATTTTAGAGCAAAAATATCACCAAATCTCAAAAGGGTCTAATAACAATAACTAGTTGCGATGGATTTTAGCCCTCCCGACCTGCTATTTATACCCATTTTGACCTAATTATTCATTTTCTCACCTTCTAGGGGCTAGATAACTAACATGATTCTTCTATATTCTTCCCACCATGTGTTGGCATTCCGTTGTGATGATTATTTTTATTAAATGGTCATTTTTCTAGTATTTTCACTATGTTGGGGCATATTTTTTGCTTTTTGGTGACCTTGTCTTTTACCTAGGTATGTTCTTGTGTCCCATAAATTTTTAGCAATGTACCACAACATCATCATTCTTCTACATCATTTTCTTCCTAAAATTTCAAAAAATCCAAAAAAATTGTAAAAATCAAAAAATCCAAAAAAAAAAAAAATTGGTAAGAAGCATGCACACAGTTAAAGCATTTATCGACGCATCATCCTCAAACATTGAAAATTTTCCTACAAAACATCTTTCTTTGGTCCTCAATTGTTCTTGCAAATGACTTGCAGATCATCTAGATCTACCTCCATTAACAAAGTTGGTTTTCTTACTATGTTTGTACTCCCTTGCACAATGAGTTGTTTGGTACTATTTCATAGTGCACGATTACTTTTCATAGGACCCCTATGTCCTCCATATATTCACCTCGCATGTATCCTTGCTTGGGGTACCATTTTTAACCCTTGTCTTGGGAACTAAATCTTGATAACAAAAACATTAGTGTAACTATCTTGAACATTATTTGTTTGAGTATGTGTGTTTGTACTTGTTTCCCTGTTAGGTTAGCTTGTTTACTTTCTCATACTGCATTACTTTATGTATGTTGCTTGGAGTTAGTGTTTTAGCAATGAAAAAAAGTTAGTATTATAGATTTTTATGTTATTTTACACTTTTTTTGTATGCTTATATTATAATAAAGATCCGATGATGTAGATCATAAAGTAAAATGATGAAACAAAGTTTCTCTTAGCTAAGTTGGATTAAATTTGTCTCCATTCTTCTTCTTATTGTTTTCTTATATCACATATTTTTCTTCAACAACACTTGGGGCAATAGGGATTATATTTATCCCCCATCCCCTCCTTATTTCTTCTATCCATTTACATTCTTCTTTTCGATCGTCGATTGAAATATTTCATCACCCCATCGAAACTTAAGGAGGAATCCTTCATTCTACTAATTTTTCTTCCATTCCTTCAAAATTTACTTGTTTGTAATTTTTTACTATCTTTGAAGTGGCGTCACTTATGCCACCCCAAAGAGGGGCAAATGTAGACACCTAAAATATGCCTACGTAGTTTTAATACTAAAATTATACTAACTACCATCTTTCCCATCATTTCCATTATAATTGGTGATTTTCCACTAATTAACTAATGTTTCCCTCCATTTTGGTCAATTAACAACACTTCATTAATTAACTAGCCCTTAACCCACTCCGATGTTAATTAATGAAATTTTATTAGTTATAATCCTCTTCCAATTAAATAATTAACTATTATTAGTTAATTAAGCATTTTTAACCTTGTATTTAATCAATAAACCTTATTATTGGTTAAATCCCTCTATCAAATCCTCTAAATCATACATATTTCCCTCTAAATCATATATAAATATCTTTCTAAGCTTATTCTAGCCTATTAATTAATCTTAATTGATTAATTAAATCATCTCCAACTCCCATGAGTTGTTAATCACTTGTTAATTCCTCTAATCAAGCTTATCCTTTATAATTCTCCTTTATCCTTTATCCCACATGCACTAGTTTTCAAGCTTCTCCCAAATTGGAAAGCTATATAAAGGACCCTCCTACCTTCTTTCACACCTACACCACACTTTTTCTAGTGATTACTATAGGAATATGATAAGAGCCTTCTCCATTATTGGAATAACTACTTCATCTTTACATCCATTCTCTCATATTTGAGTAGTAAAGGAAGATCTAAACATGGCTTTGTAGCCATTTTAGTGAGATCCTTTCCTCATCTAGAGACAACATACAATTTGATTACTTATGATCTAAATAGGCACATACTTTGATAGCAATCATACATTTACAGGAGTAAGAATGGTTTAACATTATATGTTCATTCATGTTTATGCATTAGAATAGTTATTTCCTTTAATATCTTATCATGATGTTAATGGTAGATTTACTTTTCTATTAATCTATTAGTGTTAGTTTCTTTTAAATAGCATATCAAGTTTAGCATACATACAATAGTGATCGGGGCATATCTAGGATGAGATGTATGGAAAAAAATGATAAGAAGGACGAGAATGAGGGTTGAGGCTATGAAAGATCTCCAAGGTGGTTGATAAAGACCTACACAAAGACCGACAAGATGCAAATATGATGGAAGGTGATGGTAAAATGAAAATAGGACTTCAAACAATCACAAAGTGTACAAAATATCCATAATGATGAAAGAGGCCTTCTAAAATATCTCCAAGATGAAAGCAGTTGTTGCTAAGAAGAGGAGAAACCTACAAAAATTAGCTAAAGCGGAAGAGACCCAAAATCTCATCATTTTATAAGGAGGGGGTAAAGGCATGTTTATAGGGTTGATGATGACCTAGATGATTCTCCAATGACTATAGATATCCATCTATTTGGGTGGTGGAATGATGCCCAACTCGAGCCAAAGAGACCCAAATGAAGCGGGATTAGGGTTTGAAGTGATAAGGATGAGCTAGGATGGATAGGGAAGATAAATAGGTAGGTGAGAGGTAGAATATATTAAATAAAGGCCATGGAGTAGTGAAAACATTAAATAATGGCCTAGGGAGGATAAAATGGAATATTTTAGGAAGAATAAACAACTTAGGTTATGATTATGATTGATTAATGCAGATTAGGAATAATTAAGATAGATAAAATAATGGGATAGATAAGATATGATTAAAGGTTGTAAGTAATAATAAAATGGAATAAAATATGATTTTGGATGGAAGGGAAATTTTAATGGGTGATCATGATGAAAGAGAGAGAACGCGGGGTGAGGGGGTAGTGATACCAAAAATTGATGTCTACATTTGCCCCTTTTTTTGATTGGTTTGTGTTGGGCAAGCCATGAGACAAAAATGAAGAGAGATAAAAAGATAACTGATGAGGTGTTCCCCCTCAAACTAGGGATCGATGAAAAAAGGGGAATCGATCACGAGGTTAAAAGAGATAGATGAAAGAATAAAGGGCCAAAAGGATGAGAAAAGAAGAAGAAGGATTCCCGAGTGTAGGGAAGGACCATTGATAAATATAACAACAAAAACAAAAATATGGCGGTGATCCTAGAAACACATTGGTAGGTACATAGAATCACCTATGATGGAGGTGACGTTAATGGCCTATGGACTCTGTGAGTCGGAAAATATCACAACAATATGGATGGAATCCAATGGGAATCCGCTCGGGTGGATGTATAAGCCATCGAACAACATGTTGAAGGCATAAATTAAACATTATACACAAAAAATGCGAGGATGATCAAAACAAAGATCCTGAAAATTTGGGGGAAAATGCATTTGTTGTCCATCAAACATGAGGAAGTGAAAATATGTGTCTAGGTGAGAAAAGGATAAAATATGGCCATAATGGTGGGATTAAGATGAACATATGGTGCCCCAACAAGGGACACAAATATGGCCACAAAGTGCATGACTAAATGTGAGTAAGGATACTTGATGAGATAGATAGGTGAGAGACAAGATGAAAACATATCCATGCAAAACAAGGAAAGGTGTGTTATGGGTGACACACTAATCGGAGGATAGGAAAGTTAGGTGGGATAAAAATATTAGATGATGGACAAGATGATTTAAGATAACATATTGGATGAGACTTGGAAGAGATGAGACAAATTGATAAGATGGGATAAACTGGTAAAAATGAGATAAGATGGATAAGAGGATGCAAGATGGACATGATGAGATAAGATAATAGATTATATGATATATAATATTGATAAGATGAGATAAAATTGGATTAAATGTGAAAGACAAAATGCTAGTTTGATAGGGAGATCACAAGTGTAGGAGTGCACACTTCATCAAAGTAAGGGTATGCATGGGATAGCTACTATTGGAAAGGATTGGAGGTAAACATGAAAGGAAAAAAATTCCTTCTAATAACAAAGTGTTAACACATAACCAATGATAGTTAGTTATTCCAAGGATCATGAGGAAAATATGGAAGGTGAGCTTATGAACCTAATTTTGACATGACAAAGGGGTTTAGATGTAACTCATACGTGGGAAAATAGGTTCTCCATAGGTGGTTTTGCTAGGTCCATGCCCCACTACCGAGAAATATGGTGCAAACCGATCAATGCCAAAAATTGTCTATAGATGAGATAGTTGATCGATGCGGGAATCTTTCTTAGGATGTTTTATTTTAAATTTTATGCTTTTGCTTTTCAATAGAAGATTGATCAATGTGGGAAGCCTTCAATACCATGGATATGAGATGGTATCCATCCTTCGAGGGAGTAAATTTTTCTATTTTCTTTTAGATTTGGATTTTGCTTTTATAAATGGAAGGATAAGATATGCATGATAGTTGTCCTTTAAGGGATCAATCTATAATTGTGGATATATTTTTCTTTTATGAGCAATTTTCTTTCGAGGAGGAGTTTGTCTTTAGATATAATAGCTTTAGATAATGAGCATCCAAGATTTTTACTTTTGATGGAAGAGACACAGAGATAGCCAAGCAAACCACTTTGGGAGGGGATAGTAAAATGTACAACCAACATTTATAGACCTTTATCATGGTTCCAATAGGTAGATAAGAAGTAAATGGATGTAATGATCATGGAGTTCTCACCAAGAAGGAATAACCTATCCATAAGGAATATGCTATGGGAAGAGCCATGGTGCCCATATTCAAGGTCACAACTAGGAAAGTGATGATAGACCACATAAATTCATATCATTACGATGAAAGATGGGAGAGGATAATGACCGATGGAGGACCACAAGGATAACTAAGTTCACGTTAGTAAATAGGTTAACAATAGAATGGAAACAAGTGTAATGCATTAAGAGGTTCCATTTTCAATTGACCATAAAGAGACAATAGGTTCAAGATTCATACGTATGTGTGATAATGTATGATCCACTCCAATTGGGAGAAAAATTTCCATGTTGGCTCCTTTCTAGAGTAGTGATGTTTTGATTTTAAAGACATGCTCCCTTAGATACATGGGAGGATGGCATAAGATGATAGCTCACGGAGGATTTGGAGGAGGTAAGATAAATGAGAGGGGATAAAATATTATGTGTTATCCTTTGAATAAAGAGGAAATATATGTCCTATCTAAACAAAGATGGTCACAAAGGTGGGCTTAAGATGATATATGATTCCCCAACAGAGGAAAAAAAATGGCCACAATGGTGGACTTAAGATAAGATGAGGTAATAGATAAGGAGGTTGGATAATATTAGAGAACAAATTATATGAGATCTAGATGAGACAATGTTAAATATTAAGAGTGAGGGGTAGATACTCCTCGAGTGAGAGATGTGGCATTGCATTAAGAAACTTGGATGCATATGTGGATGAGCTAGTATATTCTGAGGGAGATAGGGTAAGATCATTAAAAGAGGAAGCGATGAAAACTCTGGGTTTTGATTGGATAAATGATTTAGGATTGCGAACAACATCAATAAAAAGAGGGGGAACCTCCTTAGAAGAGGAAGTGTTGGATGGAGGGATTGTGATTAATTATTTGGATGGAAAACCCAAATTATATTCCTTACAAGGTGAGGTTTTGATTGGAGGATTGGATGTGAATGTGGATGAGATAAAAGTAATAAGGTGGTCTTTGTTGATAAGAAGGTCATCTTATTCTATGATATTGTCGATGAGGGTTTGAGGGCCTTATAATGTTCAGTTTCATGCATAGGGGTACGATGATAAGTACAAACAATGTTAGAATCAAACCACATGGGTCTTTGTCCATGTGAGTTGAAATAATTTATGGGAGGAAGGGTGATAACAGATGCTTAGAGTAAACATTGAAAGATTTCAGTATATGATTTGACGGGGGTTATGAAAGAAGAGAACGTAGATGAAGCTGATTTGCAAACAATGGATAAAGGTAAAAGGGATGGTTTTCTTTGTCGAGGCTTCATGGAATCCTTTTATTCTAATTTAAATTTATAAGAAGAAGGGGACCGTATCTATTACAGGATAAAATTTGATGATTTGGGACTTAGATGATTTGGATTCTAACTTGAAAATTGGGGATGTGGATGATTTGAAAGGAATGTCTGGTTTGGAAGTATGATTAGATGGTTTTGATTCAGATTGGTTGTTTATGGGTGTCTTAGATGAATAGCATGGCCCTAAGATGGATGGAGAAACTTCTAAGAGTGATGATGTGATATTAGATTGCGTAGGAGGATTAGAATTTGGAGGAGGAAGCTCCAACATTTTGTGAGGATGTGTGAGATATTTTTGGATGGGTATGCCAAGGTTCTTAGAATTTGGTCATGAGGTTTTTCCTTTGGAAGGAATGATTACAATTTCAACCAGGGGGGATATGGAAAAGAACTAGATGATGCAGATTGTGTTGTAGATGTGGATATGGAAGATGGAAGGGTTTTTGGATGATGCGCTTGATGAGATCAAAAGGGGTTGTAGATTGTGTAGGTTTAGGATTGATTGGTGTAGGGGTGATTGGTTTTATAGATGGGGTGAGAATATTATTTTTGTTGGATGGGGTTGTTTATGAAGTAGATTCTCCAAGAGAAGGTATGGATGTGGATATAGATTCAGATGTCGATGTATGGGTTGGAACAATAGTAGATGTGTTTGGTGTGGAAGTGAGTGTAGATGTAGAGATGTGAGATAAAGATGGTAAGGTAGGTTTTGGGGTAGTTTTAAGTGAAGGAATAGATGTGATAGGTGGAGATGTGGTAGATATGGATGGGATAGTAGGTTTGGATATCAATGAGGTCATGGATGAAGGGGTAGGAAATGAAGTGGAGATATATTTAATTGATGAAGGAATGATGGGAATAGGAAAAAGGTTTGAAATAGATGTGGGTGCAATGGATGAAGAGGTGATGGGTGTAAGTGATGGTGTTGGATCTTGATGTATGGTATTGATTGTGTGAGCATTAGATGCATAAGATGTGGGGTGGAATTTGATTTGATGGTGGATGATTGGGGAAGGCTTGTATGAAGATCTTATGGGGATGATTAGGTGGCATATTAAGATTTTCTACTTGGAGGTAACCTTGATTTATGAATTTTGGACAATTTATTTGGAGGAGCGACACTTATCAATTTCATGACCTTGGAATTGATGATATTTACAATAATACCCCTTAAAATACCATATGGATTTGGGTTGTGAGTCATCAATGGGTTAGATGGGGGGAAGTTGAATAGGATGGAATTCCATTAACTTATCAAATATTGAACTATAGGATTCCCCAAGAGGGTTATATTTAGGAGGTGATCTATGAGCTCTTTGTGGAGAGAAGTGGATGTGGAGACTTTATCATAATGACATTAGCAAGAATTCTAGGATTCCTCACCATGCATGGAGGATTTGGTGAATTTGATTTTGGGTTGATTGGACCGAAGTTTAAGATGGCCTTGTTCAAGGGAACAAAGATCGAGTTTATGAGCCATGGTAAATATCTCTTCAAAGGTTTGCAATGATTATATTTGAAGAAGAGAGGATATATGCTTCACACAAGAACATGATAAGAGTTCAATAAGATTAGTATTTGGAAGGGATAAATATATTTGGTTAATTATGCTACATCATCGTGTGACAAATTTTTCAAGAGACTCTTCATATACTATTGAATGGCATAGAGGTATGTGATAGTGATCTTACACGTAATATTGATTGA
The DNA here is from genome assembly GCA_018340775.1 of Taxus wallichiana var. yunnanensis. Classification (NCBI taxonomy): domain Eukaryota; kingdom Viridiplantae; phylum Streptophyta; class Pinopsida; order Cupressales; family Taxaceae; genus Taxus; species Taxus wallichiana. The sequence continues at coordinate 777,278,969 of CM031235.1, forward strand.
GAATTGTTCTAGGAATAATTACATGAGTTGGGTGGATGAGAACAATGAATATTGTGAGATGCCATTATACCAGTCCAATGTGGGTCTAGCTCATGACATGGGGAATGTGTGAAGCATGAGGTCTTGATCATGGGCGATGAGGTAGCATGCATGTCTAAAAGTGTGAAGATGGTGTTGAGGGTACTCCTTGTTATTGAACTTAGAAAAATTGGAATTTCCCAATGAGGATGATAAGGTTTCATAGGAAATTATCAATTGATGGGTTCATTGAAAATTTGATCATATGAAAAGGTGTTCTTGGATCCCAACGTAGCGGCTTAAAGGTTATCCATTCTACTTAATAAGGAATGCATGGGATCATTAGATGGATGAGGTTGAGAATTCAGAGGATAATATTGTGATTTATATGAGGTGGATGGGTTAATTTGTTGATAAGGTTAATGTGTTTGAGGTTGAGTAGGTGTTTGTGAAAGTGTTTATAAGAGGGGTGTAATTAAATGGTTTTTATTGAATAGGTTTTGATAAAGGTTATTGTTGTGATATGGGGATGTGATATGATTAAGGGGGTTGAGTTGATTATTGAGACAGGGGATATTAGATTGATATAGTATGTGATCGGTTGGGATGTGAGTAATAGGTGGTTGAGAAGATTGAAGAGATTGGTTGGGAAGTATATAATTAAGGTCATATTAAGGAGGATATTGATGGATTTGAGTTTATTTGGATGCACTAGGTTGTGAAATGACAATATTGGAATGAACATGAGAAGTGGAAATAAGGGGTGGAGGTGAATTATGTTGTTCAAATGTAGGAGGAAGCAAGTAATATTATTGAGGTGATTGGATAGGAGCACAAGTGATTTTAGTGGATGAATAGGTTATGGGGATAAAAGAGGTAATAGTGGTGTTAATATGAGAAAACTAAGGAAAATGGGTATCATCAATTAGGTAGTTTGATGAGTTTGAGGGATTGTGGTGGATTTATGAATGAGATAGTCATGAAGGGAAATAGGATTAGCATCAAGGATTTTTTTCAAAATCTAAGCATCCACAAGGGATGATAGGAGGTCCAAGAGTCTCTAAAGGAGCAACATATGGAGGCGTAATTGGTCTAGAGGGAATGGAATGATGAGAGGTAGAAGGATTGGTTTCAAGATGAGGATCATTTTGGATGACATGGACTTTGTTAAGAGAGACCATATAAACAAGAGGTTGGGAGACCAAAGGTATGGTGATCATAGGTGTAGAAGAAGAAATGACAAGTGTGGAAGCTTGTTGGGAAATATCATCAAAAGTGGGGATGTCATTGGATGAGGTAGATTATTTTGTTTTCTTAGCCCGATAACAGCATGGAAAGGAAAACAAAAACTTGAATTTTTATTAATAAAAAATCAAGCAACAAGTTTTTGATCATCTTGATTATTTAGAATGATGTGAAAAAGAAGAAAAAGGGCTCAAAGGGAACCTAAGAAATGGAAATCTATGGATGATTTCAAGATGTTTTGTTAGAGTCCTCAATATACCCGAAGGTACATGAGGAACAAATCTATGATGACTACTGGTACAGGGCTTGTTATTGGGGCCTACCCCCTCACTTCACGGTCCCGCGGTGATAAGGGAGTCATGCGCTTAGCCAATATACCAATAGAAAAAAAATTGTAATGTGGCCAGAACAACTGGCGACGGATTTCCTATTGGGTGATGAAATCCCAATAGTTCTACCTAGTAAAAGATGTTTAGATGTGTAGTTTTATTTGTGTGTTTTGGGATGTGTGTGATAAAGTGTATGTAAAGTGTTAAACCCCAATTTAAACTAGATTTTCAAGCAGATATGAGGGGTTATTTTTAGATCCAAAATGAAATGTGATATTCGATGAAAGTAGCAGACAAGTGATGCAATGTGATAAAAGAAAGATATGGGGAATAAAAACAAGGAATACATGGATAATGTTTTTCCTTTTTATTTGAATTTTTAAAGCAAGCAAGAAAATCAAAATCTAATCCAAGTAACGTAATCCAACACATGCAAGCAAGCAAAGAAATGATCCTTCCTACGAGATTAGTATAAGATGAATAGAATAAAATGGAAATGAAAGACTCTTCAAATAAGGGTGGATCCCACCAGACATGCCATAATTTTGAACAAATTTCCTCGCTCCTACTCATATTAGCGAACTAGTACTCAATAAAATAAGTAACTTAGAATATGTGAGGATTTATGGTACCTCGAGACAAGATGACGATTTATGGGAGAAAAAAATATATCCTTCTCCACAACAAGCTAAGTGCCCTACAAATCAAATGAACTCAACATAAAAAGATTGCATTAGTAGATAAGATGGGAGGGTTACCTAATAATGTTAGTCCTAAGAAGTGAAAACTTCCTAGGATGGATGTCAACCCTCATTTTCATAAAGATACTTGATAAAATAAATAAAATTTGTATTTGATATTATGTAGAATCTGAATTAAAACATAAACTAAAATGCTATATGTAAGATAGAAATGCAGATCTGATCTAAATGCATACAAGATAAATCAAATCTAGGTGGGTCGATGACAACCTCGGGACTAGAGAGGGCCAGTTGATGGTGATTAGGGTAGATGAACTAGAAAAACAATGTGAAATATAGATCCAAGGATCCTAAGGCTGATTTGGAACTTATGATGCACTTGAGATGATAGACAGGAACTGCGAAGATCTACAACAAGATCTAACATAAAGGATGCAAGAAAAATATGAAATCTAATGATGAATGCTAAAAAGATAATTCTAGCCGATGAAAAATTGGGATGAGTCAGTGTAGTATCGGGCTTGGTAGAATAGATCCGAGATGTCATATAGGTAGAATGACATGATCTGGATGCTAGATGGATGTAAGATCAAAAATATGAAAAAGGATCTATATGACAGAAAAAATTGATAGGATGAAGGTGGGGTCAATGACGGACATGGTCGACGATGATTAGGGAAAATCTAGGATGAGATGTATGGAATGTTGAACCCTAGTCATTGGTGTTGTCATTGATGTCAAGTGGAATTGATGGAAAAGGAGTGAAAGGTGAAGTGAGACCTTGTAAGGGATATGAAGGTTGATTTGTAGTGCCTTCGAAGATGTTTAGGATGCTTTAAGTGTTTTGCATGCTTGGTATGTGATGCATGAGTCCAATGGAAGCTTGTCCATGGTTGATATGTTTAGATTAGATGTTTCTCGGTCTAAAATAATGTTGCAAGAATGATAAAGAGGTCTTATGGTAAAATTTGTACTTGAAACTGGCCCATTTAGGCTTGTTTCTAGAACTTGGTAAAGTGTGAAAGTATGGTATGGGTCATGAAAATATCGTATGAATGGAAGCAATCTAAGAACATTTCCTAGAGCATGTATGAGCATTTAAAAGGTATATTATATTAGGATTATACTAGTTGTATAGATAAAAACATGCAATGAATAATGTAGAAAATGTAAAATAGAAAATAATGCAATAAAATAGAGACATATTTAACATGGTTCACCCAAAAATGGGCTACGTCCACCAGAAATAGCCAATCCTTATTATTCAGTCCAGAAAAACACTCTCTCACAGTGCATCCACACTTACAATGAGCCTCATACATAATGACCCTTTAAAGATATTAGGGTTTTTTATCATTTTGGGGAAACATAGAAAACCACCCATTAGATTTGTGACCTAATAATGAACGGTCCATATTTCACAATGCATAAATACATATAAAATGTGGATTTTGGGGCACTTACCTTGAATCCCTACAAGGGGGCTAAGCCCCTCTTAACCCCTATCATTATCGGCTCCACAAACAACATATTATATCCCCTCATGGCAAAATTCATAAGTTCACTAAAATTACCTTTGAGGATTGGTAGTGAATGCTGAGGTAAGTGAGATGGATTTGAGAAGTACAAGAATATTTATGGAAAATAACCTCATGGAACATGTATAGGGGTGAGTTTTGGTGCTTCATGAAAAATTTCATCAAGTTTTGTAAAGGTGTGTGAAAGTTATGCTAGTTTTTCTAAAATTGGTTTATTAAGAAGTACAAAGGAAGCTACCTGTCTTCTTAGGTGTCAAACAAAAATATAAAAGATTTATAAGATAATTCATGAAATATTTTTTTATTAAATCGGCATATAATTCATTTACAATAATTATTTTGTCAAAAGGAGGTGTAATTAAAAAATTCTATCCATTTTTGTAAGGTAGTTTTTCTCTCTCCCGGGAAGGATGTTTAATTGATGAAAGTGAAAGTCAAATCTTAGAATAAAACTCACTAATTTGAGATTGTGTAAACCTTTTTAGGGGTTTTTATGGTGTCTCCATGTTTTATTTCTCACAAATAGATCTCAATTCCATAAAAATCACTAAATAAACTACTAATGTCCCTATCTCAAGTCACAGTCCTCTTTGTCATCATTGTCTTTGCTCTCTCTAATGCAATTTTCTGAGCCTATGTGGTATTTTTAATCTTAAAAAAACATACCAAAGGTGTTTCTCAATTGAATTTAGTCCTGAAATGTTAATACAAAGTGTGGTGTAAATGTGTTTCACTTCTCTGTGAAGACTATGCACTTCACAAACCATTAACATGTACAAAATCGAATCCGAATCTCCCTATTTCATCTCAATTCATGAACATTGGATCCTAAAACACATTGAGAGATAAATAATATAGATGGAAAAATGCTCTAGTTAGAAAAATATTTCTATATGTAGTCCCAATACATCTCTATCTCGAGTGTTATAGTTTTATTTCAAGAACCCGATTGCAATTGTGTGGAAGGATACAAACAATGATGGACAAAGCAAACATGGATTGGTTTCAAGAAACTTGAAAGGAGTCATCACAATGAAAATGGATCTCTCAAATGTGTGTATCAAGTGTATGAAGTTGCATTTATTGACATTCATGCCACCATAGTTGTACAAGTCCATTCATAGGTGGAAATCTCATATCTTACATTTTCTCCTATGTTTCAAGCATCTCAAAAGTTCTTCAAGACTTTGGCAAAGCATTACAGTGGTCGAAGTCACCTCCACTAACCTTTAAACCATTTGAAGATTAAAATACAACATCACAGTTTCCTTGACACTTGGTGCTTCAAATTTTTCCTAAATCTTGACTGTCAAGTTGGTTGATTCCTCTATGGTGTCTTAGCTCGATGCTTGAAGATGAATTGAGAAAGGAGGATGCTCATAACACATTTTGTAACATTCCTCTTCCACTTAACTTTCAATCACCTATTTTAACTACTCTAAAATTGCCAAAAATAGTGAAAACTAGAATGTCGAAGAATCCTTGTTCGTTAAAGATGTCAAAAGTATTTAAAGAACTTAATAGTCAAATGCATTGTAAGTGGGAATGAATGTTAATTTTTCCCAAGCTACATTGTGGAAAGGTGAAGAGTTGAACTTGAAGATTATGAAGAGTGAAAAAAATGTAAGTGACCTTTTGGTCCTACTCGAACTAAAATAACTTGGAACATGAAAGGTCAAGAGTGCTCTTCAAAAATAAATAAAGAAATTGTAGATTTAATTTGTAGAGGATGTAAAAGGAATAAGGATGCAATTAAAGAGTCGCATAGAAAGACACGAGATATGAAATAAGAAAAATAGACTAGTAATAAGTGTGAGAAGGAGGCGGATGCGAAAAGTTTGAAACTATGCAAAGGGTGATAACATGAGCATGTGGTAGAGAATGACAATATTAGGAGAATGAAAGGTATTCTTAACTAAATTAAAGGTGAAAAGAATTATGAAATAGTTATTTTAGATCAAATATAGTATGTTTTAGGAGCATTTGATAAGAAATTTTTGATACTTTGGATATGAAGGTTGGGAAAGGGAAAAAGATAGTGGGGTGAGTGAAGAGAAAAGAAGATATATAGAAAAGAAAATGAGAGGATATCGTAGTGGCATTGTTGCTTTGATGGAGAATGATTGCATCGAACTAGGAGCATGAGAAATTTACTTAATAAAAATTACTAAAATAGGTTGATAGAAGATATGGCATGACCATGAGCAAGTTTACTATGTGAGGCATTTTTAGGAGCATAATCATGTATAATTGACAATATAAAAGGTACTAGAAAGAGAAGAAGAGAGTGATATGAAGCTATAAATGAATTGATCTAGTAAGGAGATAATGATCTGTTGATGAAGCAACAAATATCTAGATTACCATATTGTATGTTGTTATTGTATCTTCCTAAGTGGGTGCTTAAGTCACAGGAGTATGTGCTCCTTGCAATTTGCAACTTGCTAAACTAGCCTAGTGGGTGCTTGGCAACCTTCTAGTGGGTGCTAGAAGGAATGTGAATTAAGTACTTCTCAAGTTGAGTGGTTGCTCAAAAAATGGAAATCATTGTATGTTAATAATGGGTATTCTTAATAAAAGGCCTTGATTTCAAGTGGTTTTTCTCCCTCTAAGGGTTTCCCACTATAAATTTGGTGTTTTGTATACTTATCTTCTTGTATGTACCTTAATTTGTGTCCATGGTTTGATTGCTAATTATATTCAATAAGTTTTAGAAATAGTTAATTTTATCATCGCTAATTAACCCCTCCCCTATTAGTGCTTGTGATATCTAATAATTAGTATCGAGCATGGTACTCCAAATTCAATCCTAACAACTTGGAGGTTATGTTGAAGACACAAGCATGGGTTCTTTAGCTGAATAAATATTGAAGGGGAAATATGAGATTTCTCAATCTCTAATAGAAGGTCAGAAGAATGAGATTGAGCACATGGAAACTTGCCATTGTCAAGAAATTACTTAAATGGCCTCATTTTTAGAAAATGTTTCAAGAGCCTTGAAAGAAAAAGAGAATGAATTTCTAGAACTTGAAAAGGAAGTAAAGACCCTGAAGACTGAACTAAAACAAGTTACAAATCAGTTTAATGACCTACAAAGACAATCTGGTGTAATAGAGAATAACTCATGTCAAACATCCATCCAAGAAAAGAATGAAGAGTGTGAAAAATTAAGTGTATATCTGAATACTCTCAGAGAAGAAATGACACAAGAAAGGAAAAGAGATTTGAAGACTGAATCAAGCCATGAATGTTATCAAAGGTGTTCAGAGAACAAGGAAGATGAAAAGGTTGGTTCCAGCAAGAAAACAAACAAGAAGCAGACCAAAGAGACCAATACAGAAGCTCCAAGTCATTCAGACAACCAAATGCATTTAGGTATGAGAGAAAATTTAATGGATATTGCTTTTCATGTTATGGTTTTGGGCATAAAGCTAGGGAGTGCATGAAAACTATGACAAAGAGCACCCATGGAGATCTTGTGCTACTGAATATGAAAGGAACATAGTATGTTTCAATTGTAGAAATAAAGTTCATATTGTCAAGAATTTCTTAGAAGAACCTCTAAGTCAATTTAGCAATGACAATCATTACTCAGAAAAAGGATAAATCATGTCATATGTTATACATGTCATGAATTTGGGAATTTATCAAAGCATTGCTATTACTATGGACAACCTAAGCCTCAAGAAGATCTTGGAAAGAAGGAAATGAAATGGGTATACAGGATTAAATTAAATAAGAAGTTAGAATTTGAGATAGAAAAGACTAAAAAAAGGGTAACATGGGTTGATATTGAAGAGGTACAACAAGCTAATATAGTGTCGGAGAAACTACCTCACATCGATATACAACAAATGATGAAAAAGGAAAGAAATAAGAAAAAAACTTAGTTCTAAGGATGAGGAATTTATTCCTCAAGAAGTAGTAGAACATGTGTATGAATTGTAACATGCATGCTTATCGGCACCCAAACAAAAGATGAGAGCTCAGGTAATGAAGTTATCTTACCTAGAAATGCAGCTAAGAAGGTCAACAGGGTTCTGAGGACAAGAAAAGGGAAAATGGAGTCATCATGTTGTTTTGATGACTTTTTATTGTTTTGAGATGATTCAAGGCTCACAATATGCCTTCTCTAAGATTCTAGGAGGCATATTCACTTAAATGAAGCATTGGAGTTAGAATGAGTCTTCTCCATGATGCATAAGGTATGTAATCTTATGTTGTGGTTGTCAAGGTTTAAGTCTTATAATCTTTCAAAGTGTAAAAATATGTGTTTCCACTATCCAAGTTTGTTTTTCATGATGGGATTGTCATGTTTCTTGTGTTGTTGCTCTTCAAAGCATAAAATTATGTAATGTGTAAGTTTTCTGAGATCATAGTTATGTCTTGATGCATATCAAGAGTCTTGGTATGGTGTGAAGAGATTCTTTAAGACAAGAAGTGTAATATAACTACATAGTCAATGGTAAAGTTCTTTTTGTTCCATGTTGTTTCTCGATCGACTCGCTATCTATCTTTATCGAGTCTAAATATTATTAAGGTCTTGAGAGAAGGAATTTTTTCTCATATAGTCATTCTAAGACATATACCATTGCTCAAATTTTGAGTTGGTCCTTAAAGGTGTTGATCTTTGAGCCTAGAGGATGAAGTATGACTGTGCATAAGTCTATAAGGTCCAATCTATCACAATTAAAAAGAGTATGGAGAACATTGAGTAGTCCCTTAAGGTCTCTGTCAAAGTTGGTATTCTGAGTCTAAGAGGTGTTTGTCACAAGTTCTTGTCATCATTTGTCCATAAATAATGCATTCTTATGATTTTTTTTTTAGAATATTTGTGTCTCAAGGGTATGAGAAAAATGTCTTGTCAAAATTCTGAGTTGTTATCCCAAATGTCATGGTGTATCTTAGTGTGTCTAAGAGAATGTGTCAAGTTGAGCTAGTTTTTGTTAAAATTGTCAGTATGTGCTTAGAATGCTTTGATCTCATAAAAATATGTATGGAAAGTTACCAAATGCTTGTTCAAAAGAGGTCATGTATATGCTCAGTCAAGGTTGTGTGAAGCTTCATGTGAAGGATGATGAAATCAAAATAATGTCCTAGAAATATGTAATTCTCCAAGATTTCAGAGTGTGAGGCATGATTCTAAGGTTGATTAGCATGTGAAAAATTGGGTATGTTCCTTTTAAGGTCTGAACAGTCACCTTGAGGCATGACATTAGGTTTTGGAGGTATTTGAGGATACAAAAGGAATGTACAAGTATAAATGAGTTCCTTGAAGCATAAACAAGGTTGAGGAGTGTGGTCAGAGGCATATGAACTCCATCAACATCATTGTGAGCTCTCAAAGTGTTCATGATGTTACATGAAGTAATATAAGTTTGAAGGTGTGTGCTTGAACATTGAAGAAGTCAAGCTGATTTTTTTGTGATTTTACATTATGTTTTTACATTTGAAACAAAGTAAGGGTTCAAAAAGGGTTGTTGAGGTATGTCAATGCACATTATGTCTCAATGAAGTTTTTGTGTGTCCTCATTGCTTACATCAGATGGTGTTCAATGAAAAATAGTGTTTCTTGTGTACTCCAAAGCCTATGATGGACTAAAATATCTTGAAGGTCATACTTGTAGAATGGTTGCAAGTGTAGCTAACTGCCTAAGAACTCTGAGTGTGTTAATATGAAACTGTGAAAGTGATCAAGTGCTTGTTGCAAGTGTATCAAGAGGAAAAGTGTCACAAATGATATCCTACATGTTGGAAAGGAAGTATATGGTGATTCATATGTAAAACATTCAGGTATAGAGGTCATGAATACCTACAGGTGTGAGTACATGTTCTGTGACTAAGAATCTAAGTCTGAGCCAAGTAAAAAGATGTGAGAAGTCTCATTGTATGCATCCTGATATCTCTATTGTCATTAAGAATGATGGGCTCTGTTAGTAGTTGTTGTATGAGTCTGATTAATGTCTAAATGGAAGCCTATTATTTCTTGTAAACCATGTCAAGATTCCAAATTCTATCAGAGTATGTGTTCAAGTAATGGTTATCTTAAATAGAAGTCAGTGGCATAACATAATATCTTGTCTGAGTTTAAAGATCTGATGTCTCCATGTTTATAGTAATTATAGTATCAAAAGGAAAATATCAAGGGTTGTTTATTATTAAAGAGGTGTTCATCATGTTTAAAGATGTCTTTGAAAGGTGTTTGTGCTTTCTTGCAAGTGACATAGGAAAAATCAAGCCATTTTTGGTACCTCACTATCCATGACTATGTCTACACAGTCCTCTTAAGCGGTAGAGATGGAAACTAAGTTTTGAATGGTCAAATGAAGGAGTTTAAAGCTAAAATTTTGAACAAATCATCTAAGCTCATAGGGCTAGAGGATGGAAAAGGTATGAGGCTTCAAGTAAGTGTATTTTTAGTTATACATGACAGAATTGGAGTGTTTTCTCATGATCAATAGTGATGGTGACTCGTATATAATACGACTTCCCTCATTTTTGACATGTTTCTTGAGGTATCTATACTGATTAAGTGTTTGGAAGATATTTTGGTAGTGATTTCAAGTAAAATTGTGGTAGTGAGAGTTTACTAGTGCTCCATGAAGGAAGATGAAGACCTACAAGTTTAGAGGAGGTAAAGTACATGTTTTTAAGAGGCCTGTATAAGCATGTTTTTTACATGGTAACAGTGGTGATGAAGATTAAATGATGTTCTTCACTCTTTGGTTTATGATGAATGCATATGGAGAAGTGTATTTCATGGGTAAATTGATCAAAGTTTAGCCTAATAGTTGGTTCCTTATCCTCAAGTGAAGACTGAGACATATCTATAGTGCTCAGAGACAGTGGTATGAATGCTAAGAAGGTTGCATTTTTCTTTAAAGATAGGGGATCTTGATATATCCCACAATGCAAGTGGTTGTAGGTGTTTAGGTGCCACAAGACACTCTATTACTTTATAAATGATGATTTTGGCATTGACATGTTATTATTAGTCCTCTAACAATGTTGGCATGTTGCTATTGTAAGAAGAAATGTTTCTCATGGTGTGTATGGACTCTCCAAGATAGGGGGAGTGTTTGGTTGACCTTTCAGGAGGTTGATATGGTGTTCTCAAGGCCATTCTAGGTATGAAAGAGATGTTTCTCTCTTTTTAAAGTTGGTGGTAGTGTGAAGTTGCTTATCTCAGTTAAACATGACTGTAGAAGACTGAAATGGAGCTTTAGGACCTTGACAAAGTTGTAGAGTTGAATTCAAGGCATGATAGCTAGGCTAGTAACTCTAATTTGTGTTTTTAAGCTAGCATTTGAGGAATTGTGTATAGGGGAGTAATATTTTCATGAGTCTAAGCATGGTTGATCTACAATTACATGTTGAAAATTGTCAATTTTGCACTAAAAGGGTTGTTCAGGATTTAGCACAAAGGTATAGTATGAAGAGTATGCAGATGCTTTATATTGCATGAATTTAAGCCTAGAGATGATGGAAATTGTCAAGAAAGGTAAATTGATGCTTTGAGATGCTTAGAACTAACATTATTTCCATGTTAATGGTATCATTACCCTTGTTCCATGACTACTAAAGTGACTTCAAGATGCTCAAAACAAGGTTGAGATGAAAATTTGATTTTTTTTTGCATGCCTAGATGATGAAACATGATGTTTTGGCTCCTAAAAAGGTATAATGCACCTTTTTCAATGATTTCAAAGGGGCGAGATCAAAGTATACATTTAGAAACTAGGTATGCAAGTATGTTTTTCATTAAATTTTATAGGTTTTGAGTGTGTTGCCATTAATTAAAAAGGGGGAGATTGTTAAACCCTGGTCATTGGTGTTATCATTGATGTCAAGTTGCATTGATGGAAAATGAGTGAAAGGTGAAGTGAGACCTTGTAAGGGAAATGAAGGTTGATTGGTAGCGCCTTATGAAAATTTTAGGATGGTTTTGGTGACACAAGAGTTCGATGGAAGCTTGGACATGGTTGATATTCTTGTCTCAAATTTTTCTCGGGTCTAAAATAATGTCAAAAGCATGAGAAAAAAATTTCTTAGGTATGTGGAAGTTATGCTATTTTTCTTAAACTGGTTTATTGAGAAGTACAAATGAAGCTACCTTATCTTCTTATGTGTCAAAAAAATATATATAATATTTATTGTATAAAGGCACGAGAGACTATTTTTATTAAATTGGCATATAATTCATGTGTAAAAATTATTTTTTCAAAAGGAGGTGTAATTAAAAAGTTTTATCCATTTAGGTAAGGCGATTTTCTCTCTCCCAAGAAGGATGTTTAGTTGATGAGTGAAAGTCAAATCTTGGTCTAAAACTCACTTATTTGAGCTTTTGGAAACCTTCTTATATGTGTTTGATGGTTTCTCCATATTTTATTGGTCATAAACATCTCTTAAGTCTATAAAACTCAATAACAAAATTATTAATGGCCCTATCTCAAGTCACAATCCTCTCTCATGATTGTACTACTCTCTAATGCAATTTTCCAAGCCAGTGTGGGATTTTTAAGATTGAACAACATCCTAAAGGTTATTCCAATTTAATTTAGTACTAGAAATGTTAAAACAATGTGGTGCAAAGGTGTTTCACTTCTCATGTTGAAAATTGTGCACTTCACAGGTCAACGACATGTATAAAACTAAACTACATCTCCTATTTCATCTCAATTCATTAACATTGGAGCTTGAAACACATTGAGATATAACTCATATAGATGGGAAAAGGCTCTGGTTTGCATAATATTTCTAGATGTAGTCCCAAGACATCTCTGTCAGAGTGTTAGGGTTTCGTTCCAAGAACCATGATTATAATTTTGTGAAAGGATATACACAGTGATGGACAAAGCAAGCATGGATTGGTTTCATTAAACTTGAAAGGATTCCTCACAATGAAAATAGATCTCTCACCATTCACAAGTTTGGAAAGATCATATCTTGCATTTGCTCTTATGTTTCAAGCATCTCAAAGGTTCTTGAAGAATTTGGAAAAGCATTACAGTGGTCTAAGTCACCTCCACTGACCTTCAAACCATTGCAAGATGAAAAGACAACATCACATTTTCCTTGACACTCGGTGCTTTAATTATTTTCCTAAATCTTTACTATTAAGTTTGTTTATTCCTCTATGTTGTCTTAGCTTGATGCTTGAAGATGAATTGAGCAAGGAGGATGCTCATGATACATTTTGTAACATTCCTCTTCCATTGAAATTTCAGTTACTTGTTGTAAATTCTTTGAACTGTCAACAAACATTCAAAACTAAAATGTCGAAGAATCCTTGTTTGTTAAAGATGCCAAAAGGATTTAAAGAAGATCTTAATAGTTAGATGCATTGTAAGTGGGAATGATTGGTAATTTTTCCCAAGCTACATGGTGGAAAGGTGAAGAGTTGAAATTGAAGATTATAAAGAGCAAAAAAATGCAAGTGACCTTTTGGTCTTACTCAAACTAAAAGAACTTGGAACATGAAAGGTCAAGAATACTCTTAAAAAATAAAGCAAGAAATTATAGAGTTAATTTGTCGATGATGCAAAAAGGCACAAGTATGCAATTGAAGAGTCACATAGAAAGACAAGGATATGAAATAAGAAAAATAGACTAGTAAAATATGTGAGAAGGAGGCATATGTAGAAATTTTGAAGCTATACCAATATTAATAACGAGGAGAATGAAAGGTTGGGAAAGTGAACAAAAGGAAGTGGGGTGAGTGAAGAGAAAAGAAGATATATAGAAAATACAATGAGAGGATATCAGTATTGGTGTTGTTGTTGATGGAAAATTACTGCATTAGAAAGTAGAGCATGAGAAATTGACTGAATACAATTTACTAAAAGTGTTTATCAACAAATATGGCATGACCATGAGCAAGGTGACTGTGTGAGATAGTTTTACGAGAAGAAGCATTCACAATTGACAATATAAAAGGTGATGGAAATAGAAGAAGAGAGTGATATGAAGTTATAAATGAATTGATCTAGTAAGGAGATCATGATCTATTGATGAAGCACTAAGTAGCTATATGATAAAACTATATGTTGTTATTGTATCTTCCTAAGTTGGTGCTTACGTCATAGGAGTAGATTCTCCTTACAAGTCGTAGCTTGCTTTAAAATAGCCGATTGGGTGTTTGGAAACCTTCCGAGGGGTGCTTTAGAAGGACTGTGAAGTAGGTGTTTCTCAAGTTGAGTGGGTGCTTAACCAAACTGGAAATCATTGTATGTTAATAATTGGTTTCTTAATAAAAGGCCTTTATTTCAAGTAGTTTTTCTCCCTCTAAGGGTTTCCCACTATAAGTTTGGTGTTATGTATACTTGTCTTCTTGTATGCACCTTAATTTGTGTTCATGGTTTGATTGTTAATTATATTCAAGAGGTTTTAGAAATTTCTAATTTGATCAACACTAATTAACACCCCCCTCTCAATGTTTGGGATATCCAACATGGAAAACAAAGGATAATAATTACAAAATGAGGGATGAGCCTATGAAAGAGCTCAAAGGTGGCTGATAAATACCGTAGAAGGACCGATAAGCTAAAATATGATGGAAGTTGATGGAAAGATGAAAAGAGTGCTTAAACAAGCAAAAATTGTACAAGATATCCACAATGATGAAAGAGGTCATCTAAAAGATATATAAGATGAAATTAGTTGTTCTTTGAAAAGAGGAGAAACTCTGCAAAATATAAGCCAAAGCCAAAAGAGACCCAAAATTCCATCCTTTTGTAAGGAGGGGATAAAGGCAAGATTTATAGGGTCAACGGTGACATGGATGAGTTCCAATGAGTGTAGAAATCCTTCCATTTAGGTAGTGGAATGATGCCCAACTCGAGGCAAAGATGCCCAAATGAAGAAGGATTAGGGTTTGAAGTGATAAGGATCGGTTATGATGGCTAGGAAGATAAATATGTAGGTGAGAGGTAGAAAATATTAAATAAAGGCCATGTAGTGGTGAAAACATTAAATGATGGCCTAAGGAGGATAAAATGGAGGACTTAGTAAGAATAAACAAGTTAGGTGATGATTAGGATTGATTAATGGAGATTAGGAATAATTAAGATAGATAAAATAATGGGATGGGTAAGATAGGATTGAAGGTTAGAAGCAATAATGAAATGGAATAAAATATTATTTTGGAGGGAAGGGAAATTTCAATGGGTGATCATGATGAAAGAGAGTGAATGCAAGGTGAGGGGGTAGCGATACCAAAAATTGGTGTCTATAGACAATACTAAAAAAATGGCTAAAAATAATTGTTTAAAGGATATGTAAAATCGTATGATAATCATCTATGAAATTTAATGAAATAAGGCTCTAATCAGAGAGTGAACTCTAGATACACTAGCTAAGAATATTTTCTTGAAAGTATAAGACTAGTGTCAATTCACATACTAATCATGTAGTAAGGATGAAAGAGAAGTGTGAATTTAAATGATGATTGTGCAATAAATACAAAAACCGAGGACCTATATCCTAGGTTATAATTATTGAGTGATAAAGATAAAGTGAATATAGCCAATCAATATAATATTGTGTAATAAGTGTATCACACCCAAGGCCTAGGGCCGACGTGATTAGTATCATTTCATGTAATTCATAGATAAGATAAAAATTGTGTAATCAATATAATATAACCGAGGGCCTAAATCCTAACATCTAAGACCAATCATATTATGTGCTTTTTCACTTCTTAGGGCTTAGATCCTAAAACAATGTGATGATGTGTGATAACATCTTAGTAAAAATTATTTTAAATTTTGATGTATGAGTAATTTTGATCAATGAGTTATAATCATGAGATAAATGTTTTATTGATTATGTGTATGTGACCATCAATTGGTGCAATATTAAATAATAGGTTGTAAATAATGACAGAGAAAATCAATGTGAAGTGTGTATAAGAGTGGCATATGGAATGTTACAAAATAATAATTTTGACTTCACTCATGACACTAATATGAACTCAAGTTAATGAAATTTATGTAATTTGAATATTGACTTAGTTGTAATACTTAATTTTGTATAATTTCATTTTCAATATCAATAAGGTGAATTTATAAAATTCTAAATTCATTTTCTTGTTGTGAGTTCAAGAATTGAGTTATGATAAAAAAATTATGACAATGATATGAGGTGTTCCTACTCCAATTTTGACTTAGGTTTGCGAGCACCTAGGTTTTATAAATATACCATGTCTATTAAGTGCCTTATTTTTATTTCTTTTTGGTGTTTTTTCATTTTTGAAATTTTTCTATAGAGGATGAAAAAGTGTGAAAAGTTTCAAAATTGGGGTGGATGAATTAGTTCACAAGATGATACTTTCATCCAATTTTTGATTGTTTGACCATCTGTTGCGAATGGTTTTATATATTGTAATAGTCCCTTGTGGGTGTTCTTTTTATACTTTCCATTTTTGTTGTATTTTATTAATGGATGTGTTTTTATACTTATTTTATTAAATCATTTTTAATGTTCTAAGATATAATGTTTGGTTTTGTGTTGATTTTAGAGGCATATGTAGATTAGAGGGAATTTAGAGAGGGTTTGTGTATGCAGACCTTGATGACTTTAGGATTTGATGTCTAATAAGGGCATCATTGATAAAACAAGGATGGGTGTATTACCCATTATGTGAATTTATCTACTATATTGTGAGAGCTTTAGAATGCAAAGAATTTCACTTTCTAGATGTTGATGAGGGAAGTAGATATCACCCTAAAGGATGTGTGGCACATTTTACGATTACCTATTATTATTTTACCAAGTTAACATGATGAGTGATATTGACTATGGGCAAGCCCAACTTTTTTACTAGTGCAGATTAAAATCTCCAAAATAGGTGATGAGAGTATAGATTATTGTTGGGATACATTATCTTTTCATGGGTTCTATAATTATAGAAGTTCATTTTTATATTACTCATTGTTATTACTCGGTGCTTTTTAGTAGAAGATACCAATGTTGTTTCCACCTTCTATAAGATGCAAATGACAATACAAGAGATTAAGGAGGGTGTTACATAGTTCTCTTAGGGTCATACCTTGTTAGCCCACTAAATTTACTCAAATTTGGAAATTCATTTTTGGCAATATTAGTTTTGATGATATTCTATATAAAGAAAAATATCCACACTCTATCCCTACTTGGTACATATTGCTATGTCTCTCCCAATTTTCTTATTTATTCATATATATATTTCATCACATTCTAAATATAAATGCATAAAATTCATATTTCACCTCTATTTATCAATTTACATTTTCCGTATTACATTCACAAAGATTCTTATCCAAAACTATATAGTATGTCCAAGATGTAATATTTAGTCCTAGCAACTTGACTGTGCAGTCTTAGAATGACACATCCTCTTAATTTTCTTTTATATTGATTTCCTTTTTTTCGATCATTCTATCCTCCTACGTCACCTTGTGATAATAAATTAGCTTCATAACCCTATATAATTAAGTTAATATCACTTCATTTACTTATTTTACACTCTCGTGAACTCTCATTACAAATACTAACACATAAGGAGCTTAAGGCTCCTAAATCTCACCACAGTTTATACACATCCATTATGAAATTCACTACTATAGTTATAAACTTGATGCGGGGGTATCCTAGGACTTCAAAAAACCTACACTATAGAGGAAAGATGTGCGTAAAAATCAAAAGGATGCATGGGAGAAAATAACAAAGTAGCATAAGAAGGTGAGTGCGGTAATGGAGGATAAAGCAAAGCAAATCAGCCACATGGGAAGGTTTGTTAGAGTGCACATGGTGTACCAAGAGAGAGTTCGAGACCAGTGATATGTCTCAAGGAAGAAGAAGGTCAAGAGAGTTCACAAAGGAGGAGAAGTGCAATGGAGAATTATGCGAAGGAAGTTTTCTTGATGGAAATTCGAGGAAATAATAAAGAAAGAAAAGAATGTGCGAAAAGGTTTATGAGGAGATGCTAAGAGCGAAGGAAAGGAGTATCATGAAACAGATGCACAATAGGATGAAGGACTGAAGATGTGTAGAACGTCAACCTATGAGGAAATTAATTAGGAGAAATAAGGTAGAGATGCATGGTAGGATGAAGATACTACCAAGAGGGAGAGATGGTCGCAGAAAGATAGAAGAATATAAGGAAGATCGGTGGATCACCTACCGTGAGGTAACTAGTTAAATAAAGAAGAGGTTGTGAGAAGTAGGAAAAAATAAATGAGGGTCATTATGAGAAGCAACAAGGACAAAAGGGAAGTTTTTAGGAGTTACAAAGTCTAAAGGCATGTGTGGAAGAATTGCATAAAAGGTGAAATATGGTGTACAATAATGGGTGCGTAAGAAAGGGGAAAGGAAAAAAATAGAATAGGAGGATAGAAAACACACAGAGGTGAAGTAAGGATTGGTGGAAGTATGGGATACTACCAAAGGATGAAAGGTTTAAGTGAAGGAAACAAAGGAGAATCGGTGTGAGAAGGAAGTTTCCAAAGGAGAATGCAAGGAAGCATATTTGCAAAAAAAAGGAAAGGAGAAGGTGTGTGAGAGAAATGAATGCTAGGAAATGAGTGATTCAATAAGAAATCAAAGAAAGTGTAGAAATACATGAGAGAAGATGGGAAGGAGAATAGAGGCAAGAAGAGGAGGGTAAAGGAAGCATTTGGAAGTTAGGAAGAAGAAGAGAAGAATAGTGAATCATGATGAAGGACCTCGAGGAGAAAATATATGATGACAGATAGTAGGAGAAGGAAAAAGGATGAGCTTGGATGTCGATGGTCACATGGTTTATGGTGATCGAAATTATGGGGAGGTAAATAAGGAGAAGCTAACCACTAGGGGACATTGCGTGAGGATATTGGTCGAAAAATTTGCACTAATAAGGAAAGAAATACACCAAATTCTAATTTGAGTTTGAGTGGTAATTTTGGAAGATCCATCTTAGATGAGAGAGAATTAGGAAAACAAGCACGTGTGGCTATAAATAGTAGGGGTTGTTAATCTAAAGGTTGTTGGCTATTGGTTACCACAGGGGTTGTTAAAGTTGAAAGTTGGGGACATGGTCGAAGTTATCATCCAAGGATAAAGAGAGAGTGAGAGAGGCTAAGAGGTTAAGGATGGGAACAGCCACATAGCAAGAGAGATGCAATCCTTGTTATCCCTAGGAGGCACCATCATTGTAAAACCACATAGATAGATGGGTATGATCCATTAGAGAGTAGTTATGTGTAGATGTAGTATGGCCATAGAAATCAATACAAGGAAAACATAAAAAAATTCCATCCACTGCATTGACTCTAAGAAATGGTAGGCTTCGGAGTACCTGATAGATGCCCTTTAACATAAAGTGGTATCGGAGATACTTCTTTCCTATGGGAAAGTGAGGAGAGAAATAGCTAACATAATGTCGAATGTGAGACAGTTAGTAGAAGAGGTTTTTCTCCACTTGAAAATAATATGGGTAGAGGATACACAAGGACATTGAGGGATGCAACAACAATGAGGAAATGAGGTGAAGAGATGGAAAACCATCGAACTTAAGGTAGTTTGTGTGGGAGTTTTTGTTCTCCACTATGTGTAAATGGGTAGAAAGCATCTAAGAAAACTCATATGACACCAAGGAAGGAATGTTATCGGTGATGTAGTCTTGAAGAAGCTTGAGGAAATGATGAAAGAGCTTGAGGACTCCAAGAGGTACCGGTCCTATTAAAAACATTACGATACTAAGGGGGTGAACCATTATAAGATAAATATTTATTTATTAAAACTTATATCCACAATTAAAATATGTAAACCATTTAAAACAACATAACACAGAGAAACAACAGATTTATGTGGAAAACCCTCTCTTGGGAAAAACCACAAAATAAGATTGTTTGGATCCACCATCCAAATCCAGCCCAAATTAAATGCTTTACAATAGTTTGTAGGAACCAACCTACAAGACACCATTATGTGAGCACCAACCCATTGGAGACACCAATCCCCATTTTCTTGAGGTATATACCTCAACAATATAAAATTCCACCTTTTGTAGTTGCTAATTCAACCTAATGATTTGAAATATTTTTCTTCACTATTGTTCTAGAAATATTCTTTATATACCTTTCTTCAAAACACCCTCCCCTTTTTATATTCTATATTGTACACTTTTCAATTGTCTACTTTGAATAATATTTATTTTTCTTTTATTCTGCAGTTTCACACTTTCAACATAGACGCATGCACTTTTAATGAAATCAAATTTATTTATTTTATATTGCATTCCTTTGTTTTGATGTCTTTTCAACTTCATTTGCCTTTATATCTTCTCACGTGACTCTTCATTTTCCTAGGCACTAAAAACTTGGAATGGTCTAGAATTTGAATATAAAACACCAAAACAAAATAACCACCAACACTCCTTAATGATTATAAACTAT
Organism: Taxus wallichiana var. yunnanensis; assembly: GCA_018340775.1. Taxonomy (NCBI): domain Eukaryota; kingdom Viridiplantae; phylum Streptophyta; class Pinopsida; order Cupressales; family Taxaceae; genus Taxus; species Taxus wallichiana. Next base: position 777,299,212 of record CM031235.1, read on the forward strand.
TTTTTTCCTTAAAAACTCTTATGTTTCTCTCCTTCAAAAAAATAGTTGTGCCTTAAATACATATATTCATTATTCACTTCACTTTAATTATAACAGAAATATGATCATCCCACATATACTATGACTCCTTGAAATTAAGAGATTTCCCCTAAGACATATTTAAATAGTGATTTGTGGCCTTCGGTATTCCACAAAAAAATAAAGATATCATCACATAGTGGCCTTTGGTACTATTCAACCCGTAGCTTATTACTCACATTCTTGTCTTCTTATTATTCTATATGAAATGATAGTTGAGACTCGGATCATTCAAGTGTATCTCCATATCAATATTGCATGTTACTAGATATGGACTAATCATACTTCTAACTCCAGATAGATCATGTTATCGGTTATGCCTAGATCAATAAACATACTTCGGGCACCAGATGGCATACATTAGTCAAACAAGTTATACCTAGCTTAGGATGACCAACACCACTTTGATCTCCAAACGACCAACAATGTAGGTGAGCTCTAGACAAGCTACACTACAAGCTCTGGACCATTGTTACTCCTAGATCAAAATGATAGGTATCGGAAAGCTCTAGACCATTCATGTTAACTAGCTTTGAACCATGTATACTTCTAAATTTTACGATAAACGCTATGACTAGCTTGGCGAGCTACGGGCGAGGTATATTTTCAGCTCTTGACAACAAACCAAGGAAAATTTTATTGCCAAATATTCATTAATTCATGAATATTATGGTTTTTGAAATTTGAAATTGGAAAATGTTTAGGGTACTAGTTAGGAAAAAAAATTCAAACTTTTAAGGTGCAAGTCAATTTTCGGGATCAATTCATCATTCCCGTGAAATAGGAATTCAAAAAAATCTTGAATACAATCATCGGTAGCATTTTTATGATACTAGACAACATAATACTATATTTTTCGGTTGGTAGCATAAAATATGCTACCATTTCTATGCTTCTTGGTCGATGGAATACTATATGTTGTTAGTTGGTAGTATATAAAAAATATACTATCTAGTAGAATTTAATAGTGATGTCATGATGTCTTGATATTCTCCATTCGTGGCTTCTGGAGGATGGTGCTTCCCCACTTCTTTTGGAGCTTATGGAAGGCTAGGAATGATATTATTTTTAGAAACTAGAAATGTAATATCAAAAATATTAGTGGTCATTGTTGCTCTTCCATCAAAATTTTCAAGGGAAAGATTAAAGTTTCATGTCCTAGAGTGGAGGTAGAAGTCCTCAAATAGTTCACCTTTAGTCCTCCCGATGTTAAAATGTCCAAACCAGTAATTAAATGGTCTAAACCAGAGGAATTTTGGTTTAAGATGAAATTTGATGGTGCTTTGAAGGAAACCGTGGTCGGCCGGAGGGGGATTATCCAAAACCATGAGGGTGAATAGTAACTATAATATGTTGGGTTGTTGGGTTTTCAAAGAAACAATGTGGCGGAGGCTAGAGCTTTATTATGGGGGTTAACATAGCCAGGGAAAAGGGTGTTACACATATTCAAATCAAAGGTGACTCTTTGCTCATTGTGAATGCCCTTAAAAGGAATCTCATCCAGAATTGGACACTTGGCAATATTTTACAGGATGTTAGGGAACATCTTAAAGCATTTGAAAATTATAGTATCACACACACTCCCCATAATGGTAATAAATGTGTGGATAAGTTGGCTAACTTAGGGGGTATGATAATGATTTAAAATTTTGGGTGAAGGGAGATGAAATCCCTTAGCAATTAATAATATTATTCACCATGACAGGTCATAATGTAATTGTTTCTTGTCACACGAGGGATATCACTTTTTGTGCTTGTCAAGGTAGGGAGCTTAAGTGTTGTGGAATCAATACAAGGATTTTCATTCATTTCAAACCTTACAAAATTATTTGTGCAACTGGTTTGGTGTTTGAGGGTAAATAGAGAAGCCATGGGTGGTGACAGAGTTCATGTGTAACCTTTGATTCATGGGGATATCATTAACAATCCTTCGATGTGGCACATGCTTAGAATTGGGGGCTTTAGGGAGTATATCTCCAAGATGAAAGGGCATGACCCTCTCTTACCATGGAGTTTAGAAAGGCTTAGAATAATGGAAGGGTTGTTGTTTGGGGATGGAAATGGAGATTTAAAAGCAGTTTATCACCCAAGTTATGGGTATGAACATGCAGGGACTCAAGATCTTCAAAGACAAAAATCATAGAGACCATGAAATCAACATTTTTTTTAAAGGTAAGGAAAGATTCTATTTTCTTACTTGATGACATTGCTAGGTCCTAGTATTCTTGGGGTGTGGAAATAAATTTTTATCATATTATGTGGTATATCACTCTTGAAGGAAAGTTTCGGAAGATATACATGCACCACCTATCTCTGCTGAATATGTTTAGGCATTAGGTTATGTTGAGCATTCCTTTATTTTTATTCATGTCACTCTCGGTCTCTGTGAGGTATTTTCAAAATGGGAAGTTAGAGGCTCCCATTCATGAAGGGACTTATTCTTCTTTTGTATCAAAATGGAAAACCCATCTTGCTAAAGGAGGTTGCTGCCAGTAGTGGGACCGAGGATGATATTACCTTGGCGGAGTGCTTGGCCAAGATGTGCATGGGTAAGGGTCCCCAAAAAGGGACAAAGGGGAGGTGATCTGTAGAATATGGTTCTTGAGGCTAGTGGAAATGAAGGGCCTTCTAAGGGGAAAGGTAAAGTCTGCGAGGAAGAGGGCCATAATTATGAAAATCTTAACAGTAGAATGCAACATTTGGAGATGATTATGCAGGTCGATGGAAGAGGCTAACTCAGACATGAGGGATGGGATGATTTACTATATTGGTATGTCCAAAATTATCTGCATGTTACAGAAAAACATAGGAGGGGATTCCTTGGAGTTGGAAAACTTTTTCAAGGATCTTAGGAAGAGACTGGAAGCTATAGAATCGGGCTTGAAGAAATGAAAATCCAACTCAGATTGAGCAACTCCAAGGATGATGAAGGTGGGAGGGTGACTCAGAAATATCTAGAGCGCGAGCATTAACATGAGGATCCCACTAGTACTCTAGAAAACCCTCCTAAATGTCACAAGATAATTTAGTTTGTTTTTCTATTGGTTTGGAATTTTAGCAGACTTCTTTGGAACTATGTATTCTTGTTTTGTAGACTATTTGTTTTTGTTCCTTCTAGTAGTTTGTTTTTATTGGATCTTCTTTATATTGAGTTAATTTTTTCAACTCTTTTTGTCCTATCTATCTTTTTGCTTATTCTTTGGTGTTGTCATGATGTATCTTCACTTGTAATGCCTCTCGGGCTGATCCATGTTTATTACCTAATCTAATAAAAAAATTGTCATTCATGTGAAAGATAATTTTCACTTACTCGCCAAATATTTTCTAAGGCTTCTTTTAGGGACCCTTAAAATTTTCCCTATAACAGACACGGATCCTTTGACATCAATGACAATTATTCCAAAAATATCTCCCTTTTTCATTGATGGCAACCTTATTAACCTATGAATTTAACTTGCTCCCTTTCTACAAAAATATCCTTTCTCTAATTTTATTTTTGTATTATTCCCCTTTCTTTAACTCTCCAACTCTGCATGACGTTTCTTTTTGGAAGATGTTTAGTAAAAATATCATAAATTTATTATTTTGGGGCAATATATTCTAACTTAACATGTTGTTCTACAAATTTCTCTCTCAAAAATGATACTCGATGGGAATGCACTTTTCTTAAGAGTGCATAACCAGATTATTTGATATGTTTATTGCACTAGTGTTATCAAAAATATGGAAATTGGAAAATCAAACTCTACCTTGATGTCCTTCAATGTTTTCTTCATCCATAAAACTTGTGTGCAATATGAGACTCTTCAATTTACTATTCCTAAGTTGTAGATAAAGAAGTATAATCTCACTTATTTCTTATCCATGATACTAAGTTATTTCCCAAAAATAAGTGTCCTCCACTTGTGCTCTTTATCATCATCAACACATATATATATATATATATATATATATATATATATATATATACACTTTTAGAGTGAAACATTCACCTTAGGTTACCACAATCCATAATGCAATGTGCCTTTCAAATATTTGGATACTCATTTGACCACTTGCACATGATTTTATTTTTGGTGTTGCTTGGAAATTTGATATTAAACCCAATACTTACATAACATATGGTCTTGATGTTGGCAAATATAATAAGCTTTCAATTATTGATCTATAAAGAGTTTTATTTGCTTCAACGGATTCATTGTCCTTGCTTAATTTATAGCTGTGTGACAACGAGATTACTAACGAGTTTGCAATATTCAATTTTAAACTTCTTAAACATCTCTTTAACATACTTAATTTTTTAAATAAATATGTGTTGGGCCCCATAATATTGACTAAGTATGAGAAGGCACATGGGCGTGCGGGACCTAGATTGAAGGAGGGCATGAGGGTTGAACGCGTGCGGGGAAGGGTTCTAGTAGGGTTTTGTAGAACACATGGTGTGTGCGCAAGGAAGGAAAGGTTTTGGACTTAGCCATATTTAGTGTCCTAGGCAACACACGAGAAAATCATGACCCTTGTGGATAAGGTGCCACCTGGCATGATGTATGATTGAAAATAGAATATTCCAGGCATGTGATGGAAGGTTCAAGAAGAACATCATTACACAAAGTGCAGAGCTCATATCAAAGGAGGCATGCTCCATTGGAGGAACAGATTAGACACTTGGCAACTAATATGCTACCTCAGAAGGCATGGTAGTGAAGGCAAGAAAACTATATAATGAGGTGCATGGGTAGCAAAAAGGAGAGCATAAAGAGACATAGAATCATCCTAGGACAACAAAGGTATGGGGAAAGAGGTGAAGCTCTATAGAAATACCATGGAGGATTCTATGGGTTGGGATTAGGAAAATATAGGAATCATGGCACATTTAGAGGGATGGGTTTGTATTCTTCTTTGTAATGTGATGAACATAGTGTAGTTTTGATGCATGACTTGGCTCTACATTGTTATATGAAGGTCTGTTATGACTTCAAGGGATGTAATGTGGTTATTGAACATATTAATATGAATATAAGGCTTTGTTCTGAATCATATATGTGTTCATGAGTATAATCCTTATGCATTTCCTTTATGTATGAACCATTTTCATATGTTATTTGTTATTTCTCTTTTCTGAATGCAATGGGGTGACAACTCATTCTAGGTTCTTAGAATGTTGCATGGTTCTTTTCTATTCATTTCCATTTGAATATATGTCATAAGATGATGCATTCTCACAAGAATCACATAAAGGAGGGGCTCGGTGCTCATGCATGCCTCGGGTGAGCACCCAACACCCACTGGATGATAGGCTAATGCACATGGGAATAGACTATTTGTCTAAGGGTATAAAATATGACTACATCTTGGTTCCATTACCGGGACCTCTTTTCAAAGTTGTTGTGAGAAATGGTATGCATCATTGTCCTTGTGATGTGTGATGACAAAGCATCTAACCTTCAAAAGTTTTGAAACATGTTTCAAGAGCACGAAGGACAAGTTTTATCAAAGATTTAGCATTGGATCTGAGTTTGATGCACATAGATGGGTAGAAGAGAACATGTACCATGAGTTATATGATACATTCTTCTATTGTTTTCCAGTAGAACTATATGAATGGATTTTAGCATATATATCCGATTGAGTTGGTATTATAGACCATGCGTGTGGACATAAGATAACTATCAATGGCTACAGATGTAAATATGACTTGGAAACATGTTGTTGATCACTGGTGGAAGAGAGTGCTTGACAAGTTATACTTTAGAATATGCCATTTCTATTATTATTTCCTAAAATTTGTTGATTTTGAGTTTTGAGGAACCCTAGAGGATAATGTTTGCATGTTATTCCTTTGGCTATGAAGATCTTGGTCATTACCTTGAGTTTGGAGGCATTTCCCATTACCGGCTAAGTTTCTCTGAGTCTTTGGGAGAGGAAGCTAGGCTAGAGAGAAAGATGGCAAACATTGTAGCTAAAAAGGAAAGGGAGGAGAGATGACTGAATTATATCGAAGCTCATGAAAGGGAGATGACTAGACAATGTGATGTTGCAAGTGTGATGGACTCTATGGAGACAGGACTTTGCGGGAAGGAGTTGAGGTTCACACGTAGGACATACAACCCGAGCAATATTTACAAGTCTTGGGAGAGAAACCCCTTCACTTGATGAGAGTTCATCACATGGAGAAAGAAGATTCGTCGGTGTGCATCTGAACCCACCTTGTAACCAACCCCTGGCATTTGGTTTTCTAGATCAAGGGAGGAGTATTGTTACCCATTGGCATCGTTAGGAGTAACTAATCTACCCCAGAGATATAATTTCTCATTTGGAACATCCATGGTTGCGCAATTCATTCCTGTATTTGTAGGAAATTTTGGAGAAGGTGTAAATACACAAGGTTTTGGTATTGTATTTGGGAGTGGCGTGGGACACACAAATCAGTGGGATAATATCAAAAATCATCATTGTATAGTTCAGTGGGACATTAGGAACACTAGGCGCAACCACTTTAGGCTCATTTTTACTACAAGAGGTGGATCTAGTGGGTTAGGACCTAGTGGATCTAGTGGATCTAGTGGAGGAGGAAACACCAAAGGAAACCAAGGCTCTGGATCAGGAGGACAAGGGCCTTAACCACCTCCACAAGTATTCTTTGAGATTTCTTTGCACTTACCAGACTATAGGGGTATTGAAGATGTTGTAGAGCATGTGCACAAGTGTGAATTACTACATCATGCAAAAGGAATCACTACCCTAGAGTGAAGGCAAGTTAGTTTGCAAAAATGTTGCAAGGACACACGCATAGTTGGTATAGGAAGTATGACCCCCATCAGATGGTGGTAGACTACACTACATTGAAGAATGCCTTCCTATAAGAATTCCATATCCCTGAATTTGATTAGAAGAGCATCGACACTCTGAAGGAGATATCAATAGGGTATTTTGGAGAGTGTGCAGGAGTATGATGCATGTTTTGATGCGTGTTTCAAGACTCTCTTGTCAAAACTATCCTATGAAATTCATCCTTCTCAACATGCTCAATGGTTTTTGGAGGATTGATAAAACCATTTAGAAGGGCTCACAAACAAAACTTTTACAAACCCACATGAGGCATTGGAAGCTGCCCTCCACACTGCGAAGCTATTGGGAGCATTGATACTGGTGTTAGTCCCTTTCTGGAGACTCCAATTGCTATAATGGCCAAGCAGTTGGAGAATATATCTACAAACTCAGTGCACGAGGTTCATAGTGGGATTTTGTGTACAAACTATGAAGTGGAAGGGCATGCAAAGGATAGTTTCCCTCATAAATTAATATGCGCTAAGGCGGTACACTGTGAAGTTTTCCATTGGGATCATGATGCAAGTAGGTTCCCTCTACTCCAGTGCACAATCTGTAAGAATGTTTCTTGCTATTATAAGATATGTACCTCTATGACCCATGATACTAAGGATTGTAGACTGATTGATCAAATCCATGATGCTATTGATCTTGGTGTGCGCCAGACTAGTCTTACAAGTAGTTCCAAAGATGATGACCGTCATATGAAGGGAGTACGAGATGGAGGGGCACATGGAAGAGATTCTCATGAGAGGATTTTTTTGTCACGGTAACTACGGAAGAGGATGAAGTGAATTCCCATGAGGAACCTATTATAATTGTGGATCTACATAGAATTACAAATGTGAGTGTCCTGATCTATTACAATGCTCATGGTGCGAAAAGAAACATAAGTATGAAGAATGTCTAGAGATCTATGAGCATATGAACCAACATAGCACCGAAAAGACAAAGGCGCTAGGATGGTGAGCATCAAGAAGGTTGATTCACAGTGGATGCCAAGAGTGGCGTGTGAGTCAGGACTAGAGCTCATACTTGGTGACGACACGAGTAGAATTCGTGCACACCGGGGAGATGCCAAGACAAATGACACTAGTTTCAAGAGAGGAAGTAGTACATGGAAAGTATTTGGACCCCGATCATCGAAGGAGGTGTATTAAAAAATATGGACATGATTCAAAGTTTGCAAGGGGAGATCCAATGTCTCAAGGAGCAATCAAAGTAGTTGGAGCAAAGGAAGAATGTCGAGGCTCCAAAGGATGACCTAGATGAGGTCAAGGAAGTATTTAGGATGTTAAGGCAAAATAATATTATTCCCTATTAGGAGAATGGCTGAGAGAGAAGGTACCACGCACCAAAGCATATTACAAAAGGTAGGTTTTACATGTAAACCTTCCTCCTCATAGCCTTTACTATGATAAGGAGATTACTTTGAATATGGTTGTTGATGGATGACTTCTAAGTAATATCCTCATCGACACGGGAGTAGAGGTCAATGTTATTACCTTAGATTCCTAGCATCAAATGGGAAGACCCGCATTACAACCATCTTTGAATGTGTTGTATATGGAAAACAAGACTAAGGAAATGCCCATTGGAGTCTGAAGGATGCAGTTATCACCATTCAAGGGGCCAAGTTCACTAGAGACTTCAAAGTCTTGGCACTTTCCAAGGAAGACAACTTTCCATTGTTGTTTGGGCGCCCTTGGTGTTACAAGAACAATGTTGACCTACTGTCTAACAAGGGTTACATCAACTTTGAGAACAAGGAAGAAAGGGTGATCATTCCTTTGACAGATGGGAATTTAACGCCCTATAATGAGCCATTAGGAGAAGAATTCCTTGATAGAATCTATGTGTGCTCAATTAGATATCCTGAGATAATTCATCCCATGAAGGAGTTGTCTAGTTTGAAGATGCTCAATCCTTGAGCGATACCACTAGCATGGCATATCACAATTGGGCGCATGGGACTTATGAGTTGATTGGGTGACAATTGATAGGATCTATAAAAGGGTAAAAAAGTTTCACCCAGTCAAGTGCCTAGAGGAAATAAGTTTCTAAGCTAATCTAGAGGAGCATACCCTGAAATTTTCTTGTGGGAAATGGAGGCTCAGTGGAAATATGAGGATAGGAGAAGGGGAATGCTCAATTATAACCTACTCGGAACTACAGCACGTTGGTGGGATACACATCAAGAGATCCTCCTAGAATAGCATGAATTAAGAATCACATTATCTATAAGGTTCTCTAGAAGTAACACACCCACTGTCATACAAGATTACCATGGTAAAGAGATCATTGTATTTCATATCCACGCATGTGAGAGAGACTGGAGGGGAAGCACGAAGTGTTACCACCTTTGTTATGGGTGCATAATTTGTATTCCACCTTATAAGGTTATGCACACGCATGGTATATTCATTCATAGATGTGTTGTCAAATAGGTAATTGGTAGGAGTTGGCGGTTGATCTCATTCAAGCTTTCGAGTATAGGAGTACAAATCCATCAATGGATAAGGCACTATAAGTGATCAAGCACCTTACGATGGGAGATAGTACTATGGCAGAGGATAGGTTGCTTTGAGTTCTTGGGTGAGCCTTATTTGGAGACACGCCTCAAAGAAGAAGAATAAGAGGAAGTACAACTTGAGTGCGCATGCATGGAAAAAGAAAAAGGAAAATGGTCTATGTAGTAGATAGTGAAGAGATGGAAACTTTGGATGTTAACCATTCGGAAGGTATACGCGAGGTCATAGATAGCACTGATGAGTTAGCACCTACCTACCATGAGCCCTTGAAACAAAGAAGGTTAACATTGGGACAGAAATAGAACCTAAGGAAGCTATCATCGGGCACTATTGGTCAGAAAAAGAAGTTTCAAAGGTCATTAATCTTGCTGCACAAATTCCAATATTTATTCCCTCATGGGTATTATGAACTCAAATGTGTCCACTATTTCTTAAGGGAGATGAAGATCAACTTGAAGGAAGGTGCACACCTGATTTAGAAGAGGCCTTATCGGATGAATCCAAATTTGTGCGTATAGGTTAAGGAGGAAATAGACAAGATGATAGCATCTAGTATCATTGAGGTAGTGGAAGAATCAGAATGGATAATCCCAATGGTCATTAGTATCAATAAGGATGGAAGGATAAGAATTTGTGTTTACTACAAGGATCTGAATATAGTATGTGTCATCGATCCTTTTCCAACCCCCTTTATTGAAGAAATTTTGGAGGGAGTAGCTAGGTGTGAATTCTACTCTTTCACGAATGGATTCTCAGGGTATCACCAAGTCAGGATTGTAAAGGAAGACCGTACAAAGATAACTTTTTCCATTGAATTGGGAAGTTTTTCCTATACGGTTATGCATTTTGGATTGAAGAATGTGCCTGTTGTGTTCTCATGCATCATGGTACAAGCATTTCAAGACTTCATCCATATGTTTCTTCGAGTTTACCTTGATGATTGGACTGTGTGTCCTGGATTGGTGAAAGAACATTGTGACAATTTGAGGCTCATGTTTGAGAGATGTCAGAAATTAAGGATATCCCTCAACATTAAGAAATGTATCTTTACTACTCCATTTGGAACCTGTTAGGACACATTATATGCAAAGAATGCTTACTAGTGGATCCCACCAAATTTGTAGTCATTGTGGGATTATGGGAGCCTACTAATCATAGTGCGGTGTGTGGATTCCTTGGGCATACGGGATATTATAGGAAATTCATTAGGGGTATGCCAAGATCATCACACCCTTGGAGGAATTAATAAAACAAAAGAGTTCCTTTCAGTGGGGTGAGGCACAGTAGAAGCCATTTGACATTTCGAAGGATAGGCTTGTCACGGCACCAAAACTACATTTCCCTCTTGGGATAAGCCTTTCCATGTACATGTTGATGCCTTAGGGATAGCTATGGGAGCAGTACTAGCACAACCTAGTGAGGGAATTGTTGATCATCCCTTATGCTTTGCAAGTAGAAAGTTGACACCAACAGAATAGAATTACACAACTACTGAGTGCGAAGCATTTTTGTGATCTATGCGTTGCATAATTTTAGGTAGTATCTGTTGGCAACACCATTTATATTCTACACAAACCACATGGCATTGAAGTAATTAGTCAACAAGCCTATGATGCTGCAAGGGTGCATATGTCGTTGGGTCCTATTATTTCAAGAATTTGAGTTCATAATGGTCGTAAAACTAGGAAAGAGAAATTCAGGACCTAACCACTTATTAAGGATTAATTCGGGGAGGACGTGCAAAGCATTGAGGATACCATGTCAGACGCATAACTATTTAGGTTATGGAACACACCCTTAGACCTTGAAGATATCATAGTATTCTTGAAAATAAGTGTGGCACCAGAAGGGATGAAGGCTCTGGAGAAAAATAATTAGCAATATGTGTTTCACCCTACATGTTGATCAGTGGAGCCCTGTATAAGTTAGGTCATGATGAGGTTCTACACCAATTCATATTGGAGCATGAGCACATGGTAATTATGAAGGAAGTGCATGGTGGGATTGCAGGAGGACACTATGTAGTGAATGCTACCACACGGAAGATTTTATTAGTGGGGCTTTGGTGGGAAACCATCTACCAAGATTGTATAGAGTTTTGCAAGTCCTATGACCATTTCCAGTGCCTTGGCAAGCCTAGAAAGAGGGATGAAATTACCTTGTGACCAATAGCCAATGCTGAACCATTTAAGAAATGGGAAATCAAATTTGTATGACCAATTTTTCCAGCTACGAAGGACTGGTTAGCGGTGTATCATCACTTACACTGATTACTCAACATGGTGGGTAGAGGAAGCGCCTAAAAATAATTGCACCATAGTGAAATCTACTAGATTTTTATGGGAGAACATAATCAGCATGTATGGTTTTCCTTTAAGTTTAAAAAGTGATAGAGGTACACACTTTCTCAATGAAATGGTCAGGATTCTATTAGTAGAATTTATGGTGGCCCATCACAAGACTACCCCTTATCACCCTCAATCAAATGGAACTTTTGAGGCATTTAAAAAATACTAAGTCACACGTTGACTAAGATCTATGATGTTGGAAGAAAATATTGGGATGACAAGGTATCATTTGTTCTATGGGCATACATGAAAACCTACAAGAGGTGTAAAAAAGCCACACCGTTTCAATTAGTGGTTGGTGTGGAGGTTATTTTTCTAGTTGAATTCATGTTACCATCACTTGTGTATAGTGCACGTAGGAGGGTTAGGTGATGAAAAAGTGCTAGAGAAAAATAGTGATAAGTTGATGCAATTATACAAAATGTGATCAATTGCTAGATGGAGTCGAAAGATAAAAAAGTAAGACAAAATGCATGGCATGATCTTCATATCAAGAACAAGAAGTTTGAGGTTTAGGTAGATGGTGTTGTTGTATGATTCCAAGTATCTCGCGCCATCCTGGGAAGATGAAATTCCATTGGTTGGGACCTTACATCATCTTGTACATCCTTGATTCAAGCACTTGCTAGTTATAAGCACTAGATGGGATGAGATTACCAGGTCATTTTAATGGGAGTAGGTTGAATCCCTACTATAAATAAGTCTTCTTATTGTGTTATAATAAGGAAGTGTTGCCAATTAGCTTAGAATTTCCCTTTATACTTTTTTTTCTTGTGTTTCCCTTTCTCGTTGTTTGTTCCTTTATTTTTGTTTTGTTTTACACCTTGTGCACCAGTAACCACATTATTTTTCTAAGATTGTGTATGCACAAAGGACCGCACATCTGTTTTAGTGTGGGGTGGAGTAATACAAAGTATAAGATTATAATACAAGTTAAGTGGCCCAGTAGAAGGAAGCACATAAGGTTGAGAAAGCATGTGATAAAATGGTGGATAATGAATTATGGTGTCAAGGAGGTTGTAACAGAGACACGTAAAAAGATGAAGAGTGCAGGGAATAATATGAGGTAGGAGAGGGAAAAAATTAGGTAAAGGAGAGAAGAAGTGCCTTCGGCACTGTAGACATGCACGTAAGAGTCTTTACTCATATTAGATTTTTGCACACCATAAGGTTGTAAAGGATTTTTCACGTAGCATGTGGTACGTGGGTAAGGGCACTTAAAGTTAACTTAGTGGAAAAAGCCACATTTAATGTTAAGGTATGATGGTATGTGGCATAGCATTTATTTCTAGAGGGAAGGAAAAACTATAAATACAAGGTCGGGAAAGTCATTTTTCTATCTTGCTATTATTAAGTTGAAGCGCTCTTGCAAACTAGGGCATCCAGAGAGAAAAATTGTGTGAAGGAAGAAGAATCCAAGAATTTAAGCATGTGAATAGAATAGATCTGCAAACCAAAGTGGAAGGAGTACACGGCATGGGGAAAGTTGGTTGAGGAGCACCATCTTGTGGAAGGATTTCCCAGTTAGGGTTTGGTGGCTAGGGCATAAAGGAAAAGGATTTCTTCGCAAGAGTGAGCTTTGGGATTGAGCAGAGTAGTAAAGCGAGAGAAAGGGGAAGGAGTTTTAAGTTTATCCCAACCAAAAGAATGGCACCAAAGAAGGTGACCATCTCACCTAAGAAACAAAAGGGGAAGGGTAAAGGAAAGTAAAAAAATGCCATCATGAACTCCAATGAAGAATGGTATGTGAAAATACAATACCCAGACAGGGTATTGCTAGGAAAAGAGTGAGAGTCACATTTGTGAAAGATGACCATGAGTGATTATAACCATTGCATGATTACAACTAAGAAAGAAATGGTGCTAGAGTTGGTTCACCCAACTAACAAAAGGACACCAGATGGGATGCCCATTTATAACAACCGGGTGAAGGTCAAACGAGGAAGGTAGGATTATTACAACTGTATGAGTTTCCTTACTTTGGCAAGCCTAAGCACCTTTATCAATGGTTGATGTCACATGTGCATGAGGATCACTTTTATTTTATGGGGCACAAGATGCACATAACACCACAACTGATATCCAAGTTCACAAGCCTTATTTGTGAAGGAGAAAGTATAGATGATGATTTGAGTGACAAGGAGGCTATCAAGGAGACTATAGCCGCATATGACTACAAAAAGGGGTCGCAATACTTTGACATCATTGAGATTCCAGACCCTATTATGAGGATGGCCGCGTGCTTGGTAACCAAGCTCAATGATCAGGAATGATGGACACAAGTGAACAAGGCATGGCTAAATGTATGCTAAAAGATATCAGAGGGAACCATCTATAACTTGTCCACTTTCATTACAGATGAGATCATAAATAGTGCACAAGAGGGAGAGAATATATTATTCAGAAATTTCCTCCTCACCATCATCTTTTCAGAAATTGGAGTGCCAGATGGGCTGGAAAAATTTGTTTGGGAGTATCCAAATGAGGATCCCTCACCCATAAAGATGTTTGAAAAATACACTTGTGAAACCATGACGACCACTCACAAGGCATGCCTAGAGAAGTGGTATAAATGAATGCGTGACGCATTCGGGGTAGAGTGAGGATCCCATAGAATTTTCCCACACTCATGGATGGAGAAGTAGAATTTTAGTGTATCAACATTTCGCATTGGCAGATTTACTTTAACAAATGGGACTAAGGGTCCATGGTGCAAGCTTCCCTTCTCCTTTACCGTGTAATACTTTTAGGCAGGGGTCAATAGGTTCAAGGAAGCCAAAATACTAAGGTTCAACCTTAGTGAAGTGGACCAAGACCACCGTGAGCTGCACTAAAATCTTGTGTACCCTAAAAGTGCACGTACGTGGAGAAGTATGTCTCCCACGAGGTTCAAATGATGAAACCAATAACACTACCAATCGTTAGAAGGGCTGCAGCAAGGATATACCTTTGAATAAGGCCAAATTTCAAGAAAGGCACATATCTAGAGAATGATGTCTCCATTCCAAAAGACCCCACAGGAAGAAATAAATCCACACTAAAGAAGAGAGAAAGAGAAGAGGGCAGGAGAAGAAAGCACTAAGTGTGAAGACCGCACAATCGGTGGGGCACTTGAAGCAATTGCAAAGCCTAGAAATTACGTGCGGAAAAATAATTATCCTACCAAGGTGAATACCCCATAAGAAGAAGTGCTAGAACTTGAAGAGCCCCTCACCCATGAGGAATCACCAATGAAAAGATCACCTGTTAAGGAGAGAGAAAAAGAAGAATCTCTTGTACTGGAATCCCTAGTAAGGAAGAAGCAGAAGGTGAAAAATGAGGTAGACTTAGAAGAGACAGAGAGTCTAGATGCCTACATTGGTGACAAGGATGATGATGATGATCTTGAAGGAGGTGAAGACCATCCATTCTATGATGTACATGATTCTAAGGAAGAAGGAGATGAAGAGGAGTATAAAAATGAAGATGAGAAGAAGAAGCTGAAGCTCAAGGCAAGGGGGTGAGTGAAGAAGTAAGCACCAAGAACCAAAGAACCCCAAGCCTCACTAAGGAGGAAGTAGAGAAATCCACAAAGAGAAAAGTGGCTAGCATCATGAAGAAGTTGGTGGAACATGAGTTGGAAAGGAGTGCAGATGATATTATAAAGGAGATAGAAGAAGAGAGCATTGGGAAGGAGTATGACAGGCATGGGTGGAGATCCCAAATTGGCAGTGAGCTTCCCAAAAGTTGTGCGGATAGGTGGGAAAGGTGTAGTAGTAGCACAAGGGAAGGGAATGGGATATATTGATGATCCTAGCAAGGTGCTACTTGTGTTCTTCTAGAGCACCCTATCTATAGAGCAACTCCTAGAAATTTCATTGTTTGATGAAGAAGGCACATACCCACGGACAAGAAATATGTTATCTTGGGAGTTTGAATCCCACATGGATGAACCAGAATTTGAATTAATTTAGAGAATTCTAATGAAGGTGCCAAAAGCCAAAGGGATAAATATTTTGGTGAAATATCAGTAGCTATCAGATGAACAGGTCTGTAATGTGCTTAGTAAAATTTGAGTTGAAATTGAGGCCAAACTGTTTGGGAGGAACAATAGAGTGAAATTCCTGGAGAAGGAATTGGAGAAGAAAAAGAAGGATCTCGTGGAGAAGATAAAAGACTTAAAGCAAGAGGAGCTGATCATCGCTCATCTGATGCGTGAGCTGGAGGAAGAAAAATCTAAGGTGTGTGAAGTCTCTAAGAAGGTGGAGATGATTACAAATGCAATTTTCTGAAGCACCCCGATTTAACGATGCCCAATTAGAAGTATGAGTCGGTGTTAACTTGCATTCTCACAATGGAGAGGTGACCAATTGCTTTGGAATCTGCAGAAGAGGCACAAGTATGCCAAGAGAAAGAAAATAAGATGAAGGTTGTCAAGATTGTGGCTCAATACACTAAAATTCTGGCAGAAGTAAAGGTTTTCATGCAAGTCATTGAAGCTACCTATGATAACTGCACGGATAGGGATAGAGTGGAAAGTATCTTGGTTTCCACCCATGAAACGGAACTCAAGGAGTTCCAAGAGAAAAATAAGGGGAATAGAGCGAGAGAGAGACAAGATCCTGGCCGAGGTGGAGAAGAAATCAGAAGCAATCGAGACCCTGCGAGGCTCGATCAAAAGCTAGATTGAAGGAACTATACCCCTAAATCACCCGTAGGATGGATGCGCTTGAGGACTTGGGAAAGCAATTAGAGGGTGTTGTTGACACCATGAGCACAAAAGGAGAGGAGTTGAGTTTTGAGGAAGTGAGCACCCTGGTGGGTGACCTTTTCAACAAGCTCAAAACGAGGTTGACACTTGGGAGAAATTAGAGGAAGAATTAGGGAAGGATTTACCTCTCCTCCTCTAGTAATAAGCAAGTTCCCCATTCTTTCATTATTTCTCCACATTTCTTCATTCCCTTATTCTTTCTTTCCAAACATTGTAAGAGACCGCCATTCTTTATTCATTGAAGAGTGTTTCCAAGGATGGAGAACAAGCATAGTGTGGGGTGATGTTGGGCCCCAGAATATTGGCTAAGGATGAGAAGGCGGTGGGCCCGCAGGACCTAGATTGAAGGAGGGCACTAGGGTTGAAGGCGCAGGGAGGGTTCTAGTAGGGTTTTACAGAACACGCGGTGCATGTGCATAAGGTAGGACATTTTTGGACTTATCCATATTCAACGCGTCTCAAGGGTAGCACATGAGAAAAGTGTGACCCTTGTGGATAAGGTGCCACTGACGACTATAGGATCAAAAAGGGAATATTCCAGGCATGCGATGGAAGGTTCCAAAAGAACATCATTGCACAGAGTGGAGAGCTCAGATCAAAGGAGGCATACTCCATTGGAGGACCACTTGGACACTTGAAACCGATCTGCTACCTCAAAAGGCATGGTAGTGAAGGTAGGAAAACTATATAATGAGGTGTGTGGGTAGCAAAAAGGAGAGCATAGAGAGACATAGAGTCATCCTGGGAGAGCAGAGGTATGGGGAAAGAGGTGAAGCTCTACAAAAATACCATGGAGGATTCTATGGGTTGGGATTAGGAAAATATAGGAATCATGGCACATTTAGAGAGATGTGCTGTAGGCTTCTTTGTAATGTGATTAACATAGTGTAGTTCTGATGCATGACTTGGCTTTGCATTGTTATATGAAGGTTTGTTATGACTTTGAGGGATTTAATGCGGTTATTGAACATATTAATATGAATATAAGGCTCTGTTATGAATCATATATGTGTTCATGAGTACAATCCTTATGCATTTCCTTTATGTATGAGCCATTTTCATATGTTATTTGTTATTTCTCTTTTCTAAATGCAATGGGGTAAAAAATCATTCTAGGTTCTTATAATGTTGTATGGTTCTTTTCTATTCATTTCCATTTGAATATCTATCATAAAATGATGCATTCTCAAAAGACTCACATAAAGGAGGGGCTCGGAACCCACGCGTGCCTCGTGTGAGTGCCCAATGTCCATGTTGGGTGATAGGCCAATGTGCATGGGAATAGACTATTGGTCTAAGGGTATAAAATATGACTACAATATGCCTTTAACTGAATGAGAGATTTATATACCAAGAAAGAATGATAACTCACCAAGCATGAAAATTTTAAACTCTTTTTGCATTTCCACAGTAAACACTCAACTCATTTTTTATTTCTATTTCCAAAATAATATCATCCACATAAACAACAATATCAATTGATACTCACCTTTAGTTTTGATGTAAATATTGTTATCAGCAACAACTTTCTTAAAAACTTGTTGTCTTGTTCAATATTTAATACCAGGATCTAGGGGATTTTTTTAGTCCATAAATACATTTCTTCATCTTTCAAACATAATCATTATCATATGATAAAATAAATCCTTCTGGTTGTTCAATAAAGACTTCTTCTTCTAAATTTCCATTTTGAAATATGGATTTGACATCCATTTGATATACTTTAAAAAAATTAAAACATGAAAATTCCAAAAAAACTATAATGGATTCTAAAAGGGCAACAACAATAAAGGTTTCTTAAAAATCAATACCTTATACTTGTGCATACCCTTTACAACACTAACCTTGTTTTGTTTCTTACAAATTGAACATCTTCACTTGACTTGTTTCTAAAAACACACTTGGTTCCAATTACATTTTTGTCTTTTGGTCTTGAAACAAGTTCCCAAGTCTCATTATTTTCAATCTGATTCAACTATTCTTCCATAACACCAATCCAATGTTTGTCTTCAATTGCTTCAGCAAAAATCTTAGGTTTTATCTTAGATAATAAAGACATATTGGCATGTTCAATTGTATTTTCAAATCTTCTTCTTGTCTAAACTCTAATGTTTTTATCACCTATAATTTGACTTTCTAAATGGTTCTTCTAAGCAGATCTACATGGTGCCTTTCTATCCTTTCATTCCACTTCTTCATTTTTTAATTTCTTCTTCTTTATTGAAGTCCGATCCCTCCGAATGATAATTTTTTTGTACACTTTCTTTTCGAGGTCTTGTTTCATCCATTTTTACACTAAAAATTTCTACGATTGTTTATATACTTTTATTATATAACATCTATAAGATTTACTTTTGATGAATATCTAAGAAAAATACCTTCATTAGCTCTTGATTCAAACTTTCCCAAGTCTTCTTCATATCTCTTAATGAAGCACTTGCTCCTTAACACTTTGAAGTATTTAATTGATGTTAATCTTCCCTTCCATAACTCATAAGGGGTTTTTCTATTGTTTACTTTGATTTGTACTCTATTCAAAATGTGGACTGTAGTGTTAACTAGTTCTCTCCAAAAATTGTCGATAGATTAGATTCATTTAGCATAGTTCTAGCCATTTCTTAAACATGTCAATTATTTCTTTTAACAAATCCATTTTTTTGGAGTCCTTGCATCTAATAAATTCCTTTTTATTCCATGATGCTCACAAAATTCATTGAATTCATTTGAGAGGAACTCACCTCCTTGATCTAATCTTAAGCACTTGATATTTAGGTTTGTTTCATTTCCACCAAGGCTTTAAAATATTTAAAATTTTCAAACACCTCATATTTTTATTTTAGAAAAGTGACCCATGTCATTCTAGAATAAACATCAACATGGGCAACATGAAATAACTTTCACTTTGTATGTTTTGTGTTCTATAAGGACCAAAAAGGTATGTATGGATTATTTCCAATGGCTTAGTTGTGGATTAAAATTTTGATTTGAAACTTTCTCTTGTTCGTTTCCTATGTTGACACTACTTGCAAATAATATTTGATGGTTTTATAATCTTTGGTATACCTCGATGGTTTGTTTAGAGCTGATTTTTACTATATTATCAAGACTTTTATGGCCCATCCTTATATCTCATATCCATCTTTCATCAATTTGACTCATGTAACATTTATCTCCCTTAACTTCACTAGAGTGTAAAATTTGTTTGATGTTCTATTTGCATCTGCAATTAATTTTGTTGTGTTTGTTTTCCTAATCTCACAACCTTGATCATAAAATGTAAGAGTGTTTCCTTGATCACACATTTGACTGACACTTAGAAGGTTATGCTTCAGGCCTTCAACATACAATACATTTTCTATTTTTTTCCATTATCAAGACTAAGGGTACCTTTTCCAACTATCTCGCATCATGGCCTTATCTCCAAATTTTACTTGTGCCTTTACTAATTTCCTTCAAGGTGATGAATTTTATTTTATCTCTAGTCATGTGCCTTGAGCATATGTTGTCAATATACCATTGTTTTCCTTCATCTTTGTATAATTTTTTGTTTGCACAAGCATATTGTATGATGGGTAAAAATGTTTCTAAACACCATGCACTCTTATCATCCATTCAACCAGGGTATTCAAGGCAATGAGTAAAAGAAACACTAAGGCTGACACACAAATGGATAGAATTAAATGGGGTAAAGGGACCGCTATGATCCCATACCCCAAGGTAATTTTCCCTTACACTAGCACAAACCAATATTTACAAGGCCTTAGGTTGAAGAAGAGGAATGAACCCTATGGTGTTATCAACACTATGGGGGAAACTAAAAATAAAAGCATGCAAATATTATGCTAACCTAGGGAAAACATGTAACATGAAATAGAGAACTCAAATGAAATATGATAACCTAACATGTCCATAAAATACTAAGATAACATAGAGCATGCATCAAATGTAGGGAACTAATTTATACAAAATGACAAAATGAGTTAGAGAAATTACCCTATTGGGGGTAGTCAGCGATGCATATATCCCAAAGAATAATACACCAAGAGAGAAAGACATTTAGGTAGAGAAGGGGAAAAAATCTAGTCTTAGCTCACTATATTTGATCCAAAAGTGCAAGAAAACCAATCCAAGCAAGTAGAATCTCTAAGCCAAGATTCAAGATGTAATAGATTCGAAGCTAAGCAAGCATGTGCAAGTTGGTGCAAGAGAGAAAAGCTAATGGTGAGTTCCTTTATGAAAATATGTGATGTCCTAATGTGTAAATGAGAGTTGGGGTTTATACCGATGCCATCTCTTGTGGGAAAAGGTGTTGGCATGGATTTTAGATTTGCACCAATGCTATCACTTGTGGGAAATGGCGTCGGCAAGGGAGGAAAAATAGAATGGAGATGTGCAAGGATACATGAGAAGAAAGGATGATGAAAAATGAAATAAATGGGGTCATGATCTAGCAAGATGTCAAAATAATGTAAAGGAAAAAAAGAATAATAGAGGAAGAATAAGAGGAATATGATCAAAATAAATACATAAATGGGACTTAAATCTACTCTCTCAATATATGATCCCTAACCCAATGGTTATGTTAATATCCTTACACCTATCCTAAAATTATCCCCTTAAGGCACCCGTTCCAAGATAAATGCATATACGACCTCTAACCTGAAAAGAGAATTGTTAGTAATAGGTATGAAAATAGAAAGCGTAAAAATTTAGGTATATACATATGCCCCAGTCATTGATTACCGCATGTCGCAATAGTGAAACATGGGGTAGTTAGCAGAAAGAATGATATATAACAATGAAACTGGTACATACTCAAATAAAGAAAGCACCAGATAAAATGAATTATACCCACCAATGCGTACCTGATAGTGTTGGTTTTCCTTCTATGTGCACGGTACAATACCTTCTTAGAACCACGGAGAAGAAAAACTAAAAAGAAACACTACAGGGTCATTAGTAAAATAAGACATAAATCACCTAGCTAGGGGCCCATGGGACGATGTTGTGGATTTTGGAATTTAGAGTTAAGGTTTCATAGTGTCAAATCCAAGCGGTGGGTAGACATTGAAAAGCACAAAAAACCATATGGTAGAAGTTACAAAGAGGTTAAAAAATAAACCCAAAGGTACACATAAAGGTAACATGGATGATTATCCAAAAAGGGTGAATAGAAATGCTGAAAAATGCAAACCATGAGGTAGATGTTATAAGAGTAAGAGATAAATAAATCCAAGTAAGACCATGGGCCTAAACAAGGATGCACAAGATCATGGCAATCCTAGAGGAAAGCCAAGGCAAAATGAAAACCAAGGTAAAAGAAGGTTGATGAAGTAGTGAATTTGAGAAGGAGAAGAAAGAGAGGGTAAATGAGTACCGAACTCTCAAGCTCCTTCAAGCATGAAACTTTTTAATAAATTGGGCATTTTTAGGTTCTTTGAAGATGTGGCCTTCATTGGTTTGAAGGAAATATTTATTAGGGCCAATAATATCCTTGATGAGGTAAGGACCCCACCACTTTTGAGTATATTTTCCTTCTTTTTCATGGGTATAGTCAAGTTTGAGGACAAGGTCACCCACGTCAAAAGTACATGGATGAACAAGCTTATTATGATGTGTAGTCATGGACTGCTTTTGTTTTTTTATTGTGGGTATAGGAGCGATCACTTCTTTCTTTTAGGATGTCTAGTTCATGTAAGTGATCCTCATAGATTTATTCATCTAGGATGATGTCGTGGAGAGATATACAAAGTGGAGAGATATGGAGCCTCAAATAATTTTTCCACTTTGTCCTAAAAAGGATCAACAATAGTGACATAGTCATCAAAGTGCATGGGTGTTTTGGGGAAATTACAAAGTTTTTGATGGTTTTGATGAATCCTATCCTCACATGCATATAAGATCTCTAGGTTATCCTCATCATTATATAAAGTAGGGAGAGGGCCATGGTATTCTACATCGATATCTAAGCCCATGTATTGCTTACCATCTCAATGCTTCCTAGAACTAGTTTGTCAAAATTACAACACCCTAGCATCCAAGGTGAGCTCTTTGGGTGAAGGATCCACAACAGACCTACTAGTAATACAGAGTCCCATCATTGACTATTGAGGTTATCTTAGAAGATGATGTGGATGGTGGAGTTATTGTAAGATCTGGAATTGATTTAGAAGGACGGTGGGATGAATAGTCATGGAGCTTGTTTAATATCAAAGGGGTGTCCAAGAGAAAGGGATTAGTGGGAGGCACATAAGGGAGTACCTCCTCTTCATCCTCACTATCGCTACTATCATAAATAGGAGGTTCATAGGATTTTTAAATGGTATTATATTGGGTTTGTAAGGATTTAATTCAGGCCTAGGCATGTTGGTAGTGCAATACTTCCAAGTGTTTGGACTTAGCTTGTGAAATGATGAAGTCTTTTTCATTAGGGGAGAAAAAGGAAACATCTTCTTCTTGAGGCTCCTCCTCTTTGGATGCAACATAAATCATGCTAAAATATTAGGTCAAAAGAGGGGATGATTACAAAATAGATGTGTAATGCCTAACTTGTTACATTCTAAGTGATTAGAAGTTGAGGCGTGATAAACAAGTTCTTCTAGTTCGATTGAGATGGAAACTGATTCTATGGTAAAATTATTGTGGTAGGCACTACACAATTTCATGAAGCAATCAATTCTTTTTTACTCTATTTTGGAGTTCATTATAATCCACTAATGTGATCTAAAGTTTAGGCTTGATATCAAAGAATTCTGGATACATGGAATTCCTTGGATCTCGGGAGTAGTGGGCATGAGGAAAGGTTCATTAGGAAATGATATTAACACATACCAAGGATTGGGGTCAGCATTGTACCTAAAGCATTAGGCTGGTGTGAATTAATTTGATACACTAGTACCCAGACGATGTGACTTGTGTGCATGCGATGTGTCCAAGGGAGACCGTAATAATTTGTAATATAGATGA
Organism: Taxus wallichiana var. yunnanensis; assembly: GCA_018340775.1. Taxonomy (NCBI): domain Eukaryota; kingdom Viridiplantae; phylum Streptophyta; class Pinopsida; order Cupressales; family Taxaceae; genus Taxus; species Taxus wallichiana. The sequence goes on from CM031235.1 coordinate 777,322,713, forward strand.
CGATCTCGAGACCATAAGCTTAGTACAAAACACCTTGGATCAGACTATAATAGGCATCCAAATGCATCCTATAGGTTTATTCTTATTGTTTTTGAATCCTCGACAAGTTAGGCCAGTGGGTTTCAGGTTTTCAATAGAAAAATCAAGTTTTTATTAGGGAGTAAGAAGTGAGATTAATGTTAGACCCCTCATCCACAAGGACTCTACGTACTTGAGCATCATGAATAAATACACTAATGAGTAGTGGTGGGTCATCCTCATGGAATAATACTTTTCTTGTAATCATGTCATCTTCCATAAACTCTAAAGCTATGGAGTCAAAGTGTGAAGGTCGTGGAGGCTTCCCATAGTCTCTATGTGATGGATTTTTGGATTTGTGGTCGTGGAAGGAGCCTTGGGAGCCACACAGGAAGGATCCTCAAAGATTTTAAGCTTTTGGAGAAGGAACCTTCAATGAAAATTTGATGTACGCATGAGATCCATGAAGGGGATATTACATTTGAAGGAATTTAACTCATCCAAAAAGTTCAATGATAACTTAGAGTAATTCCCATAACAATATCGAGGTAATAGCATGATAGAAGACATATCCAATCCCGACATTTATTTTACGTTAGATGGAATTATTTTTTTAGAGAATGGAAGAATGGGATCTTTTCCTAGCAGCATTGATGATGTTGCGGGTGGAGGCTCAACTATGAGAGCAGGCTCCACCATTGGCGGATCTTGAGAAGTGTCAAGAAAATATGGATTATCAACATGTTTCTTTGGTTTGATAACTAGTTCTTTATGAGCTAGCTTATTCCTATATTTAGTCTTCACAACATTAACATATTGGGAATCTAAGAAACTCTAATCATATTAGGATTCCATAAGACAGATGAAATTCTTCATGGGGTTTTTGTAATGCTGATTTTGATGATTAAAGAAAGAATTTTCTAAATATTGAAACTTTTGTAGTGCTCTTATATGATCGTTCAAGTAATAGAAGGAAGATCCGAGGAAGAATTAAAGGGCTACCTCCCTAAGGTCCTTAAAATCACTATGTGAGTGTCCTATAGTTGCATGTCACCGGCAAAAAAGTCACCTCTGAAATTAGGAATAAATTTTTTTGAAGTGGCAATAATTTGTGGTGAAGGAATCATTTGAAAAATTTTAGTACGAGATAAAGGGGTATGGAGGAGAAAGTGAGAAGATTCTTGAGTTTCTTCCATTCATTTTTATCTTGGTATTTTGAGGACTAACAACATGTGTTGTGTTTTTAATTTGGGTGACAAGTTAGAAGTGCTTCCGAACTTGCACATAAGGTGATATTTTCTCTTAGCTTCTTCGAGGGCCTCCTCTAATGTACTAGGAGAAAAATATCTAACCTTATATTGAAGGGTTGGTGTAAGGGCCTTAAGGAATATTTGGGACAAGCTTCTATTATCAAGGTTATGGTTGGCTTGTATAGACAAAGCCTTCCATATTTTAATAAATTCATGAGCTGATTCATTCATACCTTGCTTAAGATTTATGAATTTTTATAAGGTATTTTTAGGTATCTCTTGTTGTTGAAATTCAGAAATTAGGGCTTTAACTAAACCTTCTAGATCAACTATTGAATTAGGAGGAAGCTGATTATACCATTCTAGAGCTTCTCCCACTAAGGCCTTTGCTAGAATTTTAGTTGTTGCATAGGTGTTTATTTGGATCCACTCCTTATAGCAATTGCCAAAGGATTTAAGGAAGATGGTTGGGTCCCTGGAACCATCATAAGAGATGGTAGGGTTGGTCTCTCCTAAATCCATGACAGTGATATAAAGAGTAAGAGGTTCATTTTGGACTGTTTGTAACATTTTATTTTAGATTAGTGGAGGAGGGATGGGGTTTCCATGTGCATCCACCAATGGGGAGGTGTGAAGGTGGGTACATTAGGTACCACATTTTGAGCTGCTATTTGTAGCATTTGGTTTTGCATTTGAATCATACTAGCAGTAGTAGCAGATTGGGATAAGGCTAGTTGATCTAGGATTTTATCTATCAATATGTTATGATCAATGGAAGAATATTGACCTTGGTCTATAGGTGCTTCTTGGTATTCATCATGCTCTATGTGTTCATCACATTCATTAGTTGGAGTTTTAGGGGACTCCTCTTGATCAGTCCTACAGAGAGGTGTCTAATTATTGAGGATCCCTTTATAGTTAAGATGAGGCATGGTCATCTCCATGGATATATTACAAAGACTCCCATATTTATTAGGTGTAAGATATTTGTTATTATTAATATTTTTAATGATATTTCTTGGATCTATATGCTCAGTTTCAACCACATTACACTCAAATAAGTGACCATGTTCGGATTTTTCAAAAGGAAAAGGTGAGGATAACAGAGATTCATGGGAAGAATTAGGATGGTTGTGAAGGTTATCACTTATGGGAAGATAACTATAGCATTTTGGAGCATGAAGAGGGAATGTGGGCATAAATGAATAGCCCGTAGAGAAATTCAAGGGATTCACTAATCCAAGAAGATCTTGAGAGGAGATGTTAGAACAAGCTCAAAGATAAAAACAGAACTCTAGAAAATTGTGATTAAGAAGAAATCATCCGTACACATATTTTACATAGGTCTTTGATGGCATCGGGAAATGCAAACGACTAAAATAGACACAATAGTCTATGCACGTGTTTGGTATAGGGGTTAATGGTGTCAAGAATAAAACTAGAATGAGACAAATAGGATCGGCCCTATACATAAATGATATGGGGACTTATGGTGTCTAGGAAGAGGATTAGACAACACAGATAGGATCGGCCCTTACGAAATGACACAGGGGCCGATGGTGTTTTCGAAAACTAATTTTTAGGGTTTTTGAAATTTTAAAGACTAAAACAAGATTAAAATGAAAAGTGGATGGTTTTAACAAGTTTTTCTCAATAATAATGGATAAACTAAGTTTCACCTCAAGTTCACTATGGATGTACAATGAGAAAAAAATTCATCTAGATAGTGTGCACTCTTATCATCCATCCAACTAAGATATGTGAGGCAACAAGTAAGGGACACACAAGACCGACACACAAATGGATAGAATTAAAGGGGGTAAAGGGACCACTATGATCACATACCCCAAGGGAAGTGGCCCTTATACTAGGAAAAACTAAGGTATGTAAGGCCTTAGGTTGAAGAAGATGAAGTAAACCTATGGAGGTATCGACACTATGGAGGGAAATGAAAAATAAAATAAGAAAACAAAGACTATGATAATCTAAGGAAAGCATGTAATATGAAATAGCGAACTGAAATGCAATATGTTAACCTAACATGTCCATAAAATACTAAGCTAACATAGAGCATGCATCGAATGTAGGAAACTACTCTATACAAAATGACAAAGTGGGTTAGAGAACTTACCTGTTAGGGGCAGTCGTTGATGCATCTATCTCCCAAAGGACCATACACCAAGAGAGAACATCTTTCAAGTGGAGAAGGGGAAACAATCCAATCCTAGCTCACTATAGTTGACCCAAAATTGTAATATAACTAATCGAATCGGTAGAATCTCTAAGCCAAGAGTTGAGATGTAATAAATCCAAAAGTTAAGTGAGTAGGTACACGTTAGCATAAAAGAGAAAAGCTAATGACTATTTTTGTATGAAAATATGTGATCTCCTAATGTGTAAATGATATTTGGCGTATTTATACCAGCACCATCACCCGTGTGCAAAGGCAACGTCGGGATTTTAGATTTACACCGACGCAATCACCCATGGGAGATGGCATTGGAAAGGGAGGAAATATCAATGTGAGATGTGTAAGGATACATGAGAAGCAATGATGATATAAAATGAAAGAAATGGGGTCATGATTTAGTAAGATGTCGAAATAATGAGAAGGAAAACAAGAATATAAGAGACAAAATAAGAGGAATATGAGAAAAATAAATACATAAATGGGACTAAAAGTTTTTCTCTCTCCATGTATGATCCCTAACCCAATGGTTACATGAATAACCATACCCCTATCCCGAATGAGCCCCTTAAGGCACCCATTCCAGAGATAGATGCATTAGTGACCTCTAACCTGAAAAGAGAATTGTTAGTAATAGGTATGAAAATAGAAAGCGTAAAAATTTAGGTGTATACATTGGTTTTCATTTTCTTGATTAACTTCCTCTTACTTTTATTTCCATATTTTTGTATGTTCTCTTTTCTTTATAATGGGAACATTCACTTTCTTATTCTATCTAGGGGTTCTATAATAGCACTTTTATAGAACCGTGTTATGTGACCATAGTTATTATAATTATAACATACAATATTATTTTCTTTGTAATCGATAACGAGGAAAATGAGTTATAATTTCTACTTAAAACTTCATAAGTAATTCTAAAATTTTACCATGTATGCCTATTTCTTGCATGTTCTGACACTCCATTTCTCTATAGAAAAAATCATTGCAAGAAAATAAATAACCATAAACTGAACTTTGGTTCCTGATCATATGAGACTGTTTTGGAAGGAGTGATCTTCTGTGATTCCTTATGGGAACATCATTCCACTAGTTCTCACCTTTGTTTTCTTATTTAGGAGGATTGAACTTTTGAGGAAACTTATATTCTTTCTTTGGTAGCTCATTATTTTTGAATCCAAATTATTATGGTTAACTTCTTGTTTTCCTTCATAGTCAAGCCTATTCCGATGAACGGTGACATCTGGAGATTGATTATATCATTCTTAACTTTTGTGCTCTTTTCAAATTTTAAGTTTCTCTTCCATTAATTTTTTTATTCTCCAAATCCTTCCTCGAGATAATGATTTGAGAATCCATCTTCTTACAATCTTCATACTTTGTCTTCAATTTAATTTTCACTTCTTCCTATGTTTTCTTTACTTCTTTAAGTTGAATCTTTAGCCTAAGGACCATTTTTTCTAATTCCTCTAGACTTTTGACATTTTTGTTTCTAAATAACTATTTACTTATTCATATTTTTGAATCTGTACTCTTTGTTTCATATTCTTTTTCTTAAGCACTTTTAACTCACCTAAAGAACAAATGAGTTCTTCTTCAACATCTTCATCTCCTTCATCTTTGACGTCTTATTCCTCTTCCAATGTTTCTTTACTTATAGATGTGTCATTTTTATTTCTATAGCCATGAATAGAATTTCTTCTATGTCACTATCTGATATACCTTCATCACTTTCCTCAACTAAGCTATTATCCCTTTTGGAGTAGAGGATTTTCTTTTGCTTTCCAAATATTTTCTTATATTCATTTTTTTTAATCTCTTCTTGTTTTGAGGTTTTATTTCCTTCTTATTCCCATCATGATTTTCCTCATTATCGATATCATCCTTATGTGAGAATTTGGTAGAAAAATGTCCTATTTTACCTCAATTGAAACACTTGAAAGGTAGCTTACCTTTGTATTTGTTGTCTCCATTTTAAAGCTTTTTGATAAACAAGTCCTAATCATCTTGTTCATTGCTTGATTCAAATTTTTTATTTTTCTCTTTCTTTGAAGCTTTGAAAGTTTCTTCCCTTTTGAAGGATTCTCTAATTTTTTCCTCATCTCATAGGCTTTGATAATTCCATATAACTTCTACATATTAAACCTATCTAGGTCTTTCATCTCTTCAATAGCAAAAAAATTTACATCAAATATTAAAGGTAAATATCTTAGTACCTTTTGAACTATTATGCATTCTTCAACATTTCCACCAAGGCCTTTGATGATGTTAACAATCTCATCCAAACGTGGAAGATATGCTGTCACATTTTCTTCATCTTTTATTTTCAAGATTTTGAATTGTCTCCTATAAGTTTAGAGATTTTCCCTTTTTACTTTTTGTCACCCTCATAGATGGTATTAAGTTTATCCCATATGTCCTTTTTCAAAGTGCAATGCATTACTTTGACAAATTTTTCTTTGATAGGCCTCTCAAAATTAAATTCATGGATTTTGCATTGCTCTCACTTGCCTTATTTATGGCTTGATTTGTTGGTGAATTTTGTGATGTATATATCCATTCTACTACTTACCGATATCAACACCAAGGGCCATTAGATATGTGTACATCCTTATACTCCAAAAATCATAGTTAGTTCTATCAAACAATGGAGCTCTATTTGAAGAGAAACCTTCTTGACTAGTCATGTGTGTTTCTGAGATCTACCTTCCATCGAGCTTAGATTATTTTCAAAGAAATCACTATACTTAGATAATTTTTAAAAACACACTTATATTGAGAGGTGGTGAATCAGTATAAGATAATTTTGTATTGATTAAAACTTATATCCAAAAATAAAATATGTAAACCATTCTAAACAACATAACATAAAGCAACAATAGATTTAAGTGAAAAACCTTCTCTCGTGAAAAACCACAAAAATATTGTTTGGATCCACCATCCAAATATATTCCAAATTAAATTCTTTATAATGGTTTGTAGGAACCGACCTAATAGAGACACCAATCCTCAAATTCGAGTACCAACTTAGCCATTTTGTGATCACCAACCCATTGGATATACCAATACCCAATTTCTTGAGGTACAGACCTAAAAATCTAAATTTCCACCTTTTGTAGTTGCTACTTCAACATGATGATGGTAAATTTTCTTCTTCTTCATTTTTTTTTTCGAAAAATCGGCTTTATATACCTTTCTTCAAAACACCCTACCCTTTTTCTCTTCTTCTTTGTTGTACACTTTTCAGTTGTCTACTTTGAATCATCTTTCTTTTTATTTTTACAAAATTACTTCACACTTTCAACATAGACTCGTGTTGGTGCTCAAAATAGTCTCGCCTCATTTTCCTTTAAAAATCAATTGATCTACGGCCTTTGTCACACTTATTCCCCCATGATGTTCCTAGGAGGTCTCTAATTTATTTTTGTTTCCATAATTAATCTCTCCTTGGGTTGATGATCACATATGGGTCCATATTTGTCTCCTCATTTTTCTGATCCTCTGAAGGGGTGTGTAATTTGGGTCTCCCATTCTATGTTCATTCAAAAACTCGGGCTTTCCCATTCTTTCCGTTTTCCATAGTTGGGATTTACTACCCTTTTCATTTTACCCTAAATACTTGAAGAAAATGAATGGATGTAGCTCAAAGAACATATTTGAGCCTTGTAACATCTCTGAATTCTCGAGTCCTTGAGAAAAAAGTTAATCTACGAGCTTGAATTATTGTTTTTCTACATTTTACAATTTAATGGACATTTCTCCTGGTCAAATTTGTATCCTTGCATCATCGAGAAATGTGGATTATTTTGATTGGTCGGGGATGGCAGGAAAATTCTTTAACTTATCACTTTCTACTTTTTTGGCAAAAAGGAAAATTTGGTCTTATGGCTCTTCTCATTTCTAAATGGTTCTTTTGGTGCTTACGTGGCTTCTTCTAATTGGATGGGCACGATGGGTTTGTTTTTGAACTTGTTCCTTTTGGATACTTGAGAAAAGGTTTGAACTCACCTCACGGCCCCACTAGGCTCTGATTAAAGCAAATTTTAAGTGGCAAGGAAAAATTATTACTTTGACCCCGCAGGAGGACACATGGAAAAGCTAATGGTGGAGATGCGGGCCTTCGGAGGTAAGTTGAATGTTTTTCCCTTTTGGAAAAATGGAATAAAATTCTAAAATGGAAGCGCACCCCCACCAAATCATTTTGAAACCTTAAGGTTTTTGAAGTTGCGCCATAATGACACATGGCGAGCCCACGCTCATTCAAGGTCTCAACCTTTGGGGATCATCTCAAGATGCGCCATTGTGATGTGTGGCAGTTTGAAAAGTTAGAAGGGGTAGGGAAGTAGACCATTGGGGGCAACTTATATTTTTGCCTCTTTTTCTCAAAAGGGTTAAAATATCAAAAATGGCCCGCAAGCCCGACAAAGGATCGGTCAAAGCTTGCTCTAGTCAACGGCAGAGGTGCAAACTCTCGGGGAAATTTGGAAAAATTTCCTTTTGGGAGAAAAGAGTTAAAAGTGAAAAAGGAAGTGTGGTTCCACTGGGACCCACATTGGGACACGTGTTAGGCCCATTTTTCAAGGGCGGAGTTACAGGGAAAACTTGGAAAATTTTCCCTTTTCCAAAAATGAGGTGAAATAGCAGAATTTGGCCGCGGTTCCGTTGGGACCCACCTTAGGACATGTGTCAGGCTCATTTCTCAAGGGTGGAGGTGTGGAACAAAATGTGGAATTTTTCCATTTCTTCAAAAGTTTGTAAAAGGTCAAAGGAAACGCCCGGGCCCATTTTAAATTGAATCTTCCATGTGGACGACCCAAATTCAAAGTAAAGATCAATGGCAGTTGAGAGTCTGAATATGATTTTCCCCATCATACTCAAACACACCCTGGAAGTGTGAGTCTTCATGATTTCTTGGTATTTCCTACATGCCAAACAAAGGGAGAGTTAATGTTGATATCTAAGTTTGGTGGGGAAAATATGGAGACGTCTTTCGCCATTAAAATGGTCTAACTCTCGGGCTCGATATGATTTTCCATTTTTCTTCTCTCGAGCACGCAAGGAACCATATTTGATATATTAGGGGTGGAAGTGGTTGGTGAGTTGAAGAAAGAGTGATCTACCAGAAGGAGGAGTTGAATGTGGGAGATATTCAAAGATATTTGCCCCCTGAGCACCTAGTGACTTTTTGCAAATCTGATTTTGGAAATCGTGATCATGATCATGGTGAGCACTGGTAGCACTCAATGTCGGGATTTTTGGGGGAAAAGGGGCTCTATTGTAAATGTTATAAATGGCACAAATTTTTCGTGTAAATGGTTAGAGTGTTAGAGGTCAAAGAAAATTCCCAAGAGGAAAATTTGACAAAGCTTGTCTTTTGAGAAGCCATCTGAGAAGCTTGTATATCTCTTTTGTATTAAGTTTGATCATGTCAAGGTGGTTGTAAGTGTACAGACCATTGACAAGCTCTAAGATTGTTCTAGAAACTTTCCTGTTGATAAATTTAATCAAACTCGAGTTATTCTATGTTGATCTTGAGAAAAATGTGTTTGTTTCATTTCTAAATGTCTGCAAATAGTTTTTCTTGTTCTATTGCAATCTTGTATCAAAATATTTCTTAATCACATAGGTCTCAATCCTTGTGATAGTTTAGTGGCATCTACAATCTCATTTCTCATAAGATCTTTCATCAGGAGTGAAATAAACGATTTAAAATCACTTTTCTTTCATTTGTTGATAGAGATTGTTTATAAGCCTCTAGGTGTACCTCAAGCGTGATTGATCTTAGATTTTGATGTTTTATTGGGTCTTATAACTCGAGCCTTTGTGTTAAAATCTCATAGATTGTGTGAAAAAGTGCTAATTTGGGCCTCCATTGAAGTACATATTCTAGTTAAAGGAACATTTTAGCTATTATGAAGCATTATGTTATCTAGACTTTCCATTTTGTAAGAGTTCTCAGAGATTTGGAAAATCAAGTTTATTCTGCCTCACCTCCCACCAAAACTTATTTAAAAACAACTAATCCTACCCATACTACCCATGTTTGTCATGTGTGTATAAAAATGCATAAATTTTATTACCAAAACATACAAAAACAATCAGGATTCCAAATGTCTTTAGTAGCCTGAACCTTTCCTAGAGAATATCTCCACTATCTAGAGTGATAACTCGTGAGAGTTAGATTTTGTTGCATTGATCATATTTTATTCAAGGTCTCCTTAACAACTTCATTAGGAATGACATCTCCATCTCCTCCATAAACAACAAGCTACAGAAGGTTTCTCTTACCTTGGTTGAAAGGCACAACCTAAAATAGTGAGGATAGATCAAATCCTCTTGAGAGTGCTATCCATTTCTCCACATCTAAGTGACAAAGGGACAGTTAGATCCCATCCCTAGCTACAAAATGACTCACCATGATCTATTTGTCTCTAAGCTTCCTGCCAAAACTTGTGATGCTTCTCAGACTTTGAGGGAGAATCAATTTGGGTACCACTAGACTGCACGAGTAATTTTAATGAAATAGGATTACTTTATTTTATATCCCACTCCCATTTTCTATTGTCTTTTCAACTTCATCTACATTTATATCTTATCACATGAATTTCATTTTCCTAAGCACTAAAAACATAGAATGGTTTAGAATTTGAATATAAAACACCAAATCAAAAGAGCATGAGAACTACTTAATGATTTTAAATTGTCTTTTCTTCCTTAAAAATTCTTATGTTTCTCTCCTTCATACAACTATTTTTGTCTTATATATATATATATATATATATATATATATTCTTCATTATTCACTTCAATTTAATTCTAATAGAAATCTACTCGTTCCACATATATTGTGACACCTTGGAATGAAGTGATTTTCCCTATTATCTGTTTGAATAGCGATTTGTAGCCTTTGGTCTTCCACAAAAAAATAAAGATATCATCACATAGTGGCCTTTGGCATTCCATCACCATTCGACTTGTAGCTTATTACTCTTATTCATGTCTTCTTATTATTCTAGAGTAAATGGCATATGAGACTCGATATCATTCAAGTGTATCTCTAGATCAATACCACATGTTTCTAGCTATAGAAAAATCATACTTCTAACTCTATACGGATCATGCTATAGGGTTATTCCTAGCTCACCAAACATACTTTGGGTCAAGCGAGCTATTCCTAACTTAGAATGACCAACACCACTTCGAGCTCTGGAAAATTTACACTTTGAGATCTTGATGAACAAAAATGTAGGCGAGCTCTAGATGGGCTACACTACGAGATCTAAACCATTTCTACTCCTAGCTCCGGATGATAGGCATCGAGAGAGCTCTAGACCATGTATACTTTTAGCTCCGGATGGTAAACACTCGACTAGTTTGGCAAGCTACGGATGAGCTATATTGTTGATTCCATATGACATATATTGATCCTTTTACAATGATGACAATTATTCTAATAGGTCCATCTAGAACACGTAGAAAAAGACTGCATGAGGAATAAATTTCTTGAGGAGGTGAAGATATTGAAGGCCTCATCGAGGATTCGAAGGCTAATGGAATAAACATGCAAAAAAATGCATGTGTGGCATCGAAGAAGGATCAATTGAAGGCACAATAGAAGGTTATGTGAGAATAGTGCAGCAAAGATAGAGAACCTAGTGTGGGAGTACTTGCCAAGATAAATGGGTTCAACTGTCAAGTACTTGCAAGAAAATTTGCAAATAGAGGCAAATCCACCAATAGCGCATGAGAGTATCATGCAAATGAAGGAGGATACTAAGGAAGAAAGAGAGTTGGTTGGAAGCGACCATGAGCACACAAAAAATGTGCAAATCTGCGAGAGGAGAATGTGGCAATGAAATATGAATAAAATAAATAAGATGTGCATAAGGAAGGGATGCACACATAATACACAAGATATGCATGGTAAATAATTTTGAAGGGCTGAAAAGGTGATAATACATGGGATAATGGGATTATAATTACGGGAGAGGACAAACAATCTTTGAATATTGCGAGAGTGTGAAAGAAATATGGTGTACCCGATATCTAGGAGATCTTGAGTAGAGGCATATAGAGAGGAGTGTGTAGGGAAAGGAGAGTGCATGAACCAAGGAAGGTGTGACAATAGTTTAGAGAAACTAAAATATAATATGGAGGAGGAGACCAAGATTGAGAGAGGCCAAGAATGGTTTGACCTAGAAGAATTTTCCCCTAAGGCAACAAATGCAAAGAAATGAAAGGTAGTTGTTAAAGTGTGCATAGAAGGAGGTGCACAATGAGGAGAAGAGATCGAGGGAGATCTCAAGGATTATTCCTATGGAGTCGCTTCAAAATTATTGCACAAAGACAAAGGTGAAGGAGGAAGAGAGAGGACAGGAAGAAGAAGGTGGCATAGAAAACTTTCCACCGCAAGAGGGAGAAGGAGGCCAAGGTTTCAAAGCAAGAGTGCGATCTAAAAAATCTTGAGAAGGGAAGAAGATATGAATCCTTCAATAATTCCACAGGAAAGGGAGATGTGGAGGTGCAAAGAAGTTGTGTCATGAGGAAAGGTTGAAATGGTAGAGTGACAGGAGGGTCAAAGGGTCCGGTGGCTAGGAAGACCACAAAAGAGGACTCGAGTCTGAATAGATTCATGTAGAAACAAAATGGAGGTGAGGAAGGAATTGAAAAGTAGAAGGATCATGGATTAAGCCTTAGAAGGAGAAATATGATTTGAGGAAAGCAAAGACTTGCACAAGAGGAATGCGATAGAGAGGGAATACTCATGATAGATAAATTGTAGAGATCTATTAGAAGGAGGAATTCAAACTATGGTGAGTATAAGCTCATATGTATGTTCAAGGTAACACAAAGAAGCCATATAGAGATGAAAAGGGATTAGAAGACGTGCTGAAAGAAACCCCAGAGGAAGATATAACTTAATGGATAGAGAATTCAGGACTAGTTTTCTAAAGGTTGGTTTTACCACTCACCATATAAACTTGAGGAGGACCTCAAGTTTAAATTACCCCAGGTGTTTAATGTAGGGCCATCCTAGGACTTAGACAAAAATTGCACTAGAGAGGGAAGATGCGTGCAAAAATCGGAAGGATGCATGGAAGAAAATAATGAATTAATGCAAGGAGGTGTGCATAGAAATTGGATTAAGGTGTCATCGGGAGGACATCCAAGCAAAGCATCCAAAAGAAATGGTTTATAGAGTGCACATGGTGTAGCAAGAAAGAGGTTGAGACCTGTGAAGGTCTTAAGGAAGAAGACCGTGTAGGAGAGAAAGCAAAGGAGGAGAAGCGTAATGGAGAATGGCGCAAAGGAGTTATATCAAAGGAAATTCGAGGAAATAAAAAAGGAATAAAATCATGTGTGGTAGAGGTTTTGAGTAGTTTCTAAGATGGAAGGAAAAGAGGATCATGAAAGAGATGCGTGAGAGGATGAAGGACTAAAGACTAGTAGAATGTTGAACTATGAGGTAAATAGTTAGGAGAAATAAGGTAGAGATGTGTGGAAGGGTGAATAGACTGCCAAGAGTGAGAGATGGTCATGGAAAGAAGTGACAGAAGAACGAAGGAAGACTGGTAGATAGTCGAGTGTTAGGCAAATAGTCCCGAGAAAGAAAAAGACCACTATAAGTAGGCCAATAGAAATTAGGGTCACCATGGGAAGTGAGAAGGATGAAAAAGGAAGTGGTTGGGATTCACAAAGTCTAAAGACATGCACAAAAAGAATTGGGAAAAAGGTGAAAGGTGGAATGCAATAATGGGCGCATAAGATAGGAAAAGGCCAAAAGAATATGCCAAGAGGAGAAAAATGTGCGAGTGAAGGAAGGCATAGTGGCGTATGGGATACTACGAGAAGGATACAAGGGTTTCCCTGAAGGAAAAAAAGGATAATTAGCATGAGAAAGAAGGCACTTGCACGAAGAGAATGTAAGGAATCAAATGCTTTAAAAAGAGGAAAGGAGAAGGTATGTGAATGAAAGGTGTGTAAGGAAATGGTTGGCGAAGCAACAACCAAAGAAGTCAGTAGAAGGACAAAAAAATAAAGGAATGATAATAGAGGCACGAAGAAGAGAGTAAAGTAAGTTTGCGGAAGTCAGAAGAATAATAGAAGAATATAAAAGTATAAGGATGGAGCCCAAGGAGAAAAGACATGATGAAAACTAGCAGGAGAAGGAAAATGTATGATCTTGGATTATCACATGGTTTATGGTGATCGAAATTATGGGGAGGAAGATGAAGAGAAGCCAACCACCAAGTGACATGGTGAGAGAAGATTTTCCAAAGATAGATTATGTGGATAAGGACAATAAAGACACCAGATTTGAATTTGAGTTTGAGCGGAAATTTCGGAAGATCCAACTCATAGGAGATAGAAGTGGGAAGACCAGGTGCGCACGGCTATAAATAGTAAGGGATCTTCTAATTTGAATGTTTTTGGCCATTTTTTCCATGTTAGAGTAGGTATTTACCTTAGCTCATGTTCACCTAGGTACTTTATTTACATTCTATGTTATTTATCTTCACGCACTTGTTATGACAAAGATATTACAAAGATATTATCTATTTGTTATGACTAGTTCTTTCCTAAATCTATGGTATGTACTAGTTATTTGATGGATAGTTCTTTTCTTGATTTATGGCTTGATCTATGGCCTTGACTAGTTCTTAGATTGATCTTTCTTTCATATATAAGAAAGGCCCGTTCTCATTGTACAAATGAGAGTTCCATAATAATATATAATATTACTGCTCTTTGTTTGCAATTTTTTTTTATAAATTTATTACAGTGAATTTCTTTTAGCTTATCAAATGTGGTATGCTATGATCATTTGATATCTTCATGGCTTGGAATGATCTTCTTATCTTTCCTTTCATGGTATCGAGTGATAGATGATCTAGACATCCATCTGTAATTTTTTCCTTACAAGTAAGAGTTTGTTGTTTTCATGTATTTGAAATTTATTATCACTTTTTGCAACATGCATTTTTACACAAAATAGAGTGTGCCATGGATTTGGAAGGTGCCAAAACCCTAAAATTGACTGTAAACTCAACCTTGTTCTAAGACAGTCAAATCTAGACATTTTAAAAGGGTTTTTTGACCCTTTTTTCAAAAAAATATGTACAAATTAATTATTTTGACACAAAAATTATATCAGCTTTCTAGGTTTTTTGAGAAACTTTGTGGGTTTCTCTCTATTTTTTTATATAGGTACTAGAAAAAGAGATATTTATAGTCTAAGTTTGTATTAACAATTGTACATTTTAGGTGCATTCTTTTATCCAATGGACACATATATGTAGCTTAGATTAAGGTGATTTTTTTTTTTTGAAATTGTGTTTTTTAGATCTCCGCATTGGTGACATTTTAATACACATATTTCAAATGTAAAAGGTACTTTTACTCATTGTAATATTTACACACACTTAATTATAAAGTACCAAATTTGGGGGGGTTGTTGTAATCACTTGTGGACACAATTTTGGTTGAGCCCAACGTCCTAAAATTTTGGGTGTTGCATTCTTGTATCTATCATGGATTTTGAGAATGATATGCTTTTCTTTGAAGTGTGTAGACTTTAGGAGGATATGGTCAAATTTGTGGAACAAAATAGATCACTTAAAAATCAAAACTCTCTTCTTCATAACCTCATTTATGAGAAGGATACACTAATACACTCCCTACAATAGACACTTTCTCTCTTACAACATCGCCCTCATATTATGGACAGTCATATCCATGCTCCTAGTCCACTTACAACTATTTCTCTTATACCCACTAACCTTGAACTGTCATTATTTGAGTCTTCTTCGCCCTTTGATGCTCCTAATCCTATTAGGCTTGTTATTACATGTTCTTCCACATTTGTGCCTATTGCAGTAACACATTCTATGTATCCTACTTCTTCTCATATGCATGGCTCTTTTGAGAAGCATACCACTGCATTTGGTTCTCACATGCTCCATTCTATGGGTTTCACTGGTGGAGGTATTAGAAGACATTCACAGGGTATTGTTTCCCCTATTCCACATGTTAAGTGGAATTCTCGCCATGGCATTGGTTTTCGAGTAGGTACTTCATTGGGATCACACATTAATAGAGCTCCTATTTTTGTTTGCTTGACTCTTTTTGAGGATCATGAGCTATACATGAGTTCTACACCTTCACTCAGGCTTGAGAAACCTAAGATTTCAGTTTTCAAACATGATTGACCTGACATGTATTATGATGTTCCTTTACATGAACCCATTATGCATTTTTCACCAAGTCATATGCAAGCATCTTCTTCATCCATCTGTGTTAATTTAGGTGGATATCGAGATCACTCTTGGTAGCAACATATGAATTAATTGAGATGATTCTACATGCATGGCTCATATACCATTCGGCCTCTTGCTCCACTTTACTCGCACCTTTTGCATTATAATACTTCTTGTTTTGAGAATTTTTATTTAGCAGGTGTAGTATATCTCTCTTGTTTGTTCAAATATTTTAGATTTGTATTTTCAACTCTTTTAGGAATGTTAACAATCTCTCTTGTGGGGAGCTATTCTTGTGAAGCCCAAAGTGTTAGTTTATCAATGTTTGAGTAGTTTTTTTCCAACTCATATAGATTTGTAGTAATACCCCACCCATTCAGGTAGTATGGGAGGGTGTGATGTTGATCCTTCTTCTTAGATTTTGTGTCCTTTTCTTATTACATTGGCTTTTCTTGGATCATGGCACTCCTATTTATTTGGATAATGTGTCCTTCCCTTGTTGTTTTGGTTATTTTTCTTGGATCGTGGCACACCTATTTGCATAGTTAATCAATTAATGTTTGGTGTTTTTTTGCACTTTCGACATCACTCCATTAACAATCTCCTTGTATGGAGTTATTCAAGTGAAGTCTATTGTCAGTTGTTTTTTTATTTTTATGATCAACTAGTAGATTCAAACCACAGTACACACCAAACTTCTTCAAGATTTGCACGATGTTTTTTAGCCGAGCTTCTTGGGATGCCTTGCAATAGATTTTTGCTCTCTCTACTTTGTTATTACTGGTTTTGGGTACCTTGGGGTGTCCCTTTTTCCCGATTATTGTACATGGGAACCTCATTAGGCCTAGTTTCTAGGATACTCATACCGTGGATATGTTACTTTTATTTTGGGCCCGTAGCTTCACTTGAGGGGGGTGTTAGAGTAGGTATTTACCTTGGCTCATGTTCACCTAAGTACTTTATTTACATTCTATTTTATTTATCCTTACCCACTTATGTGTGGATATTTCTTTTATCTTATTTATATATTAGGAAGATATTATCTAGTTGTTATGACTAGTCCTTTCCTAAATCTATGGTCTTGACTATTTATTTGATGAATAGTTCTTTCCTTGATTTATGTCTTGATCTTCCTTGCCTATATAAGAAATTCCCATTCTCATTGTACAAATGAGAGTTCCATAATAATATATGATATTAATACTCTTTGCTTACAAATTATTTTGTAAAGTTATTTTGGTGAATTTCTTTCAGCTTATCAAATGTGGTGGTCTACTATGATCATCTAAGATATTCATGGCTTGGAACGATCTTCTTATCATTCCTTTGAGTCCGTGGGGTTTTGGAGTGGAAATTTGGGGACAAGGTCAAAGTTTTCAACCAAGGCCCGAGAGAGGGTGAGTGTGATCGAGAGGTTAAGGTTGGGATCGACCATAGAGCCAAATCAAGATGCAATCCTAGTTAGCCCTAGGAGTCACCAACATTGTAAACCCCCATAGAGGGATATGTATACTCCATTAGAGAGAATTTGTGTGTAGATGTCATATGGCCCTAGAAATCAATACAAGGAAAACATAAATAGTTTTTCATCTATTGTGTTGAATATGAGAAACGCATACCATCGGGAGTACTGATAGAGGCCCTTCGTTGGAAAAAATTCTCAACTAGGTCAAGTACTTCATATTACCTTATTTCCAAACATCTAAATACACCAATACAATTTCTTAACAAGATCAAAATCATCCAATACATTGTCAAAGTGGTTCAAGTTTCCAATCTAGTTGTATCCATATAGATATTTCATGTTAGGTGGAGACCTACGTGTGATTTGAATCCTCTTCAGAGTAGTATTGACATTGGTTATGCATAGATTAAACTTTAACATAAACAGAAACCTTCTTGCAGGGTCTTCCACCCATGCTTAGGGTTTGAGTTTGATTCAGATTATTCAAATGGTTTCACAATTGTGCAATGCTCAAGGTTTGATAGCGAAACTCATTTATAGGAAAGTGAATGGAATATGAATTCAATGAGCCACACTCTAAGAAAGTCTACAACCATATAGAAGGTCCAATACCATATGGACATTCTTGATATAGTTGTACATTTCCAAACCGAGGAATTTTCTAGCTACAATCTCAATAATGAATAATCTTCAAGATCATTAATCCCATATTCTCCATTTTTTGCACCTATATCTCTTATGTTTCACTTTGTACAACTAAGTGCATCCAACCTCTTTTTTTTTGATATTATAGCATATCATAATCACTAGATGTAATTATTAATACATTATTATGATATTGTATTATTAATGTTGGAAGATAATTAATCATAATAACCCCGTGCAAGAAACCTTGCATCCTCTTTTAGTGTATTTCATAGAGTTTAATAATTTAATAATGGTACAAACATTTGGTGAACCTAAATCAAGCATCAAATATTTTTCTAAAACCCGGTTTCATGGGGTTTCCCTTCTTTATGATCATCTATTTTTCTCTTAGGTTTGTCTTTCTATTTTATATATTTTTATTAAATCTAGGGGATTTAGCTTTCACCCTAGTATAAGATAAATCCCTCTAGCCAGGTTTGTTCTCATGCTCGTGTAAAAATGGAACCCGTATGTTAATTCCCCTTATGTTGGTAGACAAAGTGACAGTATGGTCCCTATTATTGGCTCATATTCTATTGTTGACATGTTTTCTAAGTATAATTTTCAATGTTATCACTTAACATGTATAATGTTCAGGATTTAATATTTAATGTAACAATCATTCCCATGGCCTTTCCATAGTTGAGGCGTAACATAGTACACATTTCTTACAAGAAAATCCCACTAATTTTGATATTCTTCTATATACTTCATGATATCAACTTCAGCATGCCTCTTTATCTCATATAGAGACATCTACTATTCCTACATCCATGGTTCCTACATTAATGGGGGAACCTAATATTTCAACATATAGTGTCCTTATTTCTTATACTATTGTTGTTATTACATGTAACCATAATATTTCACATGCTTCTTCTTCTAGCATGTGGGCTCTTTAAACCATTGTTCACACCTTACAATTTCAACCTCGGTGTTTTTGCTTCTTCTACCATTATGGAGTCTACTCAATTACTTCATAACGTGTTTGCACTTGACGTGTGTTCTTATCATTTTCCTCTTGGTTTCATATTTATGATGGCAAGGGTGACCCCTGAGCACCTCCGATCATTCCATATTGCTTGCATCGATTATGCATCTAATTATATCTTACTTATAAAATCTTCCCTATAAGTCTCAAAATTTTACTTTACAATGGTTTTATGATCTCCCACACATTCTATGTGATTTTTACCACTTTGGAAAATCAATTTCTTACACAATTTTCTATCAATATTGGTGACAAAGTTTCTTATTCTCAAATGTCTAAAATATGACAAGGTTCTAATTATTAAATCACCTATTATGTTTTATGCTACAATAATATGCTTACTAAAATGAAAAATCTTCTAGTTGATAGAAAAATTCAAGATATATTTACACAAATCTTGCTTCTCCTTTTCAAGAATCGGTTATATTTGATAAGTTCCACTCATTTGATCATCTATGTCATACACTTTGAAAGAACGTGAAGCCAAGTTACTACATATGAATAATCTTAAGTATGTTTCTATAACTTCTACAATATCTAATGCCAAATTTCCAAGAAAATCTACATTCAAAGGAAAGACTAATGATCATAAATCTAATACTATAAACACTATTAATGTCATAGCACAACCTAACAATCTATAATTCAACCTACATGAAGTAAATTTACTTGTTTAGTTTGTGCTCCACATATTGTGCTTAAACAATTACTTGAATCCAATCTTGTGTCTCACTCTCCACCACTTGAGATTGATGGGAGTAAGCCTCGTGGCAATAATTTTGATGTTAATGCTTATTATGACCATCATGGATGTATTGGTCACTTCATTGATCTATGTATCAAGCTTCTTCATGTTATACAATATTTTTTTGATACAAATGAAATCAAATGGGATGAGCCCATTGAATCCTATAATCCGACTAATGATAGTGCCAAGTTGAAAATATTTAGTGATCCACTTCTTAATCATAACACCGATAAATATGCTTTGGAAGTGCATAATTCCCATCATGTGGTACCACCTCTGCCTTCTTACATGCTCATGCATTCTATGCAAATATTGGTACTATCATTCCGATTCTAATTTCACCCCTAATTATTAATTTTGATGACTCTACTATGGATGTCACTCTTATCTTAGATACTTTTTATATTTATGCATTTATTAATCAAGTCCCTATATATATCATTTTTATCCATGCAATAAGCATGATCCATATACTCTCAAGATACATCATTCTCTTGTTTACATAAAAATAAAATCACATGTGATTCTAATTTTGACTTTATACATATTCTTCTACCTATTATTGTCATCTCTGCTACTACATAGGTCTCATTTCTAGTGGCCTCTACTCTTAGCTAAATTGAAATGTGTTTAGGTCTTCCTTGGTTACATTATCTTAAGGTTGTTCCATCTATCTTACACCAATGCGTCAAGTTTATTCACCAACAACAAGTTGTCACAATTCAAGGTATTCCCTTTGAGTCTCCTCTTATTAGGTTACCTAGTCACCCTTCTATACTTTCTACTCAAAATCCTAGGTATCACTAATTAGTATTGTTGTGACCCGAGCCTCCCTTTCCTTCAAGATCTGATTTTCCTCCCAATGAGGCTCTCATAGGGAAAATATTGTACTACCACTCTCCCTATACATATCTAAATTCAAAATACAAAAACATTCAAATATTTGCAAAAAAATTCTAGGACCTATACACATAGCTTGCTTCATTAACACTTTACATTACATATATTGTTTAACAATACAATTTGATAGATATCATATATTTTATATATAATATTTACACACATGTTTTCACGAGGTATATTAAGATTGATGTAAGATACACAAAACTTATTACACGATGATAGATTTTGACCTATCCCTTCCCGGATACCAAGATTATATGGGGCATCTCTTATACATTCTATACATGTGTTATTATTTCATTATAGTTCTTTTATACTTCCTCATTAATCTTGATTACATATATTGTGTACATGTTATATTTTGAGTTAATAGTAATAAAACACATTTCTTGTGTAGTCTTTGACATTATTTGCTTTATGTGTTTCGTACTAGTGTTTATGATGTTTTTATAACTATTTGAAATCATTTTTTGTTATACATATTTGTTACTAGTTGTCTACTTCATTGTATGTGGCATGAGTTCCTTTATTGTCTTATGAAACCATGGGTGTCCCATGTTTTTAGATTTATGTATTTCTTTTCAGACAATTAATCTCTT
This sequence comes from Taxus wallichiana var. yunnanensis, assembly GCA_018340775.1. Taxonomy (NCBI): domain Eukaryota; kingdom Viridiplantae; phylum Streptophyta; class Pinopsida; order Cupressales; family Taxaceae; genus Taxus; species Taxus wallichiana. Next base: position 777,343,819 of record CM031235.1, read on the forward strand.
GTATGTAGCCTAAATGCCTTGATTGTCTTGTGACATTATGGGTGTCCCGTGTTTGTGGCTCTATGCCTTGATGTGAATATTTTTACATAATATTTGTTTTATCTTCTCACTTGACTACTTATATATCTTTAAATTTGTTCTATTACACATTATATGTTGCTACTACAACTATTTGTGTTATTGTTTCTATTTGTACTTGTTTCTTTGATTTTTATGGTCTCCGCCGTGCACAACACCTTTTACAAGTACCGTTGGTGAGAAAATTTGTCGTGGGAAAATCGGTGCATTTCTTTACAACGTTGGTCAAGAGTTTGGGGATCCAACGAGTACACTCCACTTTACCGTGGATAATGCTTACAATAAATTGTAAGGGAATAATTTTTTGAAATATGGGGAAGGGGAGTGAGAAATTAGACAAGTGGAATTAACTCTCACGAGTATAAAATCAAATTCTTTCCAAACCTAATTAGAAGGTTCACATCCACAATTTATAAGAAAGAAACAAAAATTTTATAGTTTTAACAATCAAATGAAACCATGCACACAAAGTTGCACATTCATGAATCATGAAAATTTAAAAAAAAATCCCTTTTTTATTGACATCTTCCATCAAGTTGTCTACATGTTGGAAATAGAGGGAAAATGGTTATGGAAAGTGGAATAATTAGCTATCTCTCTTCGCTTAGCTCAAAAAATCTCTCTTGAGTGTACAAAATTGAAAACCCTTAAGAAATATTATGCCATTACATTATATAGACTTTGAGGAGACTCTTCCCCTACCCCCACATGGCCTTTCACTTGCCCTAAGAAAATTAAGTCCCTTTTTATAAAATAACGGTAACTTATTACATTTTGAACTATAGTCACTTTAATGAATAAGGTGATCCTTATGATTTCTCACAACAAATAATTAGAAAAGGGGGAGAGAACAGGAGGAAGAATGAGAGAAGATAAGGGAGAAGGAATGCTACTAAAAGATGATGCCTTGCCACCTTTTCCTCATTGTCTACTTGATTTGATAAAATATCCTAATATAGTGAACTATGATTCTCTAATTTTTTTACAACATGAGAAAACCCCTTTGGATGATGCATTAATACCTCGAATTGAGTGTTTAGAAACACTATTGAATGATCACTTTTATGACCGCAAGAATTTATCACTCAAGTCCACTCCGAATAAGATTGAAGATGGAAACGATCTCGATGACTTCGCTACATAGCCACAATGTTGTACTCATCGAAAATATTTGATGAAGTGATTTTTTTAACACTTTTTCCCAGGTGATGGCCACAATTTAACTCCTTTTACATGATGCTCGGACATCTCGGGTCATGAAATGAGTGTTGAGAAACATTGTCTCAGGACTTCCCAATGTGAGCTTGAGATGGACACATGCACTAATCACGACGATCCTCCTTGATAATTAATTAACAAACCACTTCAACTCATTGAGATCTCCCTAAAAAAATCATTTAAAATCACCCATCTCCCTGAGTGATGAAGGTGGATTCATCTGTTGAGCCTTGTGATGCACTGCTTTGCTTCTGAGCACACTTGAACTCAGGACGATGTTCCCAAGACCAATATGAAGTTCTCAATTCCTTGTTTGAGACCTAAAATCATCTTATGATTCCTCAAATATTCCAAAAATAAGAAATATGAGAAAATATGGAACCATCTACAACTTCCTACACTTAAAAGCTGGAACTTGCTATTTTGGGTAGGGTTATTTTTTTACCTTGGTGTCAACACTACAAGGTCCTTGTCATTTATAGAGAATGTTCATAGAGGTTTCATCGTTAGTTTTATGAAATTTATTTTTTTAGAAATCTTCTTTTTTATTTTTTTATTTATGCTTTTTCACTTTTTTGGCTCGTGTACCCGAGTTTTCCAATTACATGAATTTCAATGTTTTTTCTCTCTTGTATTTTTCATTTTAGAAAAGTTACTAAAAATGGAAAGTACGAATTAGTGGCACTTGTTATTTTTAGAATATTAAAATCACCATGTCAGATCGATGAGAAAACTCTAGATTATTTCTAGGATTTGATTTGGATGCTTTATGCGAATTTTCAAGTCAAACCGCTTTACAATTGACAAAAATGAAGGAAGAATACCTAGGGAAAAAAATTTAAAATGGTTGACATTAAAAACTCGGGATATATTTTGAGGTTTTGTTTTTTCTTATTCAAGGAACCTATGAGAGGAATATTTTATCCAATTTCCACCGAGATTCAATCACCGGTTTATTAGTTATGAGTAAATAATTATTTTTCACCATGAGGGTTTCGACAAAGACCCAAACATGGTTTTGGCTTGAAAAATCCTTTCCTTTATTATTATAACAATGATATAGGATGAAAATGGATGGTAGGGGTGTTTTGAAAGGTCTGGAAAAATCATAAATGGAGGATACGTAGAGTTTCCGGTAGTAGAAGCTTTCCTGTGCGTGCGTGAAGGAAGAAGGAGAAGCAGCACATAAAACAAAAAACTTGAAAATGTTTATGAAATAGAAAGGAGCTCACTTTCTTGTCCCAATTTTCCCAAAGGTTTGGATGGTTTGTATAAACAAAATTGCCCCCTTCCTATTGGGCCAAGTTTCATGGTGTTATTTGTCGTTGGGAAGGAGAGGGGGGCTAGGAAAAGTCACTTTTAGCACTCGTCGGGGTCATGTGTGTGATTGAGGGCTTAAATGGGAGGGTTGAGGAGTTTTGTGTCCCAACTGCCAAATATTTGGTGCACATGGGACAAAAAAATTCACCCTCACCCTGGCTTGACAAGTGGCGGAGCATGATTTGTTGAGGCGGAGAGGTGAGGGGGCTAGAAAAATGTGCACACAGTTTAAGTTTACAAAAGGAGCTTGAAATGGGTCATATTGGAGTCTCGAGGGCTTAAGCGGGAGGGGGAAATTTTATTGCACCATACATCCCAAATATTTGGGATGGTTGGTGCACAAAAGTGTGCCACCTTCCTATTGGCTCAAATTTCAATGCAAAATTTGACTAACTCCTTAAGTCGTACCTTGGGGAGCAACTTGTCGAGGCCATAACTTGAGTTTCTAGAGGAGTTTTTTGATGCTTATTTATATGATTTTGCATGAAAATGAACTTATTAACACAATGGTGGTGGTACCATTCCTTTATTATTCATGAAACCCCTTGAAAATATTATTTTGTTGAGGATCCAAGGTTGTGCATGCTTTGAAAAACAGGGTTGTGGAAAAATTGCACCGAGTGTTGTGAAAAATCTAAGACCACCATCCTCTAAGGATCTAAAATAAATTTCCAACTATATTTCATTTTTCTCCTAACTCCTCATGGAACTCCCAAAATCACTTCTGAATCTCGGGGTTGTTTTTCATTGTGCCTTTGCTTAAGCCTCCAAGACTCACTTTTCTTTGAAACTGCGCTCCAAAACTTTTGAAACTTCCCATAATATTCCCAAAAATTGCACAAAATTATCATCTCTCATACACCTCCTTGATGATTTTATTCCTTGCATTCAGTTCTAGGGGTGTGCACACAAGCCTCAAGAAGACTAGAAAATGACCTTTCCCAAGCTTTTCAAAAATCCTATCTTGATGGATCTTGCTTTAGAAGTACTTGAAATGACTTGATACCCCTAAATCACCTATGGGCACACTGACATGACACATTGGACTTCTTTAGAGAGATGGGATATGACTGACTTGGGGATTAGGGTGATATGAAGGAGGACTCAAAATGACCTTTGAGTAAAACATTTTGGGTAGGGTATGGTTGTCATGCTTTCAAGTGTGAATTTTTCCCTTGCAAAATCTCATGACAATAGGTACATATTCTTAATTATGGGCACCACAATATCCTTCCAATGCAGATTATAAGACTTGTCTTACATGGATGCACATATTTTCTATTTAGCCTTATGCTCAAATGTTTTATTACACATACCTAAAAGAGGGGGAATTCATTGAGAAATATTCTACACCTAAAGACAAATTTCTAGGTTGAGGTATAGGTTTTCACAGATACAAGTCCTCATAAATATCTCCAAACATAGAAATTGGGGAAAAAAATTACATAGGCTCAAAAATTTACAAAATAGTTAGGACCATAAGGATATTCCTAACCCTCTCATATGTTTCTACAATGGGGGAAGTCACACTAGATTTTACTAAAATTTTATATTTCTACTTATATATACATATTATTGGGATTATTAAAGATTTGGTTAACACAATTTAAAGTTGTTTACAAAGGGAATGAGTATTTCAGTCTTATATTTAGTACTCATTTTCAGTTACAAATACAAGATTTTGGGGGCATGGGTATCATTCTCCATCATATTCTCAACATATTACACACTCCTACTCATGCGTGTAGCACATAGGGAGGAAATGGGGCCACCCATTCTATTTTATACTTTATGTCTATACATACGAATTGGACCTAGATCTTTCTACAATAGTGTGGTCCCTGGGGTTATGGAGTGTATTAAAGTAGATAAGTTCCTTACAAGTATTCCTTCCTATCCTCTTAAAGGGAATATATCAGGGTTACTAAAAACTTTTATGGATGGTATTCTTCCTTCATGGGGTGCTTTGTTACCTCTATCTTATTCTCTCTACCTTCTATTCGATGTTGGGTCAGATATACCTAATTCTCCATTTTCTCCTTCAACACAAATTGGAGACTAACCACCCCCGATCCTTCAGCAAGTTCAGCAATATAATCCAAATCTCCAAGTACAAGCAAAGAACAATAGCTCTTCTCTCCATAGAACAAACAAGTGTATTCCTTCCATGTTTTATATCTCTTTATTTCACTTTTTGCAAGTTCAAGTTCTAAATTTACATTTGATTTACGTTTGATTTATACTATGGAAATTGACTATACTCTTTATTGTGGGTTTCACAATAGAGCATTCCAACACCAATGCATCTCGAGAACAAAAAATTGAGAAAAGACATTTTTTTTTCTATACAATCAAGATCATTTCCTTTAATCATATAATTTTTATTTCATACTTTAAGGGCGGGATGTAGACACTCAAATTTGGTAATTTATCCTTTGGCACTATTAGTTGTGGAAATTCTCTTTTGCTAAGAAAAATATCCACATTTTATCCCCACTTAGTACATCTTACTATCTCTCTCCTAACTTTCTTATTTCTACACACTGATGTATCATCACATTTTGAATATAAATGCATAAAATCAATATTTCACCTCTTCTTATCATGATACATATTTCATATTGCATTCATAATCTCCCTATTCAAATAGTACAATATGGTCGAATGTAATATTTGGTCCTACTCACCTATACGAGTCTTAGAAAAACACATCCTCCAAATTTGATTTTTAATTTGACTATATTATTTGGATCATTTTATCCTCCTAGATGATCCTTTTCATAATATATTACCTTCATAACTCTATATAATAAAGTTATGGAATTCTCATGATCTCTTATTACAAAAACTAACACAAAGGGAACTCAAGGCTCTTGAAATTTTGCCAAGCTAATGCACATCTATTAGGGTAGTCACTACTATAGTTATGAAGCACTCAATTAGTTCAAGAATTTCAAATTCTCTAATTTCCAAGCAACCAAAGATCCCGATATAATTTCTGCCAAGAGAAAACAATCCCAAACATTTTCAAAGTGGTTTAAGTTTCCAAAATATATGCATCCATATAGATATCACATGTTAGGTGGAGAACTACATATGGTTTGAGGCCTCTTCAAAATAGTGTTGATGTAGGTAGTGCATGAATTTCACTTCAACCCAAACACTAACCTTATTATAAGGTCTTCCACCCATGGTTAGGGTTTGTGTTTGATTCAAATTATTCATATGGTTTAAAAATTGTTCAACACTTAGGGTTTGATAGAAAAACTAATTTCTAGGAAGGTGAAGGGAATATGAAGTTCTGAAAGCCACACTCTGAGTAGGTCAAAAACTATACAAAAGGTTCAAGACCATACATATGTTCCTAACAGAAATTGTACATTTCAAACCAAGGTTATTTCTAGCTACAGTCTCAATAATGAAGCATATTTAGGTTCATTACTCCCATATTCTCTAGTATATACATCCATATTTCTAGTGTTTCACTTTGTAAAGCTAAGTGTATCTCTCCTCTTGTCTTTTTTAGATTATACCATATGGTAATCACTATTTGCATGTATTAATACATTCTTTTGATATTACATAATTAATGTTATAAGTTAATTAATGCATCCTATTTTAGTGAATTTCATAACATTTATTAATTTAAAAAGGTTGTAAACACCCACTTGTATAGATATTTATACCAATTTTTAGAGAGGACCATAGATACGGTCCCAGTTTGTGACTCTATTAAAAATTTGGGCTTACCAACATATCTCGATATTGAGACCAAGTATAAAATGGCTAGAATTATCACAAGATAATTATTATGTTGAGTATTGGGTAGTGTAGAAACTCAAATTTTGTAACTTATCCTTCAGAAATGACAAATTCATATGTGTTCTATTACTAAGAGAAATACTTATATTCTAAGCTCAATCAAGTACATCTCTCTAGCTTTCTCTTGATTTTTTTCATCTACATACTTTACTTTTCCACTCATTGAGGAATTATTTATTAATCAAATCAATAAATCACCTATAGGATTTTTTTGGAAATTTTGATTTTATAGCATTATCCTAGGCAAAATTGTTCACTTTGGTCCATAGTGGACTATAATCCTGAATAATCTATACAATACATTCCCCTTTTATATTTCATCTCTATTTTCAATTTAAATATCTTAAGTGTGTTATTTTAACTTCCTAGGGTTGGACTTATCATAATACTTCACTTATGGAAGGCTATATAAGCAAGTCAATACAAATCACCGTGCACTTTTATATGCTCTTATTGTAAATATCAATACAAAATCACTCAAGGATCTCCTAAATATTCAAAAATAATTTTCACATAACTTTGAATATACACTACTACGGGTATGAAGCACTCAACCATGTCAAATAGTTTATCTTCCTCCATTTCCAAGAATTAAAATATCATAGAGCCATGTCTTAACAAGAGAAAATTCATTATAATCATTATCAAAGGTCTTCACGGGATAAAAAGGTTTATTCTATAAGTTTAAGAAAAAGTACTACCTTATTGGGTATATTCTATACTCTATAGCTATCCAACTTTATTTTATTCAAGATACATGAGAGCACTCATAGGGGATTGACTTAGATCACATTCACACTTACACATACACCTAGGAGAACTACATTAGGCTTGATCCTACTCAAGGGCATGTAGTGTAGCACTTGGATTGGTTTAGTGTGGGTTGGATGTCATAGGTAGTCTAGCCTCACCACACATTGATTTTTCCTTTTTATCTAATGATTTAATGAATGATGTTGCGAGTATATAGGGTTTCCACTTGTTTTTAGTCATGATAGTTTGTGCTAAGGTTGTGCAAACAAGATCAGCATATTTTGAAGCTTATTTACATACAAGCTAAGGGAACATAAAGTTAGAAAACATCACTATGAGAACTTGGTCCAAAACCATATAATATAAGTCAAGACCATATAAAATAAGGTATATATTATTCATTTGTTGTATGGTCCTACACCAAAGCATTTTCCAATTACATTATCATAAATGAAGCATCATTTGTCTTGGATCAAACTTGTTTTACCTTTTGCACATCTATATCTCATTTTTTCCACTCTATACGGCTAATTCTTCACTCTTCTAGTGTTTTTGAGTTATTGTTCTATCACTTATCATTTTGTAAGTATTAATGCATTATTTTAATTATGCATGGTTAATTATAAATTAATTAATTCAAAACAACCTCATGCGTAATGATCTCTTACATCCTTTTTTCACGTCACATTTACTTATTATATATCTTTAGGGTGTAAATAAGTAGTTTCCCTTGATTTATTGTATAGATGATTACTCATATTTGGAAGTCATTAGATGAGTTATGTCCTAAAGAGGTTAGATATAGATTTTATTATGGCCATTTTGATTGGATCAAGGATCGAATACAATTATATCATGTGTGTTTTAGGAGGTGGTTACAAGATAGGATCTCAAAGATCTTGGATCTACTTTAGTATGAGTGAGTAACATGTCAATTTGGTGTGATACAGTATGTTCTCTCGGTTTGAGTTATATGCATGAGGACTCATAGATGTCATCCACATCCAAGAGAGATGTCAACTATTGTTCTAATAGAGATGAATGGTACAAATGATTATGAGAGATATGAGAAGTTATTCATTGCAGATGTGTCTGATGTGGCGTATGATGTTGTATATACTCGGTGGTGGACTATAATATGATGGAATTCATTATTTACTATGGAGGTAGGATCACATGGTCCTCTTAATGTATATGCAATTCTATGCATCTGGTTACCACGATCATCATTGGTCCTCCTAAGACTAACCTTGGTATGGGAATGTAATATTCTCTATTTTTATTATTTCACTTTCTTACTTGTGTTTTTATATATTTATTAATATTATAATTCATTATTATATGTGGATATGAAATTCCCCTCTTATTTCATGTGGCGGTATATACGATCGCAACCTATATGTATGAGGAAACACATCAAGATGTTGTGGAGAAAATAATTTGCAGCTATGGATAAAGTTAGAATAAATGGGGAGGCTTCCACCTATATCACCATAAGATGATTTATGTGTAGTAGTGTTCATATATATATAGCATGAAAATCCTAGATTACATGTTTGTGTGGCTTTTTTCATGAGAGAGAGCATCGGGGCGAGTCATATTCACACTTACAAGATGATTTCACTTAGTCATGATCTATGGATATTCCCATATATAGGAACCTATATGTAGATTTATTGAGCGGTCACGTGCCTTAGTAAAATTTCTTCTCTCATTTTGTATTTAACTTGGATGTATGAACTCATTTTTGTATAGGTACATGATATTTGATTGATGGTTTTGTGATATCTTTTACCTTTTGTGTGTATTTTCCATTTATTACACTTTACTTTACGCTATGCATGTGATAAATGTATGATGCAATTTTTTATCATTGTTAATTGTATTTTGAATGCTTTAATTCATATTTTTATATGATGAATTGCTTAGTATAGTCAATGTTTATTTCTTTCATAGATGTTAAATTTGATTCATAATGCATTTGTGTTCATTTTTTTAAAAGTGTTTTGATAATATCAATTGATCATCCAATGATTTTAAAACCCCAGAGATCATCACATATGTCAATATAACATGTATAGTTTCTATTTTTTATTTCCTTTTATTATCTACTAGTGGGTACTCTATATATGTATAATCCTAATGGAATACACTTTGATATAATGGTATATCATCATAGAATTCAACCCTTTTGATAACTTTATAATGTAATATTTGAGAAAATTGTGTATTTTGTGCTTCATATGGAACCACACTTAGCTCGTAATCATATGAGATATAAATTTATTACTCTTTACTAGATTTGAAATAATTTGCTTTCTCTATAATATAATTTTCTAGCTCATGTGGTACTTGCTCCACTTTTTGTATTTACATTTTATGTATTTTTATGTTTACATTTGTTGTACTTTATATGTTGTAATGAGAAAACTTTATTTTGGTATGACATACATTACTTTCTCTTCTTTAACTTGCTCAATTGCAATAGAAATTTATTGATATGCTTGCTCTTTCTCCATCGTAATGGAAACTAGATTTTTAGTTGTATTTTCTATATAGAGATAGGAATCACTTGTTTTGTGCTTACACTATTTTAGATTAATATAAATTTGATCTAGTGAGGTCATATTTACATTAAATGGATGTAAGTTAGATACGGATGGCTATTTTGATTAATTAAATTCCTATCAAATTAGCATTCTAAATAATAAAATACAAGATATGAACTTTGAAACACAAGGGAATGAGTGCACTTAGCTTGTTACAAAATATTTTGGTAATTTCTAGGACATTTAAAAGGTAAAATAGAGAGATCCGAACATGGAAATTCTTCAAAACTCGAGAATGCTACTGCAAATTACCTTGGTTAGGACCATACCAATATGTGACTATACCGTATAGCCTTGACCCTTCTATATAGTCTTGGACTTACTTTGTTTCTACTGTAATTTTTTGTTTTGGTTTCCTACTTGTAGTTTTTTTTCGTTGTCAAACCCTAGTTGTTGATCATGCAACAAATCTCTCTTAACATTTTGAACACCATCTCAAACCTTATTCATGGATGAAGAGTCTTACAAAAGAAATATTAGTTGGGTTGTGGGAACCCCCGTGCATCACTGACATTGTCACTTCTCGAAGAGGCCTCAAACCGCACGTTGTTCTCCACCTAGAATGTGATATCTAGATAGATCAAATAGATTTGGCAACTTCATTGGCGATACTTGTTTTGACTATCTTGACCTAGAAAAAATATTCAAACTCCGATGTGGGTAACGCCTAATGACCAGTAGATGTTCTATTGTGAAAGTTAGGGAATTATAAGTGTCTTTTAATAGTGTAGAAAGAGTGTGCATTAATATATTTTCATAATATTTCTAGGTTTTCAAATGAGGTATTTTGTAATTGCTTATATAGGCTCCTAGATGATTTATCAAAGAAATGTCAACCTAGTGAAGCATAAGGCCCCAAAAAGACATCAATTTAAAAGAAAAGGTAGAGGACATGTTAATCTAAGACCTTATAGGTTGGTCATGACCTAATACAAATTCCCAACCAAACTATACTTCTTTGATTGGGGACAGAAAACATGCAAAATGAAGTTTGGAACTTGTCAACTAATGTTTGTATATGGATTTTGTGCATTTTATTCTCAAAGTTTGTTGACATTTCAGTGTGCAAAGATAACTAATATAAAAAAGAGACCTCAAAAATTTCTCGGTAGGAATGGAGAGATGGTATTTATCATGACAAGAGTGCATTGTCAAATCAACTGTTGTCAAAGTGAAAATTTCCAAATTTGAGTGTATATATTTCCCCCTTTAAGTATGAAATGAAAATTACATGCTTAAAGGAAAAAAACCTAAGTGTGTAAAGTTTAAACACACCTTTCCATTTCTTGAATTTTTTTCATATTATTCCATGTTGTGCTTGGTGTTGGCATCATCCATGATGAAACTTGCAACACAAAGTGTAGACAATGCCCATGATAAAAAATTAAACTTTAACTCAAATATAAGTTGTAATGTAAAAGATTTGTGTTTTAAAAATCATAACTTGTAATTAATATAACTTGTAATGATAAATTAATCCATAAGTTCAAAAACCTACAAAATGATTATATGTTTTCCCAAAACAAAGACCGACTAAAATATATATGGTCTCAAAGTTTTAGGTCATTGCTGAAATTAAAATGAGTAAAATCTTGACAAGATTAGATTTTAAAAAACTATCTTCTAGATTATAACTATCAAAGCTACGTGACCACTTCCATCGGTGTAGAGTGACCCTAACTTCTTTATACTTTTATTATTTCTTATACTTAATATTTATTTTAGTAAATATGGCTCCTTCAGGCTCCTCTAAACTTCATGTAGGTCAAAATGCATACGTGTTTCATAGCACTAGAAATGTGTACATGTTATAATACAGACACATTTTAGGCTCGTGAATTCTCGATCCTAAAAAAAATAACGTGGTTGCGTTATTGAAAAATGCATATGCGTTTTTCTCATTTTCACTTTTGTGTCCGCTTTTTGGCCCCCTGGATTGGTGCACTTACCCAATCACATAAATATATGGACAATCAAAACAATAGTAATATGAAATTATACACATGAGTTGTCAGATATTATAATTGAGTTGTTTAGAAAATTTGGGGGATTGAAATTGAGAGGAGGACAAATTCCACTATTCTAGAAACAATTTCCTAGGTGTTTATGTGCTTGGTGGCTAATTTTGTGCTCTTTTATTTTGATATAAATTATGAATTTTACACATTGTTTTCCTATTTCATAGCATTAATGATCTATATTTAGATGTCTGTGATCATTCTTATATAACTAGTTGAGGCTTCTTCTTTTTCAAAACCATAGCTTCCTCCTTTTCCTAAAAATCCTAAAAGGGGGTTAGTCTATTATGGTCAAGTTTCTTATACCCCCACTAAGCTAATAGATTTACTCATGATACTCTGAAGAGGCCTCAATCCAATGTAGTTGTCCCTCCTAAGCAGGTGTTAAATAATTAATGCAATTATACATATCATTCCCTAAAACATAATGGTATAAGGTGTAATACATAAAATAAGAGTGCCTTAGAGTTGTAAATAACAATAATTAGTTTCCTACTTGAGTTTTAATGAGATATTTTGATGATTGGAAAGTGTGTTAATCTTGTAAGGAGCCCCCTTTATAATTTTCTTAATTGATGTTTTTATATAGTGATCGTTCTTGAATTGGAACCTTTTAACAAGCAATTGTCTCAAATTCAAAATAAAAATGACCAAAAGACTAACCTAGATATATTTTTTTGACAATATTGAGAAATAATATGTAATGTCCCCTTTTCCTGCACCAAATGCCTAAGGGCGGAGTCGATTCAAGCCATGGTCGTCGGACCAGGATTTGTGGACGTTGGGAGCTATGGGGAGGGGGCCATGTGGTTCTAATAGTCTAATTTTGCATTGAGGGTCACTTTTGGACCATGGCGACTTAAAGGGGAAAAGTAACTTAAGTCACTTTATTTTATTGGCCCCTCCATAGAATGAAATGTGTATAGGGTCTGTTGGGGCTCTTTTGCCTCGAGGAAGTATATAAGGAGTTGGGGGAGAAAGGAAAAAGGACCTTTTGCATACATTTTTATTGACCCCTTCTCATGCAGCTATTGTTGTTGCACATCTACAGCTTGTGGAGTCAAATCCCATAGGGACCCTAGCTTTGGTGGTGAGAGACCTATCCCTAGCTAGCAGGGCATTCTTCGGTAGTGAGAGATCTACCCTAGTCTGTCATTTTGGAGCCGCTTTCAGGGCCGTGCGGTAGAGACATTAACAAAGGTTTCAGAGGAAGGATCTCGAGGGTCTTGGGGGCATTTGGGGAAGATAAGTAGAGGGGCTCTAGATCAGATTCATGGCAACCATTTGGGTTGGGCGTGGCAGCTCGTTGAAGGCACCTCCATCATTTTCCAACCCCATTCCAAGCGAGGTGACTTGCAGCCTTTATTTGGGGGTTTTCCAGTCGGTCATTTTCAGATCTGAAGGTGGAACTATTACTGCCTATATCTGTTAATGTTATTTCCAAAGACCCTTATTACTGCTCTTGTATTTAGAGGGTCACGAACCTCTGAAGTTTTCCAACTGTCTAGGGCACGACTGTGCTTTTTCTGGAAACAGTTTGATTTGTGTAAAATTCCCAAAAATAGTTTTATTATGTCCTCTATAATAACATCAAGCTCTATTTAAATTTTCAAGTAATTCGGGTGGACATTTTGGCAAATATTAAGTTTCTTTAGTTCATTGTCCCAACTAGTAAAAATCTGGTAAAATTAGTATTTTATGTGGCTGCAAGTTTTCAATATTTTGTGCATTTTTAAGTGGTATCCCATTAGGGATATTTCATAATATTAGTAGGGAAAAATGGTGGCCTTGGACAAAACCATTAGCTAGATTTTTCTAATATGGACACTTTATCTTAGACACATAACAATGACACCATATGAAATCCAAAAGAAGGGAACTCCTAGAAATCATATGAAAATAAAATAATGAGGATAAAAACAATGTTTAATAATGGATATAGAATAAGTAGAATCAAATAGAAGTGTTGATACACCAATTAATCCTCATTTTTTTATTCTACCAACCATTCACAAACAATCACTTAAAATCCATTGAAAAGGAATTTGGTGTCATTTTGGGTATCTTCAAAAACACTTGCTATGATTACACATCATGTAGCATTTGAATGTTTGGTACACGATGTCACATCAATAACATGGTATGCATGGAATATTTTTCAGAAAAATAATCTTGAGTAGCCCGAATTTTACGCATGTTTTTCATTTGTTTATCCATTGTTGCTTTGGATTCATTAGGTGTTTCACTTTTTATTCTCTTTTTGTCCCTACAAAGACTACTACCACCCATGATTTTATAGATATGACCACAAACAACTTTAAAATGAGACAATTTGATAATGAACCCTCAATTGATATAGTAAATTATATAAATAGTTCAATTTGCTATAGATTTTCCTTAAAATTGTATAGAAGAAAGCATTTTTTTATATAAGATCACAAAAGTAACAAAGTGGCCTATTTGAAAAAAACTTCAAAAGGACTACAACACATATAACACATACATTTAGACTTGAAATTACCAATCCTAGATGCATATGCATTAAAACCTAACACTATGCATTTCGTAGTTTTACATTTTTCCACGCATTTTTCCCCATCTTCATGTAGCTACACGAGATGATTCTATCTATCACATATGTTAACATGGTTGAAATGTTGGCCAACCAATGAAAATGTCAACAAGATTGAAATGTTGACCAGCCAATTGACTATTTGGCACTTTTTATGCTTTTTCATTGGTTGGTCAATATGTTAATGTGTAAATATATGTGATATTTAAACAACTATCACAAATAGATACATTTAAGGACCTTGTACGAGATTAAAATTTTGACCACCAATTGGACTTTTTGTGCTATTTATTCATTTGTTGGTCAATATTTCAACATGCAAATATATGTGATATTTAGACAACTATCAAAAATATATATATTTAAGGACCATGTATATGCTTTGATATTTTTTTAGTTTTGTCTCTTTTGTTTATGATTGATTTGTGAAATGACCTAGTGGTTTGATCAATGTGTTTTGCTATAAGTTGGTTTTTCATTCTATGGATTTTCCATATTAATAAAATTCAATAGAAGAGCAATCTTGATTGAAACTCCTCACTTCCATTGTATTTTATTTATTTCTATATTTTACGCTTGGATATTTACTTTTATGTATGAAGTATAGTGCATTTTTTTATTAAATTTATGGGTGAATTACTTTTACTTAATGGCATCTTGGTCAATTTTTCACATTATCTAAAAAATCTAAATCAAAACCCCTTATTTTTAATCTATGTAGTCGTTCAATTCAAAAAACAATCCAAACCACCATGGGATATCACCAACACCACACATTTGTCAACTCCTTTTTGTTACATGAGGAAATTGTTGACAAATGCCACTCAAAATGGCATGGGTTCTTATAGTTCATGAGTATCAAGGTATGAAACTAAATAATGAAAAAAATAGATATTGACAAAGATTCATCAATAAGGATTTCACATTCACTACAACCTCAAGAGTGTAATTTTTGGTAGAATTTTATGTATCATCTACATTTATATTTGAATGTTATGCAAGAATGGAGAAGACTAAACATATACGGACCATAAAATAAGAGGAGACTGGACTTAGATCCAATTAAAAATCCATTGCATTTCCAATACATATAAATTTTAAACATAATTCCCAAGTCGTTGTTTCCAAAAATTCAATATATCACTCTTCATTTCTCTCCTTATAATAAATAATAATATTACATTAACGAATATATTAAACAAAAGCACGCATTAAGATAAAATAAAAAATAAAAAATAAACACATTTAAAATAGAATTTATAAAATAGTATTTTTGGCCACATAGTAGACTTTGAGACCCATTTTTCATAAAAATATTTTTTATACCAACACAATAACACAACTAGATTGATGTCATTTGTGCGGAGTCAATAAGATCTTAAAGCAAAGAATATAGTAGAATTATTGATCAACATGATATGAGAATTTTTTTAAAAACTTTAAAATTAATATCCTAAAAAATAGGTGCCTTATTTCATTTGTAATAAAGGTTTTTTTCAAAAATTTATTTATTTTCTTTGAAAAAATTCTTATCCAAATTTATAATAGGCTTGTGAATTGACACATTAATTTGATGCCATATAATTATTTTCTAACATTTATGTTAAATTAATTTTCAAATTTAATAATAAATATTAGAAATTTTGATTTATTTTATAATATTGCAATTTATAAGTTTATTATGATATTTTGTAAATTTATTTGTATTAATTTTTCTATATTTTACATTGAAATTATAATTTTAAAATTATTTTTGAGTTTAAATAGTGATTTCATATTGTGCAAAGATTTCTTAGGGCTCACATCATTGTATTAATAAAGTATAAATATTAATAAAGTTAATTTCTTTTGTAGCTTTAAATTATATTTTGTATTTTAAAAAGTAAAAAATTATTATAGATTATTTTGAAGAAACTAACTTGAAACAAGGCCATGATATGGCAAATCCTCCCGAAGTAGAAGTATTTTGTATAGAAATCAGGTAACATATTTGTTTTGCAATATCAAAATTGGACATGTTTCTAATAATATCGACCCAATAAGAATCTTGACCGCACAAGAAAAATCTAACACCAAATTGCTACCGTTGTCATATTATTATGTACAAATAGAATATAAATGTAAAATAAATACGGTTCCATTGCATCATTGTTCATTAATACTCTGCAAGGTGAGATAGTATTGAGACAAACTCAATTACATTGTTATAGGTTCCCGACCAATTAAGAAGGCAAGATAGTATTAGGTATCATGCCTAAAACTCTCTGAAACATAGTATTTCATTGCAAGATAAAATGCTACTAATAAAAGTGTTATATAACATTGGAACATACGTCTTTAAAGAGTATATGACTTCAAAAAAATGTGTTCACATAATTTTAGCACATCTGCTATCTGCATCTTCTCCAATTGGTACATACCGATGAGTACTTATTTATGATTGAAAATGCATCATAGTTTGAAGTGACGCTTTGATCGTAACTCCGCTAGTGTGTCGGCGTTGACTTCCCACGCATTAACACCGCACGCAGGCCAAAAAATACTAAGTTTCCCTATGTTAAGTTACAACCGTTGAGAAAATGCTCGACGTGCGGTAGAGTTACTCTCTTCCGAATCGATGTATCTCATTATCGATTTTTACCCCCTAGTAAAATAGACAACTTGGGAGGATGGGTTTGAGCCTTTGACAACTATTCATGGATCAATCTAGAATGATACAGCTGATATTTCAAGTTTGGGAATAATTTCAAGTGATTCAAGGAAGTTTCAAGGTCTTGGGACCATCCATCGAAGCGAGCTTTCGTGCCTCAAGGAGTGTACATCGTAAAAGAGGACCTGAGCTTCAACGGAAGATTCGATAGGCTGTGTCAGGAATTATAATTCCAAAATGTTCCTATGGAATTAATTTTCCATGCCCTACATTGTGGAAAATATGAGACATCTTGAAGCATCATACACTTCCCAAGGCAGTTCATTCTTCTGGCACACAACCGGAAATCCCGAGAAATAAGGAGCCATTTTGAGGTGATAAATTCAAAATTGGATCTTGATACTACCATTATTGGATTCAATGGGTTTTTTCCATGTGAAATCATATAAAATTTCACCTCAAAACTCATCTAGGAGCTCAAGATATCGCCTTCGGAAGTTGGCCTCCCGGGGTTGGTCAGGGTTGGGTTGGTCGGGCCGGATTGGACACCTCGGGGTTGGTCGGGTAGGTTGGATGCCTAGGTTGGTCGGGTAGGTTGGTCGGGTCACATTTTTGAACACGTACAGAGATAGTTATAGACATCCATCGTACCCCTCACATTTGCATGACACCCGTGTTGGTTGAGTCACCAAGGTTGGACGATACGGCGAGGTTGGTCGGGTCACCTGGTTGGGCATACAACGAGGTTGGTCGTGTCACATTTTTCGACACATACGATGACGCTTTTAGATGTCTGTCATACCCCTCACATTTACACAACACCCAAGTTGGCTGGTCACCCGGTTGGACGGTGCGGCGAGGTTGGTTGGGTCACCCAGGTTAGATAGTATGACGAGGTTGGTCGAGTCACATTTTTCAACGTGTATGGATAGTTTTAGACACCCGTCACACCCCTCACATTTGCACGGCACATAGGTTGGTCACGTTACCAAGGTTGGTCGGCCCAGAGATGGTAATCGGGTTGGTCGGTGACCATGGTAATGTCTGAATACCAAGGTTGGATGGCGTCCAACCCCCAAGGTTTGGATGGTCAAAGTCAAGCAACACATCATGGTTAGATGGGTCATGAATTTGGATGCTTGGGCGGTGGTACGGTGTGGTTGGACGGGTTACATGGTTGGGCGTCCCATGAGTCTCAAGCCAGACGAGGGTAGGTGAATGAATGACAACCCAACAACCATATTTAATGCAATATGATGCCCATGTCTTTTCTGAAAAAAGTACCCTTAGGAAGTGAAATTATATGGGTGCCCATACCTCTTTAATGAGGGTGGGTGAAAATTGGCTATAAAAAGAACTCAAACCCCTCATTTTTTTAGGAGACATTTTGGGAGCTAGGGAAACTCTTGCAAAATTTTCCCTCGACTTCATTTGAGTTGTAAGCCTTCTCCTGGCTTGGCAATCATATTTATGTCTCTAAGCATCAATGTAATAGTCTGTGCACCTTATATATCAATAAAATCGCGTTTGTGGTGTTTTCAACCCTTCTCATGATTTGTTGTTTCTTTGTGCCTCTCCATTTCGTATTTGCTTTATGTGCATGTATTTTACATTTGCAGGTGTAAGATGTGTTTCATGGAGTGCAGATGATGGATGGAACTTGGGTCCAATGTCACTACCACTGTTCTAACCTTGCCCATCTCTATTTTTCCTCTTCTTCCTCCCTCAGCAGAATGTCTCACCCCTTCTTTTCTGGTACTATCACCCCGTTAGTGTAGGATTTCCCACTTCATGCCTCTCTCTCTCTCTCTCTCTCTCTCTCTCTCTCTCTCTCTCTCTCTCTCTCTCTCTCTCTCTCTCTCTCTCTCTCTCTCTCTCTCCCCTTGGCATTGTTAGGATAGGTGTAGTTAGGCATCTTTTCTGCATTAGGAGTAGTTTAGCATTAGGATTAGGTAGAGGAAGTCGGCCTTCTCGAAGGTCCATCTCAAGTTCGCAAGTCCCACAACTTGAGAGATGGTCCCATGTTATGCAGACATTATACCCGTATGCCCCACTCACACACGGGCCATTCGGGGTGCTATAATTTTGCACTAATAGTATCTGGAAAACAAAATGAAAGCATATAAAGTTTAAGAAGGAATCGTGTTAATGTCCATGAAAGACTAAATAAGGTTAATGGGACTCAAAAATAAAGCAGCTAAGAAGTGCTAAAAGGAAGTCTAAGCCATGCATCAATCTTCACCCACTGAAAAACGGGTCAACATTGAAGTAGTGATTACCCTTGAAATCCCCAGTCATATCTTGCAGTGTTGGAGAGAAGGTTATAATCAGCACAAGCAGGGACTCCATTAACTCTGTTATAGGAGCACATGATACCACTCGCACGCCCTTGCTCCACACAGCTCTTGAATGGTGGTTGGTATGTATCCAACAAGTCTTGTTTAGTCACCTGATCATAGTTTATAGAAAACATTGAAATATAATCAAAAGAAATTTGAAGATCAGTCCAAAAGTCGGGAACTGTTTCAGAAATCTGTCCCCTGCAAGCACCATGAAAAACAAATAAAGCCCAATCACAATAAAATGAAAAAAAATCGACAACCTCTACAATTAAACCATGAAAATGATCATAATAAACATTCGAAGGTACTTTCACGAAATCATTTAGTTCAGTTTCTTCTGATATGCTAAATGTGTTGCAGGCTTCATGTTCGAGCGAGTTTTAGGCCTGAGCCCTGAGTCCTAAATTGCTTACTATCTATCAATGGAATCATTAGTTCTCCCAAATTATTTCTAAATTTAGTGAGCAGGATACATGGAACATTATCTGTGATAGCCCGAACTAATTACAGAATTTCTAAGTGTGCCATTTGTTTTCAAATTTCAATCAATTATTATCTTTGGTTGAAGAAACAATTGGTGGTAGAGGCAGGAGTTGTACAGGTAGACTATAATTCTTTTTCTTTGAATTTTTGTTTAACGCATATGAAGCACTCAAGTGCAAGTAGGTGCAGTAGCAGCACCAGAAACATGAAGTGTCAGTACGAGAGAAATCAAGAGTCGGGGCATCACAAGTTATGTGGTATTTCACTCATGTCCATTACCTGTCACTAACAGCAATCCAACTCTAACACCATGCAGCTGGCCGAGTAACCACTTTAGCGTTGAACTTGAACCATGTGTTGAGGTCCGACTAAGAAAATGCCTTCAACTTTCATAACATGGCAACCTAATACAAGACATCGAGCATGAATATGAGTCCTTATATGCAAGGGTTACACAATACCTACTGGAAGAACAAAAACTGAGAAGATACGTACAGTCTTCTAAGCATAGTGAACCTTAGCTGGAATGGTTAATTTTCAACAACTAAGTGTTCATCATTACAGATATGACACATATACCTTTTTAACAAAATGTTATCAACATCTGTAGCTCACAGGGTCACATTGTGTCAACCTATATGGTATATTTGCTAACTAGTGCCTGTGGTCAAGATCCTCTTTTGCTAAGGTTGTAGCTTCAGTAGCGAATGTGTCAATTAATGATATAAACAGTGAAACTGGTTTGCTTGGCCAACACAAGTATGAGACAAAAGCTAGGGTAACACATGGGATTAGATATCTTGATGGGCTGGTAATCCTAGCTGTAAGCAAAGGATACCAAACTCCGTGCATATTGATTTGTGCGGTGCCGTAGCTAACACATTATGTATCCTGGGGTGCATTTGAGCCTTAGGCCTCATCGGCTCAACAAACAATTTGGCGGGAATGCATTCACAAGAATGGCAGGAAATTGAAGTTGGGGTGCACTAGCAGTGGAGTATGCATTTACATTCAATGAAACAAGAATAACCTCACAAGGGCTTTATCCTATGACTGTGGAAGATTGGGACTGGTTTGGCATCTTGCTAAAATGTGATACTGATATTAATAATGTGACTCTGTATTTCACAACCCGTATGGTATAATGTGCTTTGTAAGAGATACAGGCCTAAGAACACAGCATGCATAAGAATCATTTGGTTCAGCCTTTGTAAGTGATTGTGACACTGCAATGACATAACTCTGTAAATTCTTTCCTCAGGAAATAAGAAGATAACTTGGTTTTAACTTTTCTATCAATTAGGAGCCACAAAGTATTGGGGTTGACTTGTTTTTAAAACAAGGACAACCAGAAAAGATGATAGGAAAAAGTCCTTATATGCAGGTCCGGAGAATAGAATCTAACCTAGTGGTCCCATGGGGTTGCCGCTCCTAAAATAATTCAGCTGGTGCTGCAGAGATATTTCAGGGATATTTTAGCATATTTATGGTCCCATGGGCTTTTTAATTTTTCTGAATATTAGCTGCTGAGTTGCCTCTCCCTCCATAAAAACTCTCCCTCCAAAATTATTCCCACCAATGAATTTTTAATGGCATGGAAATTGCCATTTGGCAAAAAAATTTAAGCAGGTGAGGGAAAGCTCTAGCCCCCTTTTTTCCACCTGCTTCCTAAAAATCAGGGGCTCCAATTTTGAAAGGGTTGAAGAGGAAGAAACATTGAACGAGCTCTGTTAGCTCAAGTTCTGGATATGCATTCGCCGCCTGTCTGGCCACTGCATTCATTCTGTTCAGCTGGTGGGGACGATCTATCGCTGGCAATGGAGAAATGAGTGAATTCAAAAATTGCACTACTCGATCGAGTCGTTTCAGCATTAAGCGTTTCGTGACAGGCTGAAGAAATCGAAGGGCAATGAATGCTTTAGCATAAGTGACCTCATTCTACTCCACGTCGCCTTGTAATAAGGCTTGAAAAAGTTTTATGCACTTAAATTTTTAGCGGCTTCAATTAGTTAATCCCACATGCGTGGGAATAGGGTTAAACTAAACGCACGCACCTTAATAATCAGTAAATGAAATTCAAGGAGATCATGGAAATGGTGTAGAAGATTATTTTAATTTATTTCTATTTAAATATAGTGTATTTCTATTCAAATTATAGTATTTAATAAAATATATATATATATTCATTAATAAAAGGATTTTTAAATATTCTTAGGTAACTTGATACAAAATTTTAGTAAAAACATGAAATATTAAGTATAATAAAGAAAATTAATCTACTAAAAGCGTGGAGAGAACACGAAGAAAAATAAAGGAACACATTTCAAAAATTATAAAACATAATTTAAAACACATATGCCTTTCAAAATATTAGAAAATCAAATCAAATAGTAACATCTATTTGTAGTGCCACTCCTTGTCATCGTTGGCTTTTTGCAGTGGGCAATGAGATATGGAGGCGGCCTACTGAGAC
Source organism: Taxus wallichiana var. yunnanensis (assembly GCA_018340775.1). Classification (NCBI taxonomy): domain Eukaryota; kingdom Viridiplantae; phylum Streptophyta; class Pinopsida; order Cupressales; family Taxaceae; genus Taxus; species Taxus wallichiana. The sequence continues at coordinate 777,366,157 of CM031235.1, forward strand.
CGCCATTGTCCTTGAATAATACAAGCACTTTATTGGGATCCCGAGGACCTAATCATGAAGAAACCCAAGTTAACGTTGTAAACATAGTAGTATGTGGATGCTTACAACGATTCCAAAGTGTTATAGGGAACTGTGCAGAATGGAGTACTCACCAATAGCTAATAGCATTCCTCAAATCAGCACTGCAAGTATGGGTTAAATCACTCCTGCCCCGCAAATCAGAACCCAATATCTCTATATTTTCCTATACACAAATTGATTGATGTGATTTTGTATCTAGCATTCGAAGCTTATGCAATTTCCTTTGAGAAGAAGGGAAATTACCGCCTTGTGTTGTTTTGTGTCAGATGCAGTAAGAAGAATAAGAAGATTTAGCATTAGGAGGTGCTCCATCATGGAATAATTTCTAGCAGTAAATGATGTGATTGGGAGTTTGTAGATCCCTAAGGAAAAGTATACGTCTATGTAAAAGCCATATCCTTCTTCTCGCATCAACATACTTTCATATTTTGTGTTAAATGGAAAGATTTGCGTAGAGAGTATGGGCGGAAGCAAGGGTGTGGTGAAGAAGGGATGAGATTTTGGGGAGATGTTGTAGTTGTTGCGAGTAAGTATGGTGGTGATGTGGCATGTTATCAAACAATGTTAGATGTTCTCATTCCTACATCCCTCGTGCATTGAATAATAGGCATTATGCATGTGATGATCAATTAACTACTCTCATTGTTTTATCTAAGGATGCTTTAGCCGATGCCGAGTCAAAAAAGAATATGGAAGGTCAAGTGGGTCGTGTTGCATATATGTACAAGTGATTCTCTTTCAACCGTGACAAACCCTCGAGCAAAAATAGCAACAACTTGCCGGTTGTATTGTTTAAGACATTAAAAGTTTCCATTTCCTGCCGGTCCACATATTTCTCTTCCTTTCATGGTTGTTGGATTTGCACCGATGAATCTTCTAAAATGGTTTTGGCCACCAACGGTGTGAGGAGACTCCAAATTTTATCACAAACATGATAATAAAGCTCATAAAGGTTGTGGGAGGTTATTTTCCTAGTGATTGGATGAGTGGCCTTTAGCTAAGCCTTGAAAATGTATAACTAAGAGCTTGGAAATAGGGTTAGGGCAAATAATCTCACGATGTCAGAGTGAGAAATGTTATGAAGAATATGTATGCAAATGTGAGGCTAGAGGAAAATCTCATGTTTATTTTTTCAAGATTCCTCGACAATGTAGCCTCACTGCAATGCTTCATTTTCGGATATGCACAAATGGATTTGCAGAAAGGGTGATGGGAACTCACGAGCGAATGAAAGTCACCAGCCTAAAGCCAGGATGAAAAGCCCCATATTGTTTTCCTCCTACAAATGTCGAATACATGTATGGTTTTCCCCTTTTTGCTTGCATTAAATTACGCTTCATCATGTCTAGCTTTTCGTAATTAAATGTTGAACGTTAGAGAATGTAGTTCCAACAATTGTTAAACCGCACTCGACACAAACTACTAAAAACACACAATACATATATATGGCCCCGAAATTTATGTGCATGGAGTGCCACACCCTAATGTACCATGAAACTAAAACTCTTTGCTTGACCACTAGTAACATGGAACACTAAAGGGAACCCTAACATAGTTGTTTGAAATTATTTAATGCACTTGTAAGTCATAGTCCTTGACCCTATTAGCTTATCCGTAGTGCCCACTTCCCTTCGACACTTTTGTTATTGATTATGATATTGTTGACTATACTTATGGATGTTATTGTAACTTTTGATATGGCATGATGTTAGATGTTAGAAATCATGGACTATTGTTGATTTCGATTCATATATGATGCATGTGGATTATTGGAGACATTTTATATTGATGTTGATATGTTGATTGACATGGTTGTGTGTGTGTGTGTGTGTGTGTGTGTGTGTGTGTTTCAGACATGTGATACTTTCGCCTTGGTTTTCAGTATGTTGATTGAGGGGGCTCAGCTCCGTGTGTGTGGGATCTCGAGTTAGTTCATTATTCTAGGTCGAGGGGGTCAACTTCTCCTCCTCATGGTGGGCCAGTGGTTCAAGACAATCATCTTTTAGGCCATAGTAGCAGCACTCCACCACGGGGTTTATTAGCTAGGCAATATCCTAAGCACGTGGGTTCATATTGAGGTAATTAAAATTAATAAAATTAAACTCAATATACCGGTAGACATGAGGGGGTGAAAGGGTTTAATTTATTAATGTTTTGAATCGGGTATCGGGGTAGGTTAGAGAGATGGGCCAAAGGAAATAGAGGTTTACTTTTAATATAAAACTAAAACGTTTGAACCCTAGTTTTTAAACGTAAATACCTTAAAATTGCAAAAGGAGTGTGGTCATAAATTAAATTATAATATCTTTTTAATAAATAAATCTAGATTCTTAACCAAGAAATAATAAGATGGTAGAAAAATAGAATTGAGTATGCTTTTCAACACAAGTGATATTATTTCACCATCTTAATTATTTGAAGAACTATTGATAAATGCATAAAGCTTAACATATATAAGGTGACTTGTAATATGTATTCAATGGCTTCAACTATCTTTCGAAAGGAAATGCATATTAAAAAAAATTGAGTGAGAAATATAATATATTTTTGTCTAATATATTAGGGTAGAAATAAAAAGGGGTAAATAAAATTGTAATTGAAAAATGGGTAAGTAAGGTACATGGAAAAATAGGGGGTATTTTCATTCTAATAATATAACAGGGGGGGTATTATCAATTGAATAATTAGAGGTAGAAACTAGAATTAAGGGTATTCTTTAATACCCTTTGAACGCACGTGTTATACCATACTTTTACTAAGTGAATCCCCGTGAGACCCACCCACCGTAAAGGCCTCCACAGAGATTCGATGAATGAGGGGGTGGAATGGTTGTGGTGTTGCTAGAAATTTTTGGAGAGAGTACCCACAAAACCCTAGTAACAAGGGTAAGACACAGATCTTAGAGCCTATTGTTGGTGACATGGGGTGCAGTCATCGAGATCTATGTAATGGTCGAGAACCATTAGGTGAGCACTGAGTACCGTGATTGAGACGACAGTAAAGATTGGTGGTGTTCCTACCTCCATTCTATTTGATTCTGGTTCTTCTGATTCTTTTATTACCCCATCTTTAGTAGAGAGATGCAAGCTAGTAGCAGTTAGGTAGGGTCTTAGTTGGGATGTCAAGATGGCTTCTGGAGCCAAGATCTCTGTAGACTCCTTAGTTAAGGAGTGTGTAGTGGATTTGGGACCTTTCACCACTACCTCGGATCTTCATATCCTTCCATTGGGTTCGTATGGAGTCATCTTGGGCATGGAATGGTTGTTTCTACACACAGAGCTAGGGTGGATTGTTACCATAAGATTATATCATGTACATATGATCTAGGAGTTGAGTCAGTGATAGCAGGGGTTAGGAGACCCGTTTCCATTCGCACCATCTCCGCCATGCAGCTTAAGTGGTGTGTGCGACGGGTCAAATGTCGGGATGTATGTTGTCACGCTTAGTGACCAACAAAGGATGATTCTAGTGGACTATCGCTGATGACCATCCCATCTTGAGAGAGTTTTTGATGTCTTTCCGGGGAGCTACCAGGTTACCACCCCACATGAGATAGATTTTCACATAGATCTGGTTTCGGGAGCAGAGCCTATCTCATGAGCACCTTATCGAATTACCACCCCTAAGATCTCGCAAGCTCAAATTTTAGCTAGAGGGCCTTTTTGAGAAAGGCCTAATCCATCCTAGTGTATCCCCAAAGGTGCAACGCTGATATTTTTAAATAAGAAGTACGTATCTCTATGGTTGTGTATTGATTACCACCAACTTGAACAAATTAACGATCAAGAATCATTACCCCCTTCCACGCATTGATGATTTGTTTGATCAGATGAAGGGGCCACCGCTTTTCTCAAGATAGACCTTAAGTCGTGTTATCATCGCTGAGGATTAGGAGGTATACATTTATAAGACCACCTTCCATACAAGATATGGCCACTACGAGTTCACAAAGTGGTGCCTTTTGGTTTTAACTTAATGCCCCGTAGTGTTTATGAGCTTGATGTGGGGTGTTTCAGAAATTCTTGATCACTTCATTCTCAACTTCCTCGATGACATTTTTATTTACTCACGTATGTGTGAGGAACACGAGGGTCATCTATGCCAAGTTCTTCAAAGTCTTCATGAGCAAAAGATATTTTTACGGAACCTGAGAAGTGTGTGTTATTTCAAACATAGGTGAAATACTTGGGCCACATCATTTCTGGGGAAGGTATCATAGTCAATCCTTCCAATATTCAAGCTATTATGGATTGGTCAACACCCACTAGTGTGACAGAGGTGTGCACTCCTTCATGGGTTTAGCAGATATTACAGGAGATTTGTTCAGACTTCTCTCGGGTCAAGATACCCCATCACTTCCCTTCAATGGAAAGGGAAGAAGTTTGTTTGGTCGGTGGATGTGAGTAGGCCTTCAGACATCAAGGAATTCTCACAAAAGCACTTGTTCTTGTAGTACCATATCCGTAGGGTAAGTTTTTCATATGCACGATGCTTCTTTGCGAGTTGGAGGTGTGTTGATGTAGAGGGAAGATTTGTTGCTTTTGAGTCTCGTAAACTCAAATATTATGAGCTCAATTATCTGACTCATGATATTAAGCTTGCAGTAGTTGTTCATGCCTTGGTTCGATGGAGACACTTCCTTCTTAGCCGGAGATTCACACTCAAGACTAATCACTTGAGTCTTCGCCACCTCTTTAAGAAGCCAAAATCTCAATGCTTGTCAACGGTGTTGGATGGACTTGCTTTGTGAGTACGATATGGAGATAGAGCATGTGAAAGGGAAGGAGAATGTGGTTGCAGACACTCTTAGCATGTGGAGACATGTAGTTATGGCCACTTCAGTGGGCATAGATTTGCAGAGCAGGATTCTACAAAGAACTTCCTCACGATAGTTTCTACATTACAGCTAGAGGAGAGATCGAGTCTCAGAGACCCCCAAAGGGGAAGTTTGATGGGTTTTCATTGAGGAAGATGGCATTCTCGTGAACAAAGACTATATTTATGTTCCCATAGATGGAGGATTGAGGCAGGAAATCTTGACAGAGGCACATCATGCACCCTATTCAGCCCATCCCGGGTGAAGAAGATGCATGCCACTTTGAGACAACAGATCATTGAGGGGACTTCGTAGATACATGGCTCATTTTATGTCACCCTGTTTGAGGAGTGTCGAAAGTGAAGGTCGGGCATCATCACCCAATTGGCCTTCTCTTTCCGCATGCTATACCGAAATGAAAATGGGAGACCATTTCCATGGACTTTATTGTTGGGCTACTAATGTCGAGATACCACCACGATGCCATCATGGTCATGGTGGATAAATTAACGAAAGTGGCTCATTTTTCTCTCGGTGAAGACCACCTATACAACTAGTGTAGTGGCATGGGTATATCTAGATGATATTGTCAGATTGCATGGGATTCCATGGAAGATTATCTGTGACCACGATCCTCTGTATACTTCCCACTTTTGGACTACCATGCAAAGATTCCCTCGGGATGAAGATCAATTTCAACATTATGTATCACCATGAGACAGATGGACAGACTAAACGAGTGAATCAGATCTTAGAGGAAATGCTTAGGATGTATGTTATGGATCACCAGTCAAGATGGGAGGAGTATTTGTACTTGGTGGAGTTTGCCTATAATAATAGTTTTCAGAGTTCAATAGGCATGGCCCCTTTCCAGGAACTTGTATGGTAGAGAGTGCATGACACCTCTTAGTTAGGAAAGGTTAGAGGACATGGTTTCTCTTGGGCCATCTTTATTATAGGACATGGAGCAGCAGGTGGTTATGATCGACAGAGACCGGGGAGGCATAGAATAGGCAAAAGAAGTATGCAAATCAAAGATAGGTCCGACCGTAGTTTTGATGTGGGCATGAAGGCTTTCCTTCGTGTTAGACCACATAAGACCCTATCCGTTATGAAAAGGTTATAAGTTAGCTCCTAGATTCATGGGGCCCTTTGAGATCTTGGAGTGTATCGGTCCTTTGGCCTACCGTCTAGCGTTGCCACCTAGCTTGTCTCGCATCCATGATGTGTTTCATGTTTCTATACTTAGGAGATATATTGCAGATCCTTCTCATGTGTTGGATTAGAGCTCATTACAGTGTGTAGGATCAGTAAGGTGGGTGAGGTGGAGCCCGCCCGCATTATAGAGCGCAAGACCCCGGGCCTTCAAGGCAAAAATATTGACCGAGTGTTCAAGTGCAATGGGACAGATATGATGAGAGGCGCCGCTAAATGGGAGGATGCTAATTTGCTATGAGTCTAGTTTCCACACCTATTTCGGTGACTTTCAAGAGGAAATCGAGTCTAAGGGGAGGGGATGTAGTGCCCACTTCCCTTCGACACTTTTTGTTATTGATTATGATATTGTTGACTATACTTATGGATGTTATTGTAGCTTTTGATATGGCATGATGTTAGATGTTAGAGATCATGGACTATTGTTTATTTCAATTCATATATTATGCATGTGGACTATTGGAGACATTTTATATCGATGTTGATATGCTAGATTGACATGGTTATGTGTGTGTGTGTGTGTGTGTGTGTGTGTGTGTTTGTGTGTGTGGACATGTGATACTTTGTCATTTTGAGTAGACCTAGAAAATTGAACTAATATTATGATCATATTGTTATTGATGAAATTGTAAATGATATCATTACTTTCCTAGATGATGTTTTGATTCATATATAGATGATTTGGAAATATATTGTATATTTATTTTGGATTCTTTGATGTATTACGAGGCCGTAGGAGGTGTTATGTGTTTGTAGGTAAACATGTCACAACAAACATCGAGGGATTGGAGACCAACCACATTGGAATTCTAGATGAATTCAACAAGGGTCACCATGGCAACGTGTATTTGTTATTTGTGCATGTTTGAATTGATGTTAGGGGTTCCCATGGGGGATCACCTTCAAATGTGACCAAGGGGTTATGTGTATTCTTTTATTTAGTTTCTTTTGTTTAATTTTAGTATGTGATTTTTAGTGATGTATTTTCCCTTTATTATTTATTTTATTTGTGTCTAGATTAGTGAGTAATCATGTTGTTAAATAAATTAAAATGGGTCAAAAGAATGAATTTATTAGAGCTGATGGCTCTTGGATTATGTGTTGTAAGTAATGTGTAGGTAACTTGGAGTGTGAAACACTCCACCTTCCTTTAAAATTCGGATCTTTCCTTAGGGTTGATTTTGGAGGCTTGTGGAACAAGTTAAAATTGTCCCACACCTCCTAAATTGCTATACCAACCCTACTTATGGGATTGGGGAGTCAAAATTAGGCCTTATTATGTATTTTGGGAAGGCAAGTTGTAAGTTTTATTGCACCTTCTTGCATGAAATTAATTTTGGTCCTTAAGGGTGTGGGCTTGGATTGTGTGTGTAAGTAAAATGTCATTTTATTCACCCACTTATTAATTGTGCCTTGGAGTTTGAAGTTGACTTGTGAGGTGGAGTTGAGGATGAGTGATGTGGCATCCTACATGGAGCCACCTCATCCTCCTCTCTCCCTTTTCTATTTATTGGAATTCTTTGCTTGTTTGGGGTTACTTCATGTTGGTTTGGTGCTCTTGCAATTGGAGAGAGTTAGAGGATTTTGGATGCTTGTGGATTTGTTGGTGCTTTGGGACTATTTGGATTTGAAGAAGCTTATTGTTGAACTTTTGGATCAAGCTCTATCATGGAGAGGTAGGAGCTTGACTCTTTTAAAATGTGTTTTTTTTATTTTATGCATATGTGAATGTTGTTGAGTGTTTGGTATGTTTATGGGTTGGTTGGGTAGATTTCCTAAGTGTGGTGTAGGAGAAGACTATGGGGATATTTCTTGTGGGGAGGCATAAGAGAATGTGGGGAGGCATAAGAGTTATTTTGTGGAGGGAGTTTGGGATGGGTTTCCACCTTGAAAAGAAATAGCTTGCATTTCTTACTTGTTATGGGGGAGCCATAAGAGGAGGGAGGCATAAGAGAATGGGAGGTATAAGAGGTACTTGGGGAGGCATAAGAGTATGTAGGGGTTTTGAGATGAATATATTGGTGGGTTTTAAGGTGGACACCCATTTCCCATTGGGAGGTATAAGCAGCTTCCCCCATAGATCTTACTCCTTTGGCTTTTGTATGATGAAGCCTTGTGTATTTTGTTGTTGTCTTTCTTGTATGTGCCACTGCATTATTTGGACTGTATATGATTGTAAAATCTGTCATTGTGTTGTGGAAGCTTGTTTGTTGCCATGAGTCAATTTATTTCCTATTGTAATGTGGTCAGGGCTCGGGAGGAAAATGAGGAGGACGAATTCTCCTCTTCATTAGAATTCTTGGTCAGGGTGGAGAGCATCGCCTCTCCCCTTGTCTTTGTTGTGAAGAAATGAAATCTGTGGATCTCTCTTGTTATTGTTTCTGGGCGCCGTATGAAGACAATTTTTAAATCCTCTCTGGGTTCCTTATTGTAAAAATTTCCCACTTTAAGTGGATGACATTGTAATATTATTGTGGTGAAAAGTTGCTCTGTTTTTTGATGTGAAAGTTACATTCAAATGAGAAAGAATTATTTTGTAAGTTGTCTTTTGGTGAATAGAAAAGAAGTTGTAAAGGAAATTATTTCGGTTTAATAGAAGTTGATTTATTTTATACAAAATGGAGTTGCTCATGTTTGGAAATCATTGATTGAGATACTTTTGCAAACTCTCTATTCAAGGTCGAAAAGTCTCTGTGTTAGGAAATATTACATTCCTCTGTATTATTTGAAAGGCACGTTTTGAAAATAGAACTACATTCTTGCTCTTCACGCATTGATTAAAGGAAAGTTAAACATTGTAAAATTGGAATGGAATGAACTTAAATATTTAAAGTATGGAAAATGAAATAGATTAATTTCTAGTTTAAAATACGTAGATTTCTTTTAGATCACTGTAAACCTGCAATAAACATCAGAAAAATGTTCATAACAATCTACAACAATGAAAGACAAGTAGAAACATTAAAATGAACTAAGGATGATCAAAACACATTCCAAAACCAATTATATTGCTCAAAAAATTTACTCAGAACTTTATTAATCGGGTAAGAGGCAGAAAAATGCCTTTGCAGAAAAAGGAGAATTAAATCCAATTTGAAATCTCAACCATGATCAATTAATCCTTGCAAATCTATCCAATTTCTATCAAGTGCGATTCTCCATGTCGGTTTGGCATGTTGAGAAGGAAGAATGGCGGATCAATTAAATCTAGTAGTTGAAAAGTTCAGTTCACATTTTAAATGGTAGGAAAGATGTTTTCTTAAATTTCACCCATCTAAGTTTGTTGAAAATAATATTTTGTGCTTCCTATGCAAGGAGGAGTTCGAGCCCTTTCCATAAAGTCCTTATTTTCTCAAATCCGAGCTTCCAATTGAAAGTTATGGCCATCTGAAGTTTTGTATCAATTTTGTTTCAAAAAAAAATTCTAAGTTCAAAAGTTACTTTTGCTAAGTTTACTCCACGGCTTCAAAGACCGCCACTTCACTTTTGGAAAACCACTTCTGGATTCGTGGGCCCGCGTCTTCTAACTTCACTTTTTGAAAAATTGGCAAAAATTCCTAAGTTTCCCCACTAACACGCCTTCCCACATGTCACTATCTGGACTAACACATGGTTTCACAGGCATCGGCATAAGTAGCATGCATTGTTTTAACCTTTACACTTTTAACACAAAAGCCAACATTTCCAAGTTTTCCCGACGGTCCACTTTCTCGCTTGTAGCTTTTGGGCCGGACATGTGGCATCTCTAGGCATCGGTGAAGGCGTGGATGTTTTAAAACCTTTTCGCCTTTCAACAAAAAGAGTTAAAATCTAAATTACCTCTGGCGACCCGCCTTCCCGCGTTGACTTAAAAGCTTGGACACGTGTCCTTTACGGATCTCAGGCATATTTTCTTCCTCGGCGCGAAGCCTCGCTTGCCACTGCACTCATGGGTGCGCAAAATGAAAATTGCACTTTTTAGCTAAAAACACAAAGCGCCAAATGTCTCTCTAGGTCTTCCTGGTCTGAAACCTTCCCTGGGTGAAATTTCTTCCCTAGGCCCGCAGGCCCGCTTTTGGGAAAAAAATCCTCCCAAGGCCCGCCAGCCCATAACTTGAGAAATATGAGGAGTTAGGAGGACTTCTTTATATCATTGGAAAGGGGAAGAAATTTCCTATCTAATGGAAATGTTTTTAGAAAGTGTTAAGTGCATGAAATATAAATTAAATTACCTTTTTGTTTAAATGTTTTTATTTCAAAGTCTTGGGGTGACTTTTAAGAGGTCACTTTATGGGGTAAAGGAATGTTTTTCTAACCCCATGTAAATAAGAACCTTGGTTAGTGTTTAGACCTTGTGAAATTAATTATCTTGGGAATTTAATTGTTTTGGCCCCCTTTGACCCTCTAAAATTAATTAAGGAATATTTAACTATAGTGTTAATTTAATTATTTATTAAATTAACACCTAAGAGAAATTTAACTATATTTGGATTAATTACACTCATTAATTTTGTAATGTGGATCTAATGTTTGTTATAATGGGAAAATTTCATTTATTAAATTATAATTGACTTTGAATCTTTGTTGTGACAATTGTTGCTTGAAGCCTGGTAGTGGTCACGTTTTCAAAAAAAAATTCCATAATTTTTCTATCTAAACCTAGGTTGTTCTTGGGTCTCGAGTGGACATTTTAGTGGGTGTTACATTATCAATCACTTATAGTGCCATGGTCGTTTAATAAAACATGATCATTTTTAGTTTACGGTTCCCGCTTGGCTTGAATGAAACTAAAATCCACTACCTCATACCTTTAGGTCACAACAAGAGAATCGTAAACTACTTTCATTCCTTTAAAAATGCCTTCGGAAACTAATTTTGCAAGTGGGTTTTGGGATCCACTGGTCAGTATGTGTTAAGGGTCACGATGAAAGCATGTTAATCGGCCCCGAGTTTCCTTATAACTTGATCACACTCGGACGTAATTAAATTCCGTCAATCATGAGGAATTCTCTATATATGGGGGAGTAATTAGGAATCATAAAAATTCATGATCGAACTTAGAATGAGAAGTATTTAAGACCCACTTTGTAAGGACTTTTGTTGTTGGGGTCAGTTTCCTCAACTTGCTACTTTAGCCCGAATCACCTTTGTGAGTCTCGCTGACTTCTAGCACGCGTGTGACCTTGTAATACTATCATAATGTCATGTAGAATATTATTCGGTCTTTTATCTGGTATGAGTGATTTTTGAAATGTATGGTGTTTTTCTCTCTCTGCCCTCTTCTCTCTCTAGAAATGATTATGAAACTTTGGTTGATTTGAAAACATGAATGAATTGGGAAATGTAAATTGGTTTGAAATGAAATGAAAATGGAAATGAAAGGAAAATGGTCATGATATTTTGAATGAAAGATAAAATGTCTCTTTACTTTCTCTCTCATATTTACTCTCTCTCTCTCTCTTTCTAGTATTAAAATGTTAAGTACAAATGAAAGTGAAAGTGTGAATGCATGAGAAACGAACTCTATCTTCTTCCTCCCCCTTCCTCTCCCTCTCTCTTCTATTTAAACGAAATTGTTAGAAATGATGAATGTGTGGCTTTATGCTTGAGTGTAGGGGATTTCCATACTCAATCCTAGGATTGATGCAACATTAGTTACAGTAAACTGAGCAAAAAGGAGTAGTAAAATGACACTTGTGTATTTTATTAAGCATGTTATTTGAAGGCAATGTAATTGTTTAGAATATTTCAATGATATTTTTATGAATAGGATGTATTATTTTCATTATTTCCATGATGAAAATGATAGTGTTGCATATTGGGAAAATGTACTATGTCATACGTAGTTGTACTTTTGCTTATTTAATGAATGTTACTCTTGGTGGTAATGGTGTATATTCTATTAAGTAAATGAAGTTGATTGTATCATGTTGATTTGGAAAACAAATGTCAAATAACCCTTTTTTAGTGTCGAATAAATATCGAGGGAAAAGCTAGAACCTTGTCATTTAAAATGTTTAGTGTCGTCGTAATTGTGATATGATTGTGCTAGTAAAATTATTAACAAGTAATTTAAAATGACATGGTTTTACCTATCTGCTAGTGTTGCAATGACCTAGGAAATCACTTAATATTTAAATAAAAATATCAACTTACATGTGTGTGTGTTTTCATATTGAGCGGAAAGCAACCAAACAAACATATAGCTCAAAATATTTACCTTTGTTGAATGTAATGACCCTCTCTAGTAAGCTCCAAGTTAGGCTAGCTCCAAACATCTTTCATAGTCTTAGAGACATAGAGGTATTGTATGTGTTTGTGTATTCTTCCCTAGAAACCTAGTTGAGGGTATTCACATAGGTATGAAAGTGTGTAAGATTCCTTAGTGCGAGGAATAACATCATTTTAATGGAATATAAGATGACATGTTGAGTCAGAAATCTCACGGTTGTTTTTAGGGACTAAATAATGTTGTAATTGGAATGTAATGAATAATGGGTGGGACCACAAAGATAGTTAGGTTGTGTATTAATTCACTATTAATTTTTAATTGTAAAGGAAAATTTTTAACTTTCCCTCATTTGGGAACATACCCTTGGGGTGTCAATCTAATCATTTCAAGGGTCATGGAGATTTCTTTGCAACATATTAAATATTTATTATGATGTGAAGGTGGATGTGAATTGATCCACATGAGAAAAAGTGAATAAGAAAACATAGTTTCCCATTTAAGAATCAAACCTAAAATGTGAATATGATAGGATATTTGAAATTAACTATCATGTGATATATTTTATCAAGTAAATCAAATAAAATAACCAAATCTAATAGAACACTTTATAAGATAAATATTAAACGAAAGTGAGAAAATTTCTTCTTGGAATACCTCGAGTGGCATGAGTGCCTTTCAAGGCATGGACATTTTATTCCTCTAATTTAATCTTGTGGTAAGGTGTAAAAAAACCTTGAGTACTAATAAATGTAATTTATCAAGTGACCTCTCGATGTTATTGGACAAAGGGGATATGATGTATGATTATCAATGTTTGTAAATATGGCTTTAGAAGGTTGTTTAACACATAAAATTTTATATATTTTGCATTTGAAACCCCTTTGTCCCTCTTAGATAAATGTGTCTCATAGTATGTAGTAGTGGATTACCATGTGTTTTTCATATGGGGTAGTTTATCCACCATCCCTGAATGCTTTTGAAGTTAGGAGATCATAAAGCCTGTCTTAATGTTTTTGGTGAAGGAAACACTAATGCTTATTCCCACAACAATTTAAATTGTTCCTTGGAAGAAATTTAAGAAGCATATAGTATCTTGTGTTATCTTGTTATATGAGTTTAATTCTTGATGGTCTAAGAGCAATGAAATAAGTAGATAGGTGTAATGTCAAAACTCCTTATAGTCTTGAATCCCTAAGTGTAAATTACATATCATTTGAATTTTAATTGTTCAAAAATATCAATAGTGAGACCAAAGTACGTTGTAAGTGTAAAGAGTACAAGAGTTAATGAGATTTTGGGTTAGGAATAACGTTATGCTTGAAGTCCTTATAACTCAACTAGACATTTTCATGTTGTTAAAAATAAATAAGAATTGCTCTTGGTGAGATCAAACTTTCGAGCAAACAAAAGATATATATAAATCTAAATCAAATTTCTTGATGTGAAAATGTTGAATGGATTCAAACAAGTTTTTGAACTATAGCAACTATAACACGAAAATAATGGTACTGTGATGGAAGGATGTTTATGGGAAGAGGTATATTGAATCAAAATCACCCTTTAAACTATAATATATCTTCCTTGACCTTATGATAATTCTCTTGTCTAGCAAATGTAGATTTTAAACATCAAATATACATCTTGAAAATCATAGCGTTAACCTCTTGTTAGTTCCTTTTACCAATAGCTGACATCTACAACTACCATTTTACTAATAGACGATTTACATCTACAACTACCATTTTACCACTAGCCGACATCTACAACTACCATATGCATGTGAACCATTTTACCAATTTGACATCTACAACTATTTGACTAATTGTTAACATCTTGCACTTAAAAATAATTTTGAAGGATTGATGCCGAGAAATAAATAAACAAGGGATCGTGCATAAATGGTTTTTGCTATATGTGGTCTTGAATCATCACACATCTATTTTCTTCAGTTTCCTTATTTATTATGACGACATTCTTACCCGCAAATTGACCATATCCAGTTCAAGAACATGTCGTTTAAAACTTTCTTCACAAAAGGGCTTGGAAGCAGTTTAGTAGATGTTACTATTAGGCTTTTTCTAAACGAGCATAACTTTAAAAATGTTGGTTTTTTCCATTTCACATATGTCCACAATTTGTGACTTCAAAGTGGTATTTTTTAAATGTTTAAGATAACACCATTGTAATTGTCTGTCAAACTTCCTCGCTCAAAGTGTGGAAGGTTTCGAATATCCGCTTTCCACACTAATGTTTTATATATTAAAACTCTTTTGGCATTAGTTGTGTTTGTTTTTCCATGTTGTTCATAACATATCAAAGTCTCATAAGACCATGTTATTACATTCAAGTGCCTAAAATAAAATCTTGTAACTTTTAATTGTATCAACTCTACTAACAAAAACTAAGAATTGACCTAGGAGTCATTCGTCTATTGCATCATTCCCGTAAACACTCGTATGACTAATTGATGGAGGGCCTCAATTCTCACTTGTTTACTTCCAATTGATTGAGTTTAAAACTGAAAAGTATGGGTGCAAAGTGTGACAAGAATTTAGCATTGCAGTAGATTTTCCATATATATATATTTTCTAATGGTATTTTGCATTCACATAAGTAATGTAAGTGAAATTGAGATGATGAATTACAACACAATATGCAAACATGGTTTGGATGGGAACAATATGAACTATGGAATAGATGTGGGCCATGCAAGTATTTAATTATTCCCTTTCTCTTTCCAACAATTGACACAAAATAAACATGTTACATATGTTCCTCATCGTAAGACATATGACTTCCACAAAATGGTTCCAACCAATATTATCCTCTCTCATTTGCTTCTCCTCTCTCTAACCCCAGGGTCTTTTGCACCCATTTTCCTCTTTTTATGTTTTTCTCCCTCAAAATCAACCTCATCACAGGACTACCCCTTCGGCGTTAACATCGCACACTTGACATGCAATTGCTAGTTATTTTTATTATTATGTTTATTCTTATTGTTATGCTTTGATATGTAATAAATATTTTGCACCTCTTTTCCTTTACAACTTGATTATGGTGTTTATCTCTCACATATGTTTGCATATCTCTCACATATGTTCTCAGCTAATGAGTTGTCTTGTCCTTGTTAATTATGAACTGCCTAAAATATAATATGTTGTTACCTATTTAAATGACAACTTAATATATTATTACTTTTTCATTAAAACTAGTGACAACACAACTTTCATCCTAATTTAACTATCACTTATACTTTATTAAAATTGATTCTAGTATACCAAATCTTTAACCATTGTTTATATATATAATTTTGAATTCAAAAATAAAAAGAAATGTATTATCAACGCATGATGACAAATAGAGAAAAATAAATTTCAAACATTGATTACGTAAACCAAGCATAATGACCACTTATCGCATTTAAATTTACTTTAATGTTAAAGCGTAAAAAAAAATTATTATTTATATAAAATGAAAGACATATCCAAGTCCGTGCAGATGTTTGGATATACAAAATGTTTCTTAGACCTATAATAGAAATGTGTGATGTTTCCGAATCTTTTCTCGTGAAAAAAAAAGAAAATAAAGGGCACCAATAATCAGTAGAATTTAATGATCGAGTTCAAGTAGGCGGTGGCTCAAAGTTAAACCCTTGTTTGGGATAGGATAACAATGCCAAACAAATAGCCACCATGGATATTGCGCAGACAATACATCGCTTAAAACCTTTCTCAAACACACCTTAGACTTAGATTTATACTTTTCCAGTACACTTGGAGAAAGTTTCAGCATCTCTTCGGCGGCCATGGTCAAAATCGTATCTAATATTTTCTTGGTTGTGTCTTACATACCCGATGTCACACTCGCCTCACAATAACCACGAGCTGCTTTAATAATAAGCAACTGCAAGCCCACATTGCTCGAATAATTATTTCTTCACTAAATCCATTTCCTTTATCCACTTGTAGGTAACAATTTCAAGGTTCCGGGTCATAAAACCTTAAATTTATTGAATTCAAACAAAAATATATCATCTCATTACCGTTGATTTGTCGCTCTTAGTGTGGACAAGCTGAGGTTTAGACTCCACTTCCGTGATTAAGGTTTCCAGTTATTGGAAACTTATATAGCTACTGAAAAGATTAAGCACAACAAAATATAAAGCGAGTAAATGAAATTAAATAGCCAAAAAGACACAAACCATAAACAAAGATTTACGTGGTAAACCCTCAAAAGGGAAACATCCATGGAGCAATAGTATTGATTCTCTTATTGTTCAAATTGGAAATTACAATCAGCACAACTCTTCCTCTTACAACTCTATTTTTTTGTGTGTAGCCTCAATGGGCATACACGGATTTATAAATTCTCACAAAACTGAATTCATTAATGCATTCCTATCCATATTCTAACTAAATCTTGTCTTGTTACAACAACAAGTTTCTAATAATAGGATCTTGATCCACTAGAAGAGGAATGGTTGTCATCTAACCTCAACAATCTCCACCTTGACAAAAATTAACCCGATACCTTGCTCATTGCTCATTACCTTTTTTTGCAAGCCAAGAGAAGCCAAGCACCACTACAACTTCTCTAATATAACCGCTTTCGTGAACATGTCTCGCACAATTCTTTTGAGTGTGGACCTTATCAAGAATCACCGTCCTTCATCAACAACATGTCTTACATAATGGTATTTAATCGAATATGTTTCAACTTACTATGGTAAGTGGATTCTTAGCCAAATAAATTGCACTTTGACTATCACAGTAAAATTTTTACACTTTTTTGAAACTTTCCTAACTCACCCAATAAACCTTTTAACCATACTCGCCTCTTTGCATGCATGTGAAGCGATACATACTCGCCTCGCAGAGTGGATAAAGCAACAATGCTTCAAGCTTTGACATCCAACTAATAGGACCACCTGCAAGAGTAAAGACATAACCTGAAGTAGATCTTCTTTTGTCCAAATCACCTGCAAAATCAGAATCAACATAACCGCAAACCTTATCACTGTAACCATCAAAAGTGATACAATAACTGCTTGTGCCTCTAAGATACCGAAGCACCCATTTCACTGCTGCCCAATGTTCTTTACCTGGCTTTGCCATGTATCTACTAACAACACCAACTGCATGTGAAATATCTGGTCTAGTACTAACCATCGCATACATCAAACTTCCTACTACATTAGCATATGGTACACGAGACATATACTCCTTTTCTTCATCATTACTAGGACACAAACCTGAAGAAAGTTTAAAATGCGAAGCTAAAGGGATATTCACTGGTTTCACTTTATCCATATCGAATCTCCTCAAATATTTTCTCCACATACTTCTCTTGTGATAACCATAGCTTGCCTTTGGTCTTGTCTCTGTATCTCCATGCCCAAGATCTCGTCTTGTTGCTCCTAGATTCTTCATATCGAATGTCCCGCCAATCGAGCCTTTAACCTCATCGATATCAACCATGCTCTTGCTTCTGCAACAAGCATATCATCAACATCCAATACCAATATAATGAACATGCCATTATCTAACTTTTTAAAGTAAACGCAATGATCATATTCACTCGTAAAATTATGGCTCACCATGAAGGAATCAAACTTCTTGTACCATTGTCTTGAAGACTCTTCAAGCCATACAATGATTTCTTGAGTTTGCAAACAAACCTCTTGTTGTGATTTCAACGAACCCTTCCTATTGTTCCATGTAAATTTCCTCATCTAAATCTCCATGTAGAAATGTAGTTTTAACATCTAGCTGCTCTAATTCAAGATTATGAAATGCAACTAGTGCTAACACCATACGAATAGAAACAATTTTTACAATCGGTGAAAAATCTCATGAAAGTCAATACCGCTTCGAGAAAACCTCATGCGACCAGCCTCGCCAGACTTTGAAATAACATCATCAACACCTTTCTTCAACTTGTATACCCACTTACAACCAACCGATTTCCTCTTAGAAGTTCCACCGATCCCATGTTTTGTTTTTAATCAAAGCATCAATTTCCTCTTTCATGGCATGTTTCCATTTGTCACTATCTGAAACCTCTATTGCTTCTTTATAATAACTTGGTTCTCCTTCATTAGAAATTAAAGCAACAGAAGTGACAAAATCATCATACCTGCTTGGAACTGATCTGATCCGTGTAGACCTTCGTAGAGCTTGTTGTGGTATTTCCTCAATTTCCTGAGGTGTTTCAATCTGCGCATCCTCCTGAGTGATTTCCTCATGAATATCCTCACAGACATCTTCATGATTTTCACCCATGGATGAATGTATATCAAATTGAATTTGCTGTGACTGTGGTACATCAACCTGTTTCATAACATTCTTTCCATCCGATTTCATGAGTGAAATTTCATCAAATATAACATCTTTGTTTATGATGATCTTATGGGTAGTAGGATTCCATAATCTATACCCCTTCACACCATCACCATATCCAACAAAGACTAATTTCTGTGACTTAGGATCTAACTTGGAACACTGACTCTTCGAGAATAAGTGCATAGGCATCACAACCAAAAACTCTAAGACTAGAATAATTACATGGTTGACCTGTCCATACCTCTTGTGGAATCTTGCAGTCAATTGTTGTCGATGGTGATCGACAACTGTGTAATGTCATGTAAGCAAAGCTTCTCCCCACAATTCCTACTATAACTTTGCATTACTGAGCATGCTCCTTGCTCTCTCGAGAAGAGTCATGTTCATGCGTTCAGCAATGCCATTCTGCTACGGAGTGTACACAAAGGGTTTTATGCCTATCGATCCCTTCATTCTTGCAATAATTCTCAAACTCCTTAAGTAAATTCCTCCATTATTTGTTCTAAGACATTTAATGGATTTACTCGTGCTCTTTTCAACCAAAGCTATAAACTGTTTAAAAGTGTTAAATACATTAGCTTTCCTCTTTAACAAATAGATCCAAACTTTCCTCGAGTAATCATCTATAAAACTAACAAAATATGATGATCCTCCATATGAGAGTTTCGGAGTTGACCCCATAGGTCTGAATGAATATAGTCTAGGATACCTTTACTTGTATGTTTTCCAAGTTTAAACTTTTGTCTAGCTTGTTTCCCATAAACACAATGCTCACAGAACTTTAAATCTACGGTTTTTAAACTAGGAAGAAGTTTACAATCAGCAAGTACCTTAATTCCTTTCTCGTTGATATGACCCAGTCGTTGATGCCATAAGCGAAGTGGATTCACCCGCATCCTCCGATGCGACTCCCGCTGATCAATTTCGTCCTTCCTTCAAGTTTATAAAGGTTCCCGACTGTTAGCTTTCATGACTATCAAGATACCTTTGATATCTTCAAAACTCCACCTTGAACTCGAACCCTTATGTCCACTAGAATCAAGAAATCCCAAAGATATCGATTCTTTCTCAAGTCAAGCACATGTCTCACATCTGCACGCTGTTCTAACAATCCCATCATACATTTTAATTTTGATACTCCCTATCCCAATAGTTTTACATGTAACATCATTACCCATGTAAACTACCCCATCATCAATAGATTGATATGTAGAATACCAATTCCTATGCAGACACATGTGATGGGATGCCCTAATCAATTAACCACCATAATGGTACCGTGAGACAATAGACATAGATAATACCTCATCAACCATCCTCGAGTCCTTCTCGGCTATGTTAGCCTCCTTTGAAGAGTTGTCCTCCTTAGATGCCTCTTTACGTTTCTAGCAATCTTTCTTGAGGTGTCTTGATTTGTTACAGTAACCAACACTTCAACTTGCTCTTTTTCCCTTCGACTGGATCTAGTTGGGCCCTTCAAATGTTGTCCCTCTCGCAGTTCCGCCTCCGCCATCATAACTTCATTGTCGAAGTTTCCAGAGAAGATCTCTTTCGAGTTTCCTCGTATATCATAGCTCCAACAACAACATCAAAGCTAATGACCTCTTTAGAACTAAAACTAATAGAGGTTACTTAAATGATCCCAAGATTCAAGCAGAACTTAATAATGTTACCGCCTTATCTTCATTCGAAATTTTGTCACCCGTGCTTTGTCCAATTTACAAATAAGAGTATTAAAAGTATTTAAATGTTCTGAAATTGTCATACCTTCCTTCATACGCAAGGTATACAAATGACGCTCAGAGGATTCTATTCGCCAAGGATTTAGTCATATACAAGCTTTCCAATTTTGTCCGTAGTCCTCGTTGTGTTGTTTCGCATACACGATGTTGAATAATACATCGTCGGCCAAGCATAGGTGAATAGCACTGAGAGCACGAGTTTCCATCTCGTCCCGGTCATCATCTTCCATACTCAGCATTTCTTTTCCTTTCTTGCGAGCACCTTCACAACTCCCTCGCACACACAATATATCCCGCATCTTGACCTTCCATAACTCAAGTTATTGCTACACAAATTACTCGATCTCGAATTTAGCACTCTGTGTCTTTGCCATCACGCTTCAATGCAGCGAATGAATTCGCCCTTCAAACTCGCCCCTCGTGGCCTCCCTCCAACCTTGCTCTGATACCACTTATTGGAAACTTATATAGCCACGAAAAGATTAAGCACAACAAAATATAAAGCGAGTAAACGAAATTAAATAGCCAAAAAAGACACAAACCATAAACATAGATTTACGTGGTAAAACCCTCAAGAGGGAAACATCCACGAGCAACGGTATCGATTCTCTTATTGTTCAAATCTGGAAATTACAATCAGCACAACTCTTCCTCTTACAACTCTTTTTTTTTTGTGTAGCCTCAATGGGCATACACGGATTTATAGCATTCTCACAAAACTGAATTCATTAATGCGTTCCTATCCATATTCTAACTAAAGTTGTCTTGTTACAACAGCAAGCTGAATAATAGGATCTTGATCCACCAGAAGAGGAATGGTTGTCATCTAATCTCAACACAGATCTGCCTTCTTTCCACTCACAGCAACATTTTCGTCTATTTCCGCTGAAACATTTGTCGGTGCAAAACTATAAGCCTGTATGGTGCCAAGAATATTGCAGTCAATTACTGAACTTTCTGCCAGTCAACTGCTCTTCCAGTAAATATTAGTCATGGACCGGCGATCTCAGGGGTTCTGGAATGGAGAGATCAGGAAGCGCACTAATTTTTTTGTCCTGATCTTGAGTTCCTCCATTATTTGTATTCACGCTTTCATCCGATACAGAAGGAGCCACAACAACATGAGACTTCTTCACAGGGACATGTTCGTCAGAGATTTTCTCATCATGTTCGTTGCTACAAACACTCTCCGCCAAAGTTTTCTGTAATTTTTCATGAAAAATAATCTCAATCTTTGCAGGAAAAATAAAGCAGCTAGTATTTGAGTATTCTTCATCAAATCAAGGTCTAAAATTTCGTTTTTGAAAACACCTAAATAATAAAAAAATCACCAGTAAAAGGTTGAAGCTATTTTCACATCATATCCATGTCGGATTTCTTCTCAAACAAACGAAAAAGATTAAAGAACAAATATTTAAAATATTTGAAGGTTTGATGAGCTTTACTTGAAGATTTGGCGTTCCTCTTTTGTCCATAATGCGAACGGTTGCCATGACACTCGAGGCTGGTTTCTTCATAGAAGCCCGGCCTGATTTGACCGAGACTTTGAGGGGAAGTACAGAATTTTTAGGATTCTTATTCATTTCGTCACTTGATCGACTGAAAGCTTTGTCTTCTTCGAAATCTGCTGTCTGAGACGTTATATTCTTCCGTTTCCACAGAGACGCAGAAAATTGGAGCGGACGAGGTTAAAGATTCTAGAATTTACAGCTTAAACCACTAAAAATTCAATTTGTGAAAATTAGGGAAACAATTTATTCACAGGCTTTTAAAATATATCTTTCGCACAAATTTTGTAGCCCTCTAGTCGAGCTCAGGCTCCAACTTATCATAGCTGATAGGATCTCCTTCCTGCAGTTTCAAAATAAATTGTACGCTTGACCGCAAAGAAATGAAGGTAAATTCATTTCGCTCATGCCATACGGAGTTTATTTATAATGCCTCGTGTGATTTTCAATATAACTGTAATTTCCGAAGAGAAAAGTCCCAAGAGAAGTGAAAAGTTTTTAACGAGATAAACTGGACACTTTTCTAGTCCTTTGGGGCAAGAAAATCAAATTTCTCATGGCATAGGTTTTTCCCTCAAACTTTACTTGTTAGAAAATTAAATTAAATTGAATTGAATTGAATTGAACAATTTAATAATGTTTTCAAGATCAAGTGATTTAAGGAACCCAAAGTCACAATTAAATTATGAGAATCATCACAAGATTGTCCATGTTCTAACAATCTTGCGTAGAATTCATTACTTTTTTATTTTGGATCTTTTAATATTGTATACTTGCTTGGTGGGGATTTGCGAATCCTTTAAGATTGCTAGAGGGTGAAAATCTAATATGACTTAACATATTAATTGGTGTTTGTTTCGGTGAGAAAAGAGAAAGCCTACCAATTTTATTATTAAGGTATATTTATTAATATAATATATATATATATATATATATTTGAAAATGTTCTTTTTGAGCTTAGTAACGTAGTATCATTCGCTAATAATCTCTCCCATTAGGGTTGCCTTGCTTGATATGGTAGATCGAGAAAACAACTATAACAGCTTGCAACAAGAGTTGAGTATGCGCTTGGTTGAGTGTTGGGCTATAGTTTGTTAGAGAAGGGTAGTTTAGTTCAATGAGGGTTGGCTCTACTCATATATATATGGGGGCTCGATTCATCAATCGACAATCCCTCCATCTAGATCCGAGACCCCATATAATAGATAAGATATATAGATAGATATTCATTTCAAAGCTTTTATTTTAGATTTTAGGTATGCCACATTAATTAATAATTCTATTACCTTCCCCCAAATAAGTTATTGATTTGTAACAAATGACATCAATCTAGTTGCAAAGTGGAGTAGCCTTAAAAACATTTGTGAGAAAAAGGGCTCCAAACTCTATCATATGATGAAGATATAACAATTTTTCAATGACATCTCAACGAAAAAAGGAAAAAGCTTCCAAGTGATGTCAAATGGACATCAAATTATAGGTTGATATTACATGGTGACAATCAAGTAAAATTCAAATTTTAAAATGATAATAATTATTTATGCGTGGAGATTATAACCATCCCCACCCCTAACTATCATTATAGAGCACCTACCTAGGTGTAATAGTGAAAATAATTTTTTGAGCTACCCCACAATCTTTAGGTTTAAAGCTTATTCACAAGAAAGCTCAAAATAATCACACGACATTAACCAAAATTTTCATATAATTAAAATTAGCTAGTTTATCTTGAGTATAATCTTTCCATATAATATGACTTTAACAAGAGGTAGTGTCTTTAAGTTGAAAAGAAAAACTCACCCCACAAATATGCTCACAATGGATAGTGTGATAGTGTAGACAACTAAAAATGGCTACTAAGATTTTTCTAGTTCTGAAAATGCATATTTTTTAATGTGTTTCTGTACTTTTTTATTATTGGTGTAAATTAGGTATTATTCATTCACTTGTTGACTTTTGATGGTCTCGTTTCCTCTTCTTATCCCCCTCAAGCTATCTTCTTCTCCCTCATTTTTATTTCCCTACCTCTAGCTCTATGCCAAGAGCATCCCCATGCACTTAGGGATGTCAAGATCATGGTCTGTATAATACACACACACTTATATAGTTTGGTACATATTGCAATTTTTTTCGATTAAATATAATTATTGTTCTTGATATTATTATTGTTTAGGATATTAATAAATAGATGTTACTTTAAAAACATTGTTAATCCACAACATATGCCCTAAAACATTGTTAATTTTCTTAAGGTTTTAGGTAATATTTACCATTAGGGCAAGAGGAAAAACATATTATTTTTATACGTTATTGAATTCACATCATAGGAATCATAGAGGAAAGTAGAATTTCATAACTAGGTGAAGGCATTCAGTAGTTCACTATAGTCTATCTATCACCTTGAGTATTCCCCACACTTTGTACACATTACAAGTGTTCACTATACTCTATGGACTAGTATATATTTAAAGGTTTAATATCACTCTTAGCATCAAATTTGGGTTTTGTTTTGACCTATCTCTTTCTTTGTCTATCACAAATATTTAAGTGACACAATTTGTGATATAGAATAAGAATTTTATTTTTTTAAAGCAAAAATGGGATTCAAAACAAGGGACGTGGAGTTTATGTCAATGGCGTTTGTATCAAAATTTAAATTTTTATAATGTGTTTAAAAAATCAAAAATTTCAAGCATGGTTATTGAATGCGATCGTTTCAGCACAAAGTTGTGCATTAGTTTAAATAGAATCACGATTGATTATTCAAATAAATAAGAAGAAGATTACATATCTTTAAATCCCATTTTTGTATTATTATTTGTTACATATAAACTATTACATTAAATAAGTTACTAAAAACTGAGCACTATAACCCAATAAACATAGTTAAAATATTAAAACTAACTCTTAAAACTACATATGTGTGTAATTGTATTACTATAGTATAATTATAGTAAATATCAAACATCTCTCACTTAGTAGATCATAGTCTTAAGAGTGCAAGAGAAATTTATAAATTCCTCAAACTTCACATGTGCGAGTAATTTTTGAAGATGTTTGCATGTTAATCTTGAGTGGGGTAAAAATGGATTTAAATATTTAATTGTTGATGTAGACACTAAATCATGCACTTTGGGTATCTATCTAGTCCTCGTTGCATACTACTATTCATATGATTCCTAAGTAAGAAAAGTACTAATTAACTCATGTCTTTGGCCATCTTTGCTTGCTTTCTGTTTCCTCTATTGATCTTACACTTATTCCAAAATGCCGGACTGTCTTTTCATACTTTGGCATTTCTCACTGGACACTAGAGCCCATTTAGGACGCCAGCATGCAGTGCACGCCCTCCCTTTGTGTAGTGCCCACTCCTCTTCGACACTATTTCATTTTGATGTTATTATTATTGATTCGATACTTAGACATTTGAGTATTATATTTTGATCAGTAGATGATGGACTATGTAGATATTTGGAGTATTGACATTATGTGATTTGCATTTTTATGATGATACACTAGATGATGATAGTAGACAATTCGATATATGTTGATTTGCATTATTTGGATCTTATACTGACACATATGCTTTGGATGTTTTGAGTAGAATTATAATCTCATGGATGTTTGGATTAGATTTTGATATGTTGATAGATGATAGAATTACTTAGTTTGAATGATGATTATTGATTTTATATGTATATTGTCTCGATGTTGTTAATACGGCCGAAAGGCCGAGAGAGATGTACTTCGCCGTTTGTGTTGCAAGATATTATATCACATTCATTAGAAGCGGATAGGGGACCAACCATGGAAGGATGTCGGGTCTTGTGCAACACAACCAAAATTTGACAACTTATGTAATGTTATATTGTGGTGTTTTTGCATGCCTAGTTAGGAGGTTTCCCATGGGTGGACCTCACATGTGTGGCCATGGGGTGAAATGTTTCCTTTCTTTTAATTTATGTGTGCTTTATTTGTTTTTTATGTATTTAAATTTTGGAAATTGTTGTCACTTTATTAGCAAGTAATAATGTGTCTTAATTAAGCTAACCATTCTTATTTGGTTAACTAGAATAGAGATGTGACAAATAGGTAATTATGAGGTTAGATGGTCCTTGTTGTAAGTGAGATTTATGTTAGTTTGTGTGTGTTTTACTCCACCCCAACTTCAAAATTCGGATTTTGACTTGGGAGGGCTTTTGGAGGCTTGTGGGACAAGCTAAGCTTGTCCCATGCCTCTTAAATTTACCCAACAACCCTACCTATGGTATGGGGAGTTGATTTTTGACCTTTTTATCCTTTTTGGAGTGTAAAAGGGTGAAAATAATTGCACCCTCTTCTTGTCACAATAAATTTTGTCCTTAGAAAGCATGGTGTGCAAGTTTGTGTGTCATGTGGTTTGTCATGCTCATTATTGTCTTGGGCATGGTGTGTTGACTTGAGTGTGGGAATGGAGGAATGATGAAGTGGCATCCTACATGGAGCCACCTCATCATCCTCACATTCCATTTCTATTTATTGTTGGATTTTGATGGAATGGGGTTACTTGTTCATTTTCTTCCTTGGCCATTTTGGGAAATGTGGAGCTTGTCGAAGTGCTTTTGGGAATTTGTTTGGTTTGGAGGTGTGAAATACTTGTGAAGTGAAGTTTTCTTGGAGCTTGATGGAGAGGTAGGATCTCCACTTTTTCCATTTTTAGGCGTTACACTTGGTATCAGAGCCATGGGTTCAACGCTTGGACCTTGGGCCAACATGAGAAATCCAACAACCAGCTTAGCAAACTTGAACCTCTATGATTAAGATAACAATAAAATAAAGAAGTTTTTTGGATTGTTGTACTCGCCTAGTGGCGTTTTGTTGAACCCGGTTAACGGAGAATGTTGAATTAGATTGATATTCTTGTAGACTTCTAGTGTAGCAAGAACTTGGTTTTCCCTTGCAAAGATGTTATTGATGAGTCCTAACTCTTGCTTTTAGTCATGTGATGTGTTGACCCCATAGAGACTCTTCCTTGTTTGGAATGTTAATTTGTGTGGTGTGACTCTTGTGGATTAGTGCTAGTGTTTGTGTCCAGGGGTCAGTTTGAGGGAATTAGAAGTTGTTTGGTTGTTATAACTCCCCCTCCCTTTTATTAATCTAAGTAAATGGTGGGTGGGGGTCAAGCCCTCACCGAATTTTGTAAACCTTGTTCTTTCTTTTAATCACCCACAACATTGTTTAATGCGGTATGCTTCTTGATACCATGGCTTAACAAAATTTGATATACATACATACATACATTTTTATAATCTTATATATATAAGATTATAAAAATGTATGTATGTATGTATGTACTCTTTTAATAAATAAAATTTTGGGTTATTATTATTTCAATAAATTTGTATATATATACTCTTTTAATAAATAAAATTTTGAAAATTTTATTTATTAAAAGAGTATATATATACATATATACACATATATACACAAGTTTGCGTATATATTATATAAACATATATACACTTGTGTGTGTGTGTGTGTGTGTGTTTTGTGTGTAAGGAGATGTATATTTATGTATATATACTCAAAAGAGAAAGAGTAGGTGTTTTTGCAAAATAAAACTAGATCTATTGGGAAAATGTCATATACCCAAATGGGTATTTTCATTGAATCAAATTTACAATAAATAATGGAATTTGAGCCAAACCCTAGAATAGGGTAGAATAGAATAACAAAACCAAAAAAACAAATTGGAGTTGTGTGTATCCATCCCCAAGCTCTATCTTCCTCTTCCATGGCTTCCTTCTCTTCCTCCTTCCCTAAACCTACAAAATAAAAATGAAGAAATGAGTAAAATGAATGAATAAAAGACCCATAGAGATGATTAGGGTTGTTTTGGAATTTCTTGATCCAATGGCCAAGATTCTTCCCTACAAATGTTAGGTGGGAGTTAGGTGAGATCATCATTTGATCACATGGGTCAAGTTTGAATGGGGCCACTTAAGTGGTGTTGAAGTTAACTTTTTGTATTTCATTATGATTTATTTTAGTAACTTTAAAAATAAAAGACCATGACCTTGTGATAATTAAGTAAATTCATTCCCTTAGTAATTTTAGACAACATTTATAATTGAGAATTAAATTTAATAGTATTGTTTAAATGGAAGGGAAAATTAGACCTAGACCTTTTATAATAAATTATTGAATGACTTTAGGAACCACATTATTAAATTAATTAAGGATTGTAGGAATAAAATTTTAAACTTAACTAAAAATTAAATATTATTATTTAATTAACTTTGAGACGATCGTTTATTAACCAAGGGAATAGCTAAACGTTGTTTTCGTTCTTTAACAAAAAAAAAAATATTCCATAATTTTTCTATTATAACATTTTTTTGTCTTGGGTTTTGTGCATGAAATTTGTGGGCGTTACACTTTGGTGCCCCCAACCTCTTTGTATTTTACTCACATATTTTGGGTCCTTTTTAGCCATTTGGGCATCTTATTTTTTTACTAGTCGGCCTTTTCGGGTTAATTACGAAATTCAAGCAAGGGAATCATATAAATATAAAGTTATGTGACCATAATAAGGACCAAGCACTAAGCATTAACTATCACCACCTACAGTTGCATCCAAGAGCATTATCAAAAGCATTCAAGCATCCATCTAGCTCCACATAAGGGACAAGGGACTACCATTTCTGCATACACTTCATAGGAGGGGAATTTCATTCTTTCATGCACACATCTATTTACATTTTTTACATCTAGCTACTTGCTCGCTATCAAGTGTGACATGCACAAGAGCCACCTAGGGAACGATTTTGACACACACACATAGAACTACATTGGGTCTGAGATGTAGTGTAGCACTTGGTCATAATTTCACTCATTAATAGTCGAGGACAGTCGACCCTCATTTTGCATCTTTATTTTTAAGATTTGATGTGGTTTGAGGGTTTTATAGTACTTCTTCCTGAATGAAGGTTTCAGTGAATAACAAATAAGTCTAGGGACATACAAATGACAAACAAAAACATCTTGTGACCTGCGAAATTGAGTTCCGTAGCCTTCGATCGTCACAAGCACCCAAAACAAAGTTTTGGCGCCCCACCCTCCATAGGCACCCTAGTAAATCGTACTTCCCGACACCTCTATAATTTTCTAGGGTTGATTATGACATCCTACCTCAAAGCACACCTTCAACATCATTGCAAATCAACTAAGTCTTTCTATCCCTTCATTTGTAACTAGGGTTTCATACTTTCTAGCTTATTTTGCTTGGGTCAAATTTGTACTTAATTATTTATATTCAATGTTGTTACATAATATAGAATTAGGCATCTATTTATTTCAATATTTTCTTAATCATTTAGTGAACCCGACTCATTCGAATATGCTTGGATCCTCATCTTTATTCTATCATGGCTCATAAGGTCTCTCAAGTCTCCTTGCATCAATTTCTTTGAATGCACCCATCTTGCAAAGATGTTCTTCTAAAATCCCTAAACACTATATATCTTCCTAGTGATACACTACCTACTCAAATTAATGTTATCTTTGATCATCTTTCTGATGACTCTCTTGATTCTAATTCCCATCAACCTATGTTGGTGTCACTTCAAGTTTTGCATTCTTTATTTCAAGACCAATTTCAAGCTATGGAATCCATGATTACATCTCTTAAATCTGAAATCCAACATCTTAAGGATGTTTCTCAGGCTCATGTTAGTTCCTCTACTACATCTCATCCCACTTCTATGTCTTCTACTTGTGCTCATATCAATGACCCTAAGTCTCACCACTACCGCACCTCTAAATTTTGATTTAAATGCTAAGAAACAAGATATTCTTCCACATATCATAGCTCATCAATTGATCAGTTTGCCAAATACTAATTGTTATCCTCCTTATCGGCTAATCAAATATCAAGGTATCCCATTTTGTGCTTATCATCAAATCAATGGACATAATGACAATAATTTCTATGCTTTACAACAATAATCAAGCATCTTGAGCGTCAATGTTTTATCTCATTCATTGCACGACATTTTGTTACATGGTCATCTCCAATTGTTACATCCTCAATGGGTTCCTAAATTTGATTCATCTATGTCTAATGAGCATCATGCTATCACTTCTCATGTTCCTTCTTCAGTCACTCAAGTGCACGCTATTCAACCCATTACAACTAAGAAATCACCTCTCAAGGTTTGTCTTCCATCACCTCCTCCTACTAAGTCATCTACAACATTACCGAGTCAAACTAAGCAACCTCCTCTAAAGATTGGTACAACTCCTCCA
Source organism: Taxus wallichiana var. yunnanensis (assembly GCA_018340775.1). Lineage (NCBI taxonomy): Eukaryota > Viridiplantae > Streptophyta > Pinopsida > Cupressales > Taxaceae > Taxus > Taxus wallichiana. The sequence goes on from CM031235.1 coordinate 777,396,357, forward strand.
CCTCTCAAGTATTCTATGAAATTACCAATTCCAAAAAAAACCACCCACTACACAAGACCAACAAAATCTAGTTGGCCTCTTTCAACTTCCATCACTCAAGGCCCCTTCACCATCACCACTTTAGCATCCAATCACTTTTGTCAAGGAAACTACTCCTTACATTGATCCACTTAGTGTCATCGACTAGATCTCCATCACTTACATACTTGGGGGATCATAGATTCTTTCCCCCTTCATTGCTATCAAATGTTTATATCATCTCATGCACTTGGTACTTCGTGCTTAAATATATCCTACACATCATTTCAAACCATTTGATACATTTTTAATGCCATTACTCGATGACGCATTCTCGTGCTATGGTTCACACTTGACTGTCGAGGGCTCACTACACTCATGATACCTCACACAATACACATTTTATACTCAATACACTCACAACACATTACACACTCAACACATTCACGACACACTACACACTTGGTGTTTTTAGGACTCATCTCTCTTCACACACTCCACAAAAACACTATCCTATGACGCACTCTAGTTCCACAATTCATACTCTACTACTAAGGGTTTCAATCTCAAATGAACCTCAAGTCACTCACACTCTACACTCTACACTTTGATTTAATCACATCTTTCTAGCACACACATTTAAACCATTTCTCGATGATGCACTCTTATTATACGGCTCATTCTTGATGTTGTGGGGGCATGTATAAATGAACCTCATCTCATACATACTCATTCCACTTGTTCGAGAGGCACACTTCTCCTATCATTCACTTTGCATTCTATTCCTTTTCACATCCATAACATACTACATATATTGGTCACATTTATTCTTGTTTACTTATTCTTACATGTACACTTTATTACACATGCTAGCTTGAGATATCTTGTATGTCATTATATTTTCTATATACATATGCGCATTCACTTTCTTTCTAGTATGTGGATGCATATTTCATATAGATCGATACACACAATATGGATTCTTGGCACATTACCTATTACCATTCCACAGCTTTCTCTTGGGGTATCCACTTTCATACATTATAGGTGTTATTGTTTCAATTTTCATAAGCACGCTTACTATATCGAATATACACATTTTGACATACATTTTATCTTTCTAACATGTTAACAAGTGCTTCATGTGTAGCATTTATCTTGTAGGTCTATCTTCTTCCATGGTTGTTTGTTACATTTTTTTATCAATGTTTCACCATTTCTTACGGGTTTTGCCTTATGTCTTGCTTGTTCTCTGATTGCTTGTATGCTTACACCCACTTTTGGCCTCATTTGTCTCTTGCACATCATGATTGATGTCCCATGTTTGAAACCCACTTTTCACGGTCTATTATGTCTTCACTTTTACGTGTTTACATCGTCTTATTATTTGATAGCTTATACATTGTCTTATACATGCATGTTTATCTTTCTTACACTAACACTTGTTTTCTATCCACTTTGTTTGAGTGTGCCTTGGTTTCTACCAAGCACACTCCCTCCCCCATGTAGGGCATCAATTTCAGTTCAGCAGTTGGTCCTCCTTTAGGCCACATACTCCTTAACGACATCACATGCACCCCAAACGAGGGGGAATCCATTAGGTGAATCAGGTCACCCATATATAGTAGTCTACAACACAATACAGTTCAAAGACACATTCAACATAGTTTTAGTCTTAAAATGGCCCAAAACCTGACTTGGATCTTAATTACATCACATACACTAGCACCCGATCCAGATAGTAATGCCTGGGCACCCTTGACCCTTCCTATCGGACACATGTGACCAGGGGGAATTTACACATATTTTCTCGATTCAACATAGTTCTTATCATTTCACACATAATGTATTTTCCAAGACAGACATATCCTTCAAAGACTCTATATGCATGCACTACCTTGCATTTTCTACTTTTGCGTTGGATCAAAATTGTTCAAAACGGATCATATTTTTACACACCATCTGCAGTGGTGTTCACACTTTGAGAAGAAGTTAAAGGTTGGAGAATGACACTAAAATTTTCTCCCTACACTTCTTTCGTTCTTAGTGTGAGATCACCCAAAAAACTCGCATTCAGTGCAACTATCGTGAGATCACCCAAAAACTCATTCTTCTACATCATCTTTAGGATCCTTTCTACACTTTTAACTCATCAAGGATTAGGTGTACATGTTCCTTTTCACATTTTTACATATATTTTTACTAGTTTTGATCATATACGCGTATTTGACTACTTTTTCGTTCTTCTCTTTTATAGGTTTGTCCTTATGGGAAGCAATAGTCACATCATTCACACATTAACACATCATAACAATTGACATCAAAAATAGGTACAATGTGACATCTACACATATGCTCTCACCCTAGGGTCATCATCATCACTTTTTTCACTTCCTCTTCTTTAGCTTCCATGCTTCACTTTTTATCACTCCACACTTTTCCTTGTTTCTCGGCATGCTTTTCACATCAATCTACATGGTTATCAAGTATGCATCTCTTATCTAATTTATGTTATCGAAATTCTCTCAAAAACATAAATTGGGGGAAAATATAGACACTAAATCATGCACTTTGGGTATCTATCTAGTCCTGATCACATACTACTATTCATATGATTCCTAAGTAAGAAAATTACTAATCAACCCATGTCTTTTGCCATCTTTTCTTAATTTCTATTTCCTTTGTTGATCTTACACTCCTTATAGCCCAAAGATTTATTTTCATACTTTGGCATTTCTCACTTTGGACACTAGCGCCTTGGCCAGTTTCAGCGCTAGGCACCCCATCCCCTCTGGGCACCCCTGACTTCTTTGTATTTTCTCATATCTTTTGGGTCCTTTCTAGCTATTTGGGCATCTTATCTTTTAGTAGTCAACCTTTTTGGGGTTAATTACAAAATTAAAACAATGGAATCATATAAATATAAATTTATGTGACCATAATAAGGACCAAGCACTAAGCATTAGCTATCACCACCTAAGGTTGCATCCAAGAGCATTATCAAGAGAATTCAAGCATCCATCTAGCTCCACACAAGGGACAAGGGACTGTCATTTCTACATACACTTCATAGGAGGGGAAGTTCATTCTTTCATGCACACATCTATTTACATCTTTTACATCTAGCTACTTGTTCGCTATCAAGTGCGACACGCACAAGAGCCACCTAGGGCATGATTTCAACACACACACATATAGAACTACATTGGGTCTGAGATGTAGAGTATGGCTCACCATAAGTTCACTTTTTTACTACCAAGAGGACAGATCGACCCCCTCATTTTTCATCTTTTTTTGGGATTTGAATCAGTTTGAGGGTTTTACATTTTCTTCTTTCTCGATTACAGGGTTTCATGTAAATAATAACGAAGTCTAGTGCAACATATAAAGTGCAATCAAAAGTGACAAGCAATGAACATATTGTGACCTGCGAAACTAAGTTTCATAGGTTTCGAGTAGTCACAGTCCCCATAACAAGTCTCTAATGCCCCAGTGCTCTCCCGCCCTCCATAGCACCCTAGTCTTGGTACTTCCGACACCTTTGTAATTTTTTTTTGGTCTGATTTCATATCTTGCCTCACATTTTCAGTAGTTTTCCAACTCAACACACATTTGGCATCACTACAAATCAAATAAGTCTTTCTATCCCTTCATTGGTAACTAGGGTTTCATACTTTCTACCTTATTTTTCTTGGGTCAAATCTGTACTTAATCGTTTATATTCAGCATTGTTACATAATATAGAATTAGGCATCTATTTATTTCAATATTTTCTTAATCAGTTGAACATGTTCCCGTATGAAATGATATTAAACCTTGGTGTGTTTTTACATTCATGGAATACTACATTATGAAGAAAAAATGACCACCCTAATAGTTACAATAAATAAAAGATAATTGGTTATTTTTGTAGTACTTTTATTCATGGTAGTTTATGATGCTACCATATTGATTCATAGACTTTTCCTATTGCATCTACTTGAATGGAAGATAAAGAATTTATTTCTTAGTTCCACGATAAATCAAACCAAAATGTAAAAAGAAAAAAAAATAGATGTCAACTTCCTATCATTGATAGATCCTACATGCTCGATCCATGAAACTAGTCAAGAATAATTGATCATTAACATTGTGTTACATGCCATGTTCCAGTAGCACCATAAAAATATATCAATATTTATCGTGTTGCCTTCCACGTGGCTCAGCTTTTGTTCTTGAATAAACCATGAAATATAACCATCAATATATCTAGTATTTTTCTTGGTGTAGGTTAAGTAAATGATATTCCCAATCAACTAATAGTAGAGAGTGGAATTTACTTGTGGAGATGGATCAAAATGAAATAGCTAAAGTATATCCTCCATGGGTGTTGCAAAAGTCTTACAATACATCATCTAAAATATCCTAAGCATAGTATTAGTATATTCCATCTTAAACACAAATATGTAGTGTTTTTTTCATATCTCCAAGCCAAGAAAATAGTACATAAGAATGAGATTCGTTGAATGTCAAATTATTTCCTAATCTCGTTATTTTTATCATAAATAAAATTCACTAAACTACTAGTGATGAATAGAACATTGACATTCACATTAATAATTACAACCTTCCCCATTGCTCTTTGAGGTATATGTTTGGATCATTTGGACTCATAGAATCCATGCATCATATATAAGATGTTCATAGTATGATCTTGATTAAGACTTTAAAGATGTTTGATTGATTTTACACACCTTTTTCTTTGACCAAGTGCTACAAATATCTCTAGTTAGGTTATATATACCTTCTCTTTAAGATCTCCATCGAGGAAGGAACTCTTTATGTATCTCGTATAATATACCTTTTATCCAATCTATGTAGTCATTGCAAAGACCAACTTGATTTTTAAGTTATTTCCAAAGGGGAAATTTTTTATTCATAGTCGATTCTTTTTGTGTTCATGTCCCTTTCTACAAGTATTTCCTCTTACTTGTATAGACTATCATAAACCTTGTACTTGTTCTTAAATGCCTAGTTATAGCTATTAATATTCTTCCCTATTGGAATATCAACACACTTCCATGTTTCATTCTTAATGAGAGAATGATATTATGCATCTGTAGCACATATTTTTATCTTAAAATATAGGGCTTCTCAAAACATTGAAGGCTCAAAGTTATAAAAAAATTACTTATGAGGGATAAGTTAATCTCATCATACAACATGTTATGATTTATTGGCCTTGAATTTGAAGTGTTTAGGACTTCATCTAAATTTTCATCTCATATAATTATTTTATAACACTTGGATATCCATTGTGTAGTACTTTTTAATGTTAGAGTTATAAGACCTAGTTGATCACCATCGCCGTCATCATCATCATCATCATCATCATCATCATGAGCATTTTTATGAACACCATCTCAATCATCTTGAGAAAGGGTGATAAGAGAAATGTTTGGAACATGTGACAAGGTGTAAAGTGGATCAAACTTTCCCTTCTTATCAAATACCACATCTTTGTTGATGTATGTTAGAAACAAGGGATAAAATATGCGGAATAATCCCTCACGAATCGCAACAAGAGAAACTAATATGCATAAATTATTACAAGATCTCAAATAAAATTACAGAATAAAATAACACAACACAAAGAGACAAGATTTAACGTGGTTCACCCAATATGGGCTACATCCACCAATAATCACTTGCTCGATTTTATTACAAGCCACTTCTCTCTCAATACAATACCCAAATCCGTTTGGAGCTATGCTCAACAAACTCTCTGAACAACCCAATTCAAAACACATCTACAATACATTTGCTTGTACATCTATCATATGCATAAGACCATATAAATAGACAACTGCTTAAGCAGTTTGATACAAAACCATGGGTATCAAAACCAAGGGCAAAAAACCGTGGGTATCAAAACAATGGGCAAAAGACCGAAAAACCATGGGCCCAAAAACAGCCCATAACGGTTACCCATTACCCATGGGTTAACAAACCACCATGAAAATTTGCTTGGGGCTTCGCCCCCGAACCCCCGACCCACTCAGCGGCGAGCGGGACCGCCGTAAAAATACCTCGAGTGTAACACATAGAAGGTGTACCACACTCTAACATGAAAATAGGCTCCACAAACATAACAATCTCCCACTTGGAGACTGATTTCCATTCTGAGCAAGCTTCTCAACCCTTCACTGTCATCCGCGAAGGCCAACCAAAGCTGAACATAGCTTTAGTTTATCCCTTGTGACCACCTTGGTCATCATGTCTACAGGATTTTGACTGGTATGAATCTTCTCCAACTTCAACTTATCTTCCTCCAAAGCTGTCCTGATGAAGTGATATCTCAACTGTATATGCTTCATCCTGGAGTGGAAAGCAGAGTTCTTAGCTAGGTGTATAGCACTCTGACTATCACTATGCAGCTTACATTCCTCCTGCTTATGCCCCAACTCCTTAAGCAATTGTTGTAACCAAATCATCTCTTTGCTTGCCTCTCGTGGCAGCAACATACTCACCTCCATGGTCGACAAAGCCACCAACTTTCGTAGTCGTGAAATCCACTCACCGATGTCCCACCTACAAAGTAAATATAACTTGTCGTGCTCCTCCCGCCTGCCTACATCTCCAGCCATGTTCGACTACATAACCACGTAAAGTGGTGTCTCGATCCATTATAGCAAAAAACTATCCCCATGGTCCTCTCAAATACCGAAGGATCCACTTTACTCGCTACAATGCTCTTTACCTAGATCACTCATAAATCTACTCACAGCCCCCACCGCATGGGCAATATATCGTGCCTAGTACACACCATGGCATACATCAAACTACCAACCGCCGATGAGTAAGGTACCTTAGACATCTAGTTTCTTTCCTGCTCTGTCTTGGGACACTGCTCCTTTGATAACTTGAAATGGCCTACCAAAGGAGTCCCAACCGGTTTAGCATCCTGCATATTAAACCTCTCCAAGACCTTCTTAATGTACTCTTCCTAAGATAAAGTCAACTTCCTGTTCCTTCCTATCCCGAGATATCCTCATACCAAGGATTTTTTGGCTGCACCCAAATCCTTCATAGCAAATGATTCACTTAGCTGCTTCTTGAGTACTTTTATTTCTTGCATGTTTTTACCTGCAACCAACATGTCATCAACATACAAACACAGGATAATATAACTTCCATCCTCAAATTTCTTTGTATACACACAATGGTCAGAATGACATCTGATATAACCTTGCTCCATCATGAAGCTATCAAATTTCTTATACCATTGATGTGGAGCTTGTTTTAGGCCATACAAGCTCTTCTTCGCCAGACACCATCTCCTCTTTACCTTTGACCTCATAGCCCTCTCACGGTTGCCGTGATATATAGTTCCTCCTCCAAATCACCATGGAGAAATGCACTTTACATCTAACTGTTCTAAGTGCAAGTCTTCTACTGCCACTATTCCAAGAACAGTTCTAATAGAAGTCATTTTTACTACAGAGAAAAAATCTCATCAAAATCTATACCTTGTTTCAAGTGCAAACCCTCGACCACCAACCGGGCCTTATATCTTTCTTTCCTCCTTCTTCATCTTTAACTCGTACACCCACTTGTTCTGCAATTCTCTTTGCCTTCCTTCCTAGCTTCACCAAATCCCAAGTCCGGGTTTCCATGAGAGACTTATGCTCCTCATCCATGGCTTGCTCCCACTTCTTACTGGCATCTACCTGCATTGCTTCATCAAAGCTCTCTGGCTCTCCACTATCAGTGAGTAATAAATAATAAAGAGAAGGAGAAAACCGTTCAGGTTCTTTTCTTACCCTAGAAGACCTCCTCACTGTAGGAGTTTGGGGTTCCTGTTGAGTAGGTTCCTAAACTGATTCATGGGTCACTTTCCCATCCGGAAGATCCTCTACCACTGCATATTCTTTCTTGGATTCTTCCTTGTTTTCCTATAACTGTTGCTTATACATGAATTTCTCATTAAAGACCACATCCCTAGACCAAATGATTTTCTTGTCCTTAATACTCCAACATTTAAACCCAAAGTCATCACCACCATAACCAATGAAAGTACATTTTTCTGATTTAGCCTCTAGCTTGGTCCTATCATCCTTGTCTATATGAACAAACACTTCACATCCAAAGACTCTAAGAAATGAATAATCAACTTTCTTACCATACCATGCCTCCTCAGGTATGCCTCCATCCAAGGCACTTGAGGGTCCTCTCGCTTATCAAGTACACAAACAGCTCACCGCTTCTACCCAAAAAGAAAGAGGCGGTCATGCATGTAACCTCATGCTCCTAAAGACGCTCCATTATTGTTCTGTTCATCCTTTCTCGATACCCCATTCCCATATCATGGGAGTTCCCGAACCGTCTTTTTGCCTCGCTTGATTCCATTCTTAGAATAGTAATCATCAAATTCATTGCTGCAATACTCCCCTCCATTATCTGACCTAAGACATTTTAGCTTAAGACCTGTTTCATTCTCTACCAAGGCTTTCCATTTAACAAAAGTGTCAAATACATCAGATTTGTTTCTAATACAATAAACCCAAACTTTCCTTGTTGCATCATCAATAAAAGTAACATAATAACTTGAACCCCCAAGAGATGATACCTGAGCCGGTCCCCACACATCAGAATGTACCAACTCTAACTTACTCTCTTTCTTCGTAGGTCCAACCTTGAGAAACCTTACTCGCTTCTATTTCCCATATATGCAGTTCTCACAGAAATCCAAACTGTTTCTGTATATCCAGGCAAATTATTCTTTATGATGTTCATGCCCTTATGGCTCATATGACCAAGCCTATAGTGCCATAATGTTGTATCTACATCCGGCCATAAGATTACAATCATTAGTACTATCGGTGGTTAAATACAAGGTTCCAACCTTCTTACCTCTTGCCACCACAAGAGCACCCTTGTAACCTTCCAAGAGTTAGTCAGAAATATCACAAGGCAACCATCACTTCCCAATTGCCCCGCCGATATCAAATTTCATCTTAATGTAGGAACATGTCCGACATCCTTCAATAGCCAAGTATTCCCATTCTCGCATCTTAACCCAATGTAACCTTTTCCAACTATGCTGCAAGGCTCATCATCACCAAGAAAAACATGCCCAAAATCTCCTCGAACATAATCAACAAAATAATGCCTATGTGGAGAAGCATGGAAAGAAGCCCTAAATATGAAACCCAAGATTCAAGTAATATTGTGCAAAGAAAGAATCAAAGCATCCCGACATACATTACTTGTTGCCACATTTGCCTCCTTGTTTTCTTCTTGTTGTTTCTTCTTATCTCGAAGCTCCCAATGTCCTTCTTTTGCATGCCCAAAGCTTTCCACAATTCCAAAGATACAATCTTGTTCTTGGATTTTGACCTTGCCCGATCTTTTGATTTTCCACGGTTTCTCTATTCTTCCTGTCTCCCTCTAGTTTCCACTATCAAAGCATTCCCCGAAGTAGAAGATTCCCAGAGCTTTTCTTCGCATTTCCTCTCTTAGAATCACCCCTACAACATCCTCAAACTTCAACTTCGAGTTAGCCGGGCCGAGTTACTTAGAGCCATTACCAGCTATTCTAACTCTCGTAAAGAGCACAAAATTAATAAAGCCCTAACTTCTTCATCAAATTCTATTGTAACCAAGCTAGCATATTCACTACCATATTGAAATCATTTAAATGATCTCAATCATGAACTATTCTCGACATCTTCATATTAAACAACTTTTTCATTAAAAATATCTTATTAGAGGCAGAGGGTTTTTCATACAACTTCCTAATGCATCCATTAGATCTTTTGTAGTCTTTTCCTTTGAAACATTAAATAATACCGAAGATTCAAGACTCACCGATCATTCCAAGTGCCTTCCGATCCAACAAATCTCATTCTCGCATCTGTCATACTCGAGGGTTTGTTCACCTTCTCGCACAACGGAGTATAAAGATCCTTCTAATAAAGGTAATCTTCCATCTCGCATCTTCCAAAGACTGAAATTATGCTCGTTGAATTTATCAACCCTAGATCTTCCTTCATCTCGCCATAGCTCCCACTCAAGCTAAAAACTTTCCCGTGATTCAACACTTCAAGAAACCAAACCAGCTCGATACCAATTGTTAGGAAATAAGGGATAAAATATGCGAATAATCCCTCACGTAATCGCAATATAAGAGAAACTAATATGCGAAATTATTACAGATCTAAAATAAAATTACGAATAAAATAACACAACACAAAGAGACAATATTTAACGTGGTTCACCCAATATGGGCTACGCCCACCAATAATCACTTGCTCATATTTTATTACAAGCCACTTCTCTCTCAATACAATACCTGTGATCCGTTTGGAGCTATGCTTAACAAACTCTACAGAATTCACAGCCGAATTCAAAACACATCTGCAATACATTTGCTTGTACATCTATCATATGCATAAGACCATATAAATAGACAATCAAGTGCAAGGCAGCTTTGATACAAAACCGTGGGTATCAAAACCAAGGGAAAAACCGTGGGTATCAAAACAATGGGCAAAAGACCGAAAAACCATGGGCCCAAAAACAGCCCATAACGGTTACCCATTACCCATGGGTTAATAAACCACCCATGAAAATTTGCTTCGGGGGCTTCGCCCCCGAACCCCCCTGACCCGCTCAGCGGCGAGCGGGTGCGCGTAAAAATACCCGAGTGTAACACATAGAAGGTGTACCACACTCTAACATGAAAATAGGCTCCACAAACATAACAATGTATAGCTTCTTGGTGTCATGATCCATGAATTTATGGAATTTTACTCTAAACACTATAGCCAAGAAAAGTAAATTCTAAGGATTTTTGTGTAACAATTTCCTCTTATTCAAATTTCTTTACAACAACAAAAGAGATGAGAAATTGAAGGCATGTACGGTGACCGTGCTTCTTCTAGAGTGATATTTTTAACAACTTTGGTCAATTTTTTTATGATTACTCATGCAATATGTGGGAATGTTGCTTGAATTTTAATAGACAAGAATTAAAATTATTTAAAGAGTCCAACACTCATGTAAAACGAAAAAATGTTATCCCATTATTTTCTTCTTTTTAGATCAGGGGAATACACCGAATGCGTTCTCCACATTTCTAAAGGCTCAAGGAATTTACCAACTATAATTGACTTCTCCTTGTAAATTTTTAAAATATAGGGTTGTAGCATGAGGAAAACGCATACCGTTATAAAAAAAATTGCAATATCTTGGATGATTCAAACTTAGATCACCTATATTGGGAAAAGGTTTCTCTACATCGCTTTATTTGTTGAATTATGAACCAAGTACATATGTTACAATGAGATCAAGTGAACCAACAAATTTGTGGGGAAAATGTTATAGATTAAATGAATATTTTTAGATTATTAGAAGTAATTCCAATATGTACTCATTTTGGTTATGAAGCCACAAAAGAGAGTACATGTTGAAGAGGTGATTAATACATAATGTAATTGGGTTAGTAAGGTGCATGTATTTAGATCTTAGTAACTTCATGTAGGATATTTTAATATAAATCCACAAAGGAGGTGAGCATAATAATGAGAAATAAAACATACTCATCTTACAACAAATTGACTACTAAATTAGTAAGAGTGCCACTTCCATTATGGCACCACCCCGTTGGCATATAGTTCAATAATGATATATGGATTTTTAGATGATTTTGTGTTTATGGTTGGTTAACTGGCATAATTGGGATTAATTAACACCTTGACACTTTTTTCTAGGTCAAATTCTTATGTAATGTCTATTAAGAACCTCTCTAGTCATCAATCATTTTTATACATGTTTTCATGGAATTCACACCTTATAGTTTTTCTTTGTGCTCATTCTTATATGTTTTCAAAATAATCAACCTAACTAATATATTTTTCCTACATGGATGAATTTTTTTCTCCCTTAATTTTTACTTGAACTTGTCCAAAATGAATTTCTTCATGTCTTTATTTTGGATCACTTGATTTCAAAATTGAGTCATTTATTTGCCAAAAGGTTCCAAATTTGAATTATGATCATTATATAAAAACATGATACTAAAAATTGTAAAGGGAGACTCATTACAAAATCAATACACTAGTCAAACATCTAAATATCTCTTGCACAAAAGTATGTAACTAATTATCATTATTTAAAAATTTGAAGCACATCTATTGCATACAATACCTCTTGTGTCATTTAGCTCCAGGGAATTACATGTATAATTGAATTTATTATCATGTGTTCTCAACTAATAATTAAGAGGGGAAACTACATTGATTTGAGGCCTCTTTGGAGTAGTACTATGTAGGAATTTATCAAATCAGCAAGGGGTTGAAGAATCTTGACCATTTTTAATAACACCCTTTTTAGGTTTTCAAGAAAGAAGGAATTTATGGTTTCAAAAATAAGGAGTCCTAAATCAGCTACATATGTGATATTTTGGACAACTAGATAAATAAAATTCTCTTAAAATACATACAAATATTGTCTAATTTAGCTAGAATCTAGATCGAGTAAAAAAGGAAAAATATTCCATACATGAAAAATCATCCAAATGACTTTTTTAAGACAAGTAATGACATCCTCCCTCTAGTTTCATATCCCCATAATTCTAGGATATCTCAATGACTTGGATGCACATCCCTCCTACACACTTTCAAATTGCCATCATCCCATCTTCGTTAATAAATCATTGAGATCTCTCATAACCATAATTTTTACTCTATTTATCTCACATAAGCTTGTGCAAATTCCATATTTATTTACATACATGATTTAGGATATTTATATTTACTATTATTTACTAAATTTTAATCTTATTTCATCATTATATTAATTAAATCAAGTTTATTAGATTAAACCCTAATTTTGGTATTATATTTTAGTGAGCCACATTATTCAAACAAATTAACATTGGATTTTGTGCCTCACCCTTAAGTCTTATTTTATTTTCCCTATTTTTTCTAATTTCAAATATGATTACATGTTTCTAATGTTAGGGTTTACACTTCTCCTCAGGTGATTAATCATGTCTCTCCTACCTAGTTGGGAAACCTCTCCCGAGGGTGCCCCCTTTACAAGACTTCTAAAGGAAACACACACCCAATTAAAACCCTTATAAATCCACAAGTATGTGTTTTACCCCCACCGTATCGGATGTTGAAGCTCCCAAAGACTATGATTATCCTTCCGTGATAAGATTTAAAATATACCACTAAATTCATTTCTCACATAGGTAGGATCCCACCAAGTGTTCGTAAATAAAATCATGTTATGGATATAAATGCAAATAGCCATAAAAAAATGTTGGTAATGACACAAATTTTATTTTTGCAAAGGATAACAATATTCTCTCTAGACATGTTTCTTATATGAATAATTATATTTCTTCTAATTTGAAAAATCATAATTTGTTAGATTAAAATTGTGATTTTTACAAGATATTAAATATGTCTTATCATATCCATATATCTTTCAATTCATGTGTTAGAAATTCATCTATTTCTCATAAGAATTATATTAATAATATCAAGTATACTCCACCATGTGACACATCTTATCAATTTGTTAGTATCCCACCAAAAATTACAATATTGTTGGTGAAATAATTCTTCATATGAAAAATCAGGTTTTTTTGACCAACGCTAATGGGGATATGCCCCTCCTTCTTGTGTATGGGGAGGCTCCCATTATTGGATGTAACTATATATAATTATGTCTAAATGTTGTGGGGTGGGAAAATAGGTCAGGGATCACATAGGAATACTTCACTGAACTTGTGTAAAAATGATTGTACGGGTACAAGGGAGGAAAATGCAGCGATGAGGGATAAAGGAGAGTAATTAGGAGAGGGGTGGTTATCGTTATGAGTAGGAAATAGAAGAGTTAACACCCAATAACTGGAGTAGTTCAAAATTCAATTAGAGGAAAGAAATAATGAAGCATCTAGTGAGACTAACAAACTAGATACACATAGTTCTTCAAGTTCATCTATCAAGGACACAAAGTTCCTTCTTGATCACCATACTTGAAAAGTTGAAAAGAGAGAGAGTAGAGGAAAAACATGAACAAAGAACATGGAAGAATGTAGCTTTTATTTATTGTGTTGGTGATATAAATCTCAACACCCAAATCACAATCCACAATTGCTACCAAGAACTAAAATTTAGGATCCTTTGGAATGGAGGAGCCATTCCAATTTATAGCATTGTGAATTGCCTCTTCATCTACCCCCACATGACTCTTCATGTCTCCATTCAACTTGTGACTTTATATCTTCCTAAGAAGTGAGAAACAATTTCCCTTTTTATAAATCAAAGATAATTTTACAATTTAAATTTAGGAAGTCACTTAAGTGAATGAGATGAATTACCATGATTATATACAACAAAGAATTAGAAAGGGGAAGAGAAGAAAGAGGGAGGAAGAGAGAAGAAGGAAGGATCGGGATTTGACAAGTCTGATAAAGAAGCTCTTTCTGACGAAGAATGATCACAATCTCCTCCTTCTCCATGATGCACAAGCACCTCAAGATGTTGAATGAGTGTTTAGAAACACTGTTGAGAGATATCCTGATGTGAGCATCAAGATGACCGCAAGCATTGCTCATGATGATCCCTCTTTGATCCGTCATGGAAGTGAGGATCACTCTTTCACTCCTTAGGTTTTCACAATTAGCCCTTGATAGCTCATAGTGCTCAAGTTTTTGATGTTCCTCTTGATGCTTGATTGGTTTGATCAGCTCCCTTAGCTCACTGAGCTCATTGAGCTCACTAAGCTTACTTGACCTGAATCACTTTCATATGCTCCTTATGGAAAAGGATGAGATCTTCACTAGCTCACCTAACCTAGCTCACCCATCTCACCGCAACCATCTCAACTCAATGATTTCAACTCAACCATATCCCTTCAACCCACCTAGCTCACCGGCTCACCCATCTCACCCAACTCAACTCACTCAATTCACTAAGCATCATTCACTTCAACTAGTTCACTAAGAGATGATGATGGATCCAAATTGAACAATGAGATATGATGACTTATCATCTAATGAATCAATGGGGTTCTTGACACCTTTTGAGTTCTTTCCAATTGTACATTTTCTCTGAATTTCACTTGTTGTGCACTTTGAGATGTTCTCCTTACTCTGGACACAATTGAGCTCAAGATGATGCTTTAAGACCTCTCTAAAGAGTGAATTTCCTTCTTTGAGTTATGCAACCACCTTGGAACCTGTGAAGAGGTAAAAGGAAGAGATCTAACTGAAATTGGAGGCAATGCAACTTTTTTTTCGCATCTAAAATGAAGACTTTCTATTTTTTGCAAGTAGGATTAGGACTATTATTTTTAGCAAGTTGGCCATGTTTTCATTCCCGATGTTTGTTGCCTATCCGGAGGATCAAAAATGTTAAGAATTATCCTTATTTGGAAACATTCTATTTTTGGACATGACATGTCATGCACACATGTTATTTTTAGTAAGTGTACTATGAGTGTCGAACTATAATGAAAAAGGTCTTGAAATTATGGGTTTTATTCTAGGATTCCCCACTCCAAATTTTGGATGAATCCTTCATCCGAAAAAGTGGGAAAATTAATTTGTAATTACAGGGGGAAGAATACTAAGAAAAAATCATTCATCTATATCTTGAAAATCCAACAACTTCATCATGTAAAAAATATTTTCAATGAAACTAGATTTTTTGAAGACACTTCCTCTCGATTTTTAGATGATTTCATCTGTTGGATATTTGGGAATTCAAAAATTTCTTTGAATATGGAAAAATTCTGATGAAAAACACATCCCTTCATATACCTAGAAAATAGGGTCTTCATGGAAAGAAAACTAATTCATGTGAAACTAGATTTTTTAAGGATTGTTTCCTCGAATTTTCAGATAATTCTTCCTATTGAATCCTCAAGAAATGAAGAGGTGCCTCATTATCATTTATATGTTGCATTATATCAGCCATTAATGGTGGCTTGAAGCTTTGAATATCCCCGACATGAAGTATTATATGAAAAACACTTGTGATTATGCACTCTTAGGCTTTGTGACAGTCATTCGGCGATCAAGTTTGAAGCGCAATAGCTAGGGCATGGAATAGGATTTTGGATGCATGGGGAGGAGAAAAAAATTGTCCCCACTTTCCCCATTGTCCCTATTATCCTAGGGAAAATAGGTGCACAAAAATTCACCTCATTCTCGGCTTACCACATGTCACTGCAAGGTTGAATGAGAGAGAGATGGAGGAAAATTTCAAACAACATGGAGATATTTTGAGGTCATGTGAAGAACCATGAAAGGGGATAAATGTTAGGGTGAATTTTCTTTTCCCCACTTTCCCCATTGTCCCAGTGGACGAGTTGGGATAGTTGGGACGGTAAATCCCGCCACTTATCTAACTGAAAAAATGACTAAGTATGGGAAACTTGAGAACGCATTTCCTGGAGCTCCATATGGTCTTTTTGATGAATTTTTATATGATTTTGAATCCCAATAGCATTACAAAAACAATGGGAGGGGTATCATCCTTCAATTCTTCTTGCAACTCCCTAAAATGGGTCGTTTCGCTAACGATGGCAAGGTGTGTCTACACAAATTGAGCTACCTGCCGCGAGATACTTGAGTCTTGTTGAAATATTTTAAACTTCCATCATGTGGAGGGTTATTCAATATTTCCAATGAGTATTTTATTAACTCCTAACTCCTTACAAGCTCCTGCAATTGTCTGTGCAAGATCAAGTCCTAGATTTAGCTCTACATTCCAACCGCTTGCTCCAGTAACCTTGAACACTTCAAAAATAAGATAAGTAGGAGAAGGGAAAATTTTCTTGTCCCCACTACCCCTAGGAAATTTGGGACATTTGGGATAATAAAATGTTCCCATCGGTTGGATGATGCAACTTAGCCATTTTAAATGCAAATCAACTTATCACCCCACCAGGGAAGAGGGAAGGTCACATGATGGACCAAGAGCAAGAGTTAGGGGGATGAATTTTATTTTCCCCACTATCCCCACTATCCTTATGATATTTGGGATAGTTGGGATATTTTGACAGATCATGACACTAAAACATGCCACCTATCCAACTGAGAAAATGACTAAGTCCTGAATCTTGAAATCACTTTTCCCGAGTTACAAGAAGTATTTTTAGGGAAAAAATTACATATTTTGACTCCCAAGATCATTAAAAGATAAATGGGATGGTTTTCAAGACCTTATTCTACCTCTTTCAAAAAAAAAATCACTTTTTCATTCAGGACTACAAGATGAGTCTACACAAACTGATCTTCCCTGAGAAGAAACCATGTCTTGCAAAGAATTTTGTGATTCCATCATGAAGAGGATCTTCAAGATTTCCAATGGTTACTTGTTTATATCTTTACTCATCACGAAGCTCTTGAAATCCTCCGTTGAAGATCGTGTACCGATTTTGACCATTCTCACAACTTAGAAACCCACTTTTACACAGAATCGCTCCAAGACTCCCGAAACTTTCCTAAATATTCCAAAATCAATCACCACTCTTAAAACTAATATAAAAACCTTTGGATGATTATGGGCCTTTGATTCATTCCCGAAGGATGCATGCCTTCCTTGGGAAGGCCAAAATTGACCTTTCTAGGCTCACTGAGAAACTAGTCATTGGAAACACTTTTTGAATGATATGAAATGACATTGACACCACATTTCAAACACTAGGGAAAGATTATTCAACACACTAGGATAACTTACAAGGCTGGGATGAACATGATGTGGGGTAAACTAATCGGAGAGGCTTTGAAATGCTTAGGAGTAAAATTTTGACACTTGGGTCTGTTTTCATGCTTGAAAATTTGAAATTTTCATGTTACACATTTGCGTGACTACGATTGTCTTTATCTTACGGACTTATTCTAGATTGAGTACAACATGGAAAGGATAACCAAAAATCTCATAGTCTCAAGACATCACATGGACCAGTGCCTTATCCATTGGGATACGAGTCATCATAATGATACACAAAGAAAATACCTTTATTGAACACACACGGACACAAGAAACGAACACGCAACAATGAAAGGGAAACACGCAACAAAAATGGAAACAACATAAATTACTTATGTACATATGGGGTATAGCTCGCTTTTGTTAAAGCACCAACTCATACGAGGTGCTTTCCGTGAGTGGGTAACATTGAATGCCTTTATTCTACAAATCCGTTGACAAGTTCACTTTGAAGTATGAACCTTTCCTCATCTTCTTAGGAAATCTAACATGATTTTTTTGCAATTGATGACCCACATGTTTAGTTAATTTCCTTTGTTTCCTTCAACCTTATTTCCATCTTCTCATCAATTCTCAAGTTCATTCCACTCATTGATTTTTCATTGTTGCCATGAAGATGCACCTCGGTCATTGTTGACTTGTCATTTCCAAGCCGAGGTTTATGTTCTTTCATGTATTTATGCTTCATGGCCACCGCTTCCATAGGTTGATTCTCGGTAGATGCTTTGGAAAATTTAACATTGTTACCAATCCCTAATATTCCATGTTTCTTAATTGGATCAAAAATCATCTTTCTAATACTTTATCTTTTCTACATCATATTGCCTTACACGGTGTGTCAAGTGCATTGCATCATCCTCTTGAAAAGAGAATGATCTTAAGGTTAGGTATGCAACATCAAAACTATTAACTTCCTCATTTTGAGTTTTGACATCAATTCTCATGTTAAGAGCATTCATTTCTTGATAAAAGAAAACAATGAAAGGTTGAAGTTTATTGAGAATGTTTCCATTTTGAAAAAAATCATCCTTAGGATCAAATAACATTTCATTTCTCCATTTTTTCATTGAGAATGTTTCCATCCTCATGAAAAGGGAATGAGTACAATGTTGGAGCTGAAATTTCATCGCACCATTTTCCCATTCTTGATCACCGAGAACTAGGAAATCCATTTCCTTGATGAAATCATCATCTCCTTGAATAGATTCATGTTCAAGAGGAAGAAACATGTTGTCATTCTCATATCTCTTGTCATATTCTTCTAATGAGAAAGATAATTCTTCATATTCACAAGTATACTCATCACATGGAACCTCACACCGAGCATCAAGAATGTGATTGGAAACATTAAAGTTACCTATCAAGAAGTTTTTGAGTATTACTCCTTCTTATTCCACATTTTTCATCAACTCAAGATTTCCTTGTTGTAATTTAATATTCTCATGGTCATTGTCAAAAACCAAAGTGGATCAAATTCATTTATGTTCTCATCCCAAGGGAAGTACACACTCTCAAACTCTGATTTCATCAAATCATCATGATGCTCTTTGATCAACTTCGTGATGCTTGGACATTCCTCCACCAACATGGGCAGCTCAAGATCATCCTCGAAGGTCATGAAAAAGTTACAAGATTTTGAATTTTGACATGGGATGTCTATTGTTAGGTCATCTAGTCTTTGAATAGTATACTTCATCTTCCTGATAGGAAGAAGTTTCTTTATCTTACCATTGATCGGGATGGTAGCATGCGACCAATCTAGCTTTATATATCCACCAACATCTCAATAGAAGATTCATCCCAACAACATACCATATGAGGAAATCATGTCTACTACCAGTATTCTCATTGTGATTTTTTGTCAGGGAATTACACCAATGCTACCTCAACATCCTTGATTTGGCCCATAAGGGGAACTTCTTTCATTTCCATGGAGAGGCAATGGCCATAGGCAGGAGAAAGGGAGAGGCCAAGAGATTAAGAAAATTTTACAAGCATGACGTTTTCCAAAGCACTAGATTTAATGATGACTTTGTTCAATTTGTACCCGTTGACTAACAAGGATATGTAGAAAGGTTCTACCTTCTTAGAGGTAGAGGATGTGGAGGCGAGACAGTTCAGATATGGAGTGGATTGAGATGTATGAGGTATTTCTTTGGTGGTAGAATCTTTATAACATGAAACAAAACTACTTTTAATATGTTGAATGAGTTTCTCAAGTTTCTTGGGATGAGTTCTCAAGTACTCATATTCAGAAATTTGAACTTTGGATTTTTAAATGGTCAATGATATCAAAGGATGACGTTTTGGTAGGCATATCGGAGTTATGGAAGCCTTGACATGAATTTTTTAGGATCAACAAAAATTGATTTTTCAAGGGAAGTTGAATGAGGCTTACCCAAGGAAGCGAAAGGATTCTTGGTTGAATTAGTCTCATGCTTCTTTTTAGCTGACACTATGGTAGGCAGACTTTGATTATCCTCCTTTCATTGTTGTTTTTCATGGAGTTTTCATTTGAGGATTCAATTTCTTATCTTGGGTAGTAGAATAAGATCCTTCTTTCTCCTTTTGTGATCGAGTGAACACCGCATAGGAGTAACTTTCTGTAGGTTCTTTAATCTCTTCATCAAGTGTTCATTCACAAAACCTGATGCAAGAACATTCTTCTTCTCCTTCATTTTCAACTTCTGATTCAAATATTTCTTATTCATATTCATTTATCTTGCATATTGTATTGACTTTTGGAGCCTCCAGGAAAGCCTTGAGGTGGTCTTGTAATCTAGTTCTTGTTCTGGTTTGGATGAGGTGCTCATTGAACTTCTTTCTTCAACATCGTCAAGTCATTGGCCAACCTTTGCAACAATTGATCAGCTCTCTCATCTTTAGAACCATGGGCCTTATCCTTCGTTGAAGGATTCTTGATCTTACCTAACAAGATGAGGTCATCTTCCACCTCAATAGTAATTTATTGAGCATGGTCCAAATCTCGTGGTTTAACTCTCCATAGAAAGAAAATCACTTCAGAAATTGAGAATTTACAAAGAACATCTTCAAATTATTTTCAGTAAGAAGGGAAACGATGGGAATCTTGTTGATCAACTTGTTGAATTTTTCCATGAAGTATCTCATGGACTCTTGCAGATATTTCTTCATCTGAGTAAGTTGAGAGAGGAGGGCATGAGCATATTTGGCAGTTTTGAATATTTCTTCAAACTACTCCAATCAATAATTGAGCATGAAGGAAAATAATAGAACCAATCTGTCATGACATCTTGCAATGTTTCCATGAACAACTGCACTATAACATCTTCATGTTGCACTCCAAGGATGCCATAGGTTGTGATGAAGGTTGTGATATGATCATCAAGACATTGTTTTCCATCTCTATAGAACTTCATAAAGTTATTTCTTGATCCTTGTGGAAGTTCATGGAGTGGTGGAGCCAAATCCAATGGACCAATGTTCTATCCCCATGGCACAAGTGTTTGTGCTACCATTTATTCTTCTCTCTCTCCTTTTGTTTCTCCCTAAGGATGAATGAGGACTCATGGTTTGACAACTAGACCTTCAAGATGACCTTTAGTGGATTTTCAGAACTTGCCTTCTTGTTGGTACAATGGGAAATCTGAAATTATCTCTTTGTTGTTCCTCAAATGTGGGATCAACAACACCACCTACACAATCATCCCGAGTGTACCTTCTTTCTACCATATTTTCTCAAGTGCTTAGGAAGGAAGGAAACTTGAAAAGTGTATATTTCTCAAAAGGATTGCAAAGAGGCTTTTGATTGTTTGAATGGTATTTTTCATTTTTTTATTTTATTGTGTTTTACAAAGATATTTATGGGTACATAAGAGAAGATATCTCCCAATGGAGTCACCAAAAATGTTGGTGAAATAATTTGTTGTATGAAAAATTAGGTGTTTCCACCAATGCTCATAGGGATACACCCCTCCTTTTGTATGGGGAGGATCCCATTATTGAATGTAACTATCCTAATTCTATATAAATTTTTTTGGGGTGTCCACATAGGTCGTGGATCACATAGAAACACTTCACTTGAACTTGTGGTAAAGTGTTTGTATGGGGTACAAGGAGTAAATTTCAGAGATGAGGGGTAAAAGAGAGGAATTAGGAGGGATGAGGTTATTTTTGTGAGGAAATAACAAATTTCACACCTAATAACTAGAGTAGTTCATCATTCAATTAGAGGAAATCCACAATGAAGCATCCGTGAGACTAACAAACCGAGAGACATATAGTTCTTCAAGTTCATCTATCAAAGACACCAAGTTCTTTCTTGATCATTGTTTTCCAAAATAACCACCATGGTTATGTTGACAACTTTTAGTCCCATTCTGTCTCGACATCAAGTTTCGGGTTGCACGTGCTCTCAATTGTATACCTTGGTACTTTTCTCTTAGTTGTAGTTCTTCGCACGCACCCTTCCCGCTTCTTCCTTTTGCTTTTTATTCTCCCTGATTTCTTGCACACACCTTCGCATCTCTTCCTTATTCTTCTATCTCCTTTCATTTCCCTTTCCGTAAACCCTAGTGCAACCCACCTTCATTCCAAATGTTTAGCACACCCTTTCACGTACCTCTATGGGTTTTACTTCCATTTTGGCTAAGTCCTTGGCATGTTTCCCCATGCATGACCTTCCTTCCTAAGCCTCATGCACTTCTTCATGAATACTCATTCCTCTTCGCTTTTGCCTTGTGCACCTTCTCTTGCATAATTTATTTTGTGTTTCCTTATCTCACATGTTTCCCTTCTTCCTTACATGTTTGCATACCTCTGTATATATGCACCTTTTTCTTCCCATTCCTCACACACGCTTTTGTGCACACTCTCAAAACATTTGTATTCATTCCCCTTGCACCTCTTGCTTTTTTGCATGCATGCCAAGTGTAATATTTTATGTCATTCATCTAGTGCCACATGTCAACTTATTAGTTAGAGTATATAAGATGCGACCTATTAGAATAGGAAAGCTATGCATGAAATCATCATATCAAATGGAGGTATGACATGTGGTAGAAAATACAAAACAACAGAGATAATCAGTTGAATCCTTGATTGATCAAAGCATGCCACGTGTCTTGTGTGTTCGAATTTTACTATAGATATTTAGATTGTCATAACTTTTGTCATAGGCTCAAATTCTCACATTCTTGGGCTTGATTAAAATATGCTAATGTGGGCTATGTTCTAGGCTATTCAAAATCAGATTTTGGTGGGATTTAGTAGGTAGAAAATAGAGAAACATGTCTCAAGCCATTAATGCACACATCTAGTCGACTCAACCATGAAAATTTAATTATATCCTACCTTATTCCTTCTCCTACAAGCTAAACAGGACATGGGGAGGTGGATATGATAGTATTGCAGGTGCATTGGTATGCATTTATTACTTTTTTTGGTGGTTGGAAGTTTGAATCCAAGTTTCCCTCTCTTTCTCCCCTTCCTTCTCTCCCATTCTTCTATATATTGTAGAGCAATGCTCATTGTAAAGGTTGGACTCCCTTAGTTTGCAAGAGTATTATTCAAAGTAGTGCCTTTGCATTTTGAGTTGCAAGCCTTCAGATCTGGTCTTTGCATGTGGATACCTACCTCATCCACCATTGTAATCGATTGTGCATATTTTGGAAGCAATAAAAGCTTTATTTTTTTATTATTCTCTACATTAACTCATTTTATTACATCTTCTTTCCTTTCCTCGCGTTGTTTGTTTGTTATGCATTTTCATTTCCCTATAGGTTTCTTTTCTATTGTGCTCCACAAAAATGGATGTGTGAATGTTGTTTCAGATCATGGCACGGTTTTCGCTATGCGTGTTTTCCTTCATTTCCACTCAATTGAGAGTGTTCATCCCCCTCTTTTTGTTAGGAAATATATCTTAGTGCTCCATTTGTATGTACGAGTGAATAATAATTACATGTGTAATTATTATTATGGTAAATTAGTGAAAGTACATTTACTATGTAAATGTAAATAGTAAATGTAAAATGTGGTTAGTATGTGGTAAGTTAGTAAGTTAGAATAATAAAACAATTAGTATTGTTTTATTATTATATTGGTGAGAGGTTGAAACCATATGGGTGTATGGTTGTATATGAAGACAAATGTTGTTGTAAGGATTGTTATTTTACATCTCCTATATAATGGAGTGTAATAATAATAAAAATATAATATAGAGTTGCTGATTTCAATTATTGTCTGTGTAGCTATTTCATGGATTCTTTGTATTAGATCAGATTAATTTCTACATTTGGTATCAGAGCAGGTTAAATATGTCTCAAAGAAGATCTCATAACTTTTGTTTCGTGATCTGGGTTTCTCCAAAATTTTGTGTGTGGAACGATCTATTATACAAAAAGCTACAGTAAAAATTTCAGCAAAACCCAGTTCGTAGTTTGGGAGAAACATGCAATTTACTATACAGCACATTGATCACTGCTGTTTTTTTGAAGAAATCAGAGAATCAAAGGTAATTCAAATCTACATTCAATTTTTTTGGATATTTAGATTCAATAAAATGGATATACCATTAGATAAATTTAATGGGCTGAACTTCCATACCTGGAGAGTAAAAATCAGATACGCTTAATGAATAAAAATCTATGGAGGATAGTAGATGGAAAAGAAAAAGCACCTACAGATGTAAGCAAAATTGTAGAATGGGAAACTAGAGATGAAAAAATAACAGATAAAATTGACTATAACTATGAAGAATTTCTATACTAAGTGAATTTCTTGGAGGAAGGAGGCACAGGAGGTTGAGGTCATTCAATGACCTCTCGTCAACACCACCAACGACGGGGTCAGATTTCGTATGGTGATTATTTTTAATACAAAGGTGTGTTCGTTGCTTTTTTTATTTCTGGTAGAGTGTTTGGTTGCAGTGTTCCTATTGTGGTTTTCAGAATAAATGAAATTTCACATTGAGGGGGGAACATGATCTCAATGTTCCATTTCTAGTTTTCTACATTTCTGGTATTTTCTATATATGTAGCAGATTTCAGTAGAATTTCCTATGTTATTCCCTGCAGTGAGATGTGATGAGGGCTAATAATAATACTTGGCATATCATGATGTGGTTGTAGGTAAACCACTTGAAAACCTTCATTTTTGGTTTGTGGTACACCAGTTGTAAAACCACCATTTTTGGTTGTTGGTAAACCCTATGCAAAACCATCACCCTTTTGGTTTGTGGTACACCACTTGTAAAACCACCATTTTCGGTTGTTGGTAAACCCTATGCAAAACCATCACCCTTTTTGGTTTATGGTAAACCAATTGCAAAACCATCATTTTTGGTTTATGGTCAACCCTATGAAAAACCATCTATTAGGTTTATGATCATCCTGTAAAATCATCGATCATGAGCAATGCAAGTATAAGGCGGCAGTTTTCCCCATGTTCGCACTAAGGGGGAATGTTAGGAAATATATCTTAGTGCTCCATTCAGTATGTATGAGTGAATAATAATTACATGTGTAATTATTATTATGGTAAATTAGTGAAAGTACATTTACTATGTAAATGTAAATAGTAAATGTAAAATGTGGTTAGTATGTGGTAAGTTAATAAGTTAGAATAATAAAACAATTAGTATTGTTTTATTATTATATTGGTGAGAGGTCAAACCATATGGGTGTATGGTTGTATATGAAGACAAATGTTGTTGTAAGGATTGTTATTTTACATCTCCTATATAATGGAGTGTAAAATAATAAAAATATAATATAGAGTTGCTTTGATTTCAATTATTGTTCATGTGTAGCTATTTCATGGATTCTTTGTATTAGATCGATTAATTTCTACATTTTTGGTGTTATCACATCTCCTTAGCTAAGGTTTCCTTTCATGCATCTCCTTCTCACTTTAGTCCCTTGGAATCATAGAGTAGTGATAGGTAGTTGCATTTCTCTTCTAGGAGTAGTTTTAGCAGTATAGATACGTAGAGGAAGTCATCCTTCTCCAGAGGTCTGTCTCAAAGAACAAGTCCCACACCTTGGAGATATCCCCTTGTTGCCTCAATCCTCAATTCATCTAGATCTGGGATGGGTGCAATTTTGAGCTCCAAGAATTTTGGTATGCCCAAAGGTGGGACAACATTGAAAGCTTAAAGTTCATCGCTTCTAAGTTCCGGTGTGTGACTTATTGATTTCCAGCCTTTGGAGGCTTGTTTCAACACATATAGTAACTCTCAACATCTAGATCTACTATTTTCAGCAGTCTACATGTCTATTTTATGAGAAGAATACATACTAGATAGAGTGCAGCAGTTGAATGATCATTCGAATATCTTCATTATCTCCAAGAAGAAGAGGCAATAGAAATTTCACGTGTGCATCTCCATCTCTCGCACCCGAGAAATTTCAACCCTCCTCTTAGATACCTTCCGCACACCCTACTGGGGTATTTAGAACCTTTATAGCCATGTCACATAGAAATTTACCTTCGTTAGCTTTAATGGTAGTATTCCTTTGGCCCTCACACGCAACATGATATACCAATAGCTACACTCAAAAGTATACCATTTTTCACTTGTGAAAAAATGTTACCTATGAGCACATTCAAGATATTGCAAATGTATGCTTTATTCACCTAGTTATAGAAGATTATGTAGTCATAAGGCTACTTACATCTTCACTCAAAGGCAAAGGACTTCAGTGGTATAGAACTTAAGACCTGCCTCTATCACTAACTGGGATGGACTTGGCACCACACTTTGCAATCAATTCAAGGAGAAAGATGACAATATATCCTTGCTAAAACAACTCATAATGATCAAAAGAGCTCCCAATGAGCTTATGGTAGAATTTGACTTCAGATTTCGTAAGGCATGGGATAGAATTTTATCCCTCTTAAGACTAAGCCCTCAAGGTGATTTCCTTTACTTCTTAAGATCCCTAAATTATTACATTGCAAATGATGATACAATCTATCGCTGGTGCACATCTTCTTGATGCCTATGTTATGGCCATTAGGGTGGGAAATTGTCTTATCCAAGCTAGTAAGATAGCCCCTAGACCACATATGCTCTTGTTTCCGAAATCCCTCAAGAACCTCACCTTTTATTGCCCCCATTCTCAAGCATAGCTCCCAACCCATTTCCTCCACATCATATTCTCTCTTGCAACAAAAATAAGATGAATAAATGAAGGCCTTGATTAGAAATTTATCCAATAAATTCATATCTTTAGAAAAGAAGCAAGTGTAAGCCTTCAGAAATAATTCTAATCAAGGGAATAACCAAGGCCATTAGCCCTTTAGAAATCAATACCCAAATTAGAGATATGGGCAGAACCAAAAATGATAGATGATATGCTAATGCACACCTTCATATTCAAATAGTTTCCTACACAACCTATTCCTCCTCCCATCACAAGTAAAGCATTAGTTCCAAAGACATAATAAAGCATGGTCCAAGAGACATAATGGTATTTTCCTTGCAACTTTCCACACACTCAATACAACTTCCTAAATGCCTGCACACACAAGCCTACATGATTAACGTTGCTTTAATTTATGAGCCTTCCACTAGCGCACATGAACCAAAAAAATGAAGAAAGGCCATAAGTTCCCGAGACAAACATCACGTTCTTTAGTGTCAAATAATTCAAGGTAATCAATCAAGTTATGGATAGCTTGAATAGGTCATGCAAGGATGTTTCGAAAACATAAGGTATAAGAAGAGAATGATAGATTTTGGCTCACAATTCCCTACTCCTACCAATCATGTTGATCCTCGAAGAAAAGAGATACAATAATGCACCCAATAGTTCTCGTGTGTATGTTCATGTGCATGAGGTTTTGTGTAACGCTCCAATAGAAGTGGCACATTCTCCTCCTTTGGTAGGTCAAGCCCATGCATAAGTTAAATCCCCTTCCTATGCACCTGAAGAATCAAGAAGATATGTTGTTGTGCCTCAAATACACAAATCCATGGGCCTTCCATTCAAAATTGTGGACCAAATGAAGAAGACAAATGTGAATGTCATAATTTCATATGCCCCACCATTCCATCTCAACGTGACCTATCGCATGAAGCTATGGCATAGCACGCACACTAACCTCCGGTTATCCAAACATCTCAAGTTGTTGTCAATCTTAGTGATTTCAGCTAAAAATGATATAACCATAGGATTTTTTTGGAAAAATCTCTTAAAAATCCCTTTTGAAAGAGATTTTAGGGTTTTCGTGTTTTTATTACATGAAAACATGTTTCTCTCATACATCATGTCTCATGATTCTTAAAACCCAAAACCCAATTGCCTAAGTCCTTCATGAAACTTAGAAGCATTTAAACATTCCTGCATCATGTCTCATGTTTCCCAAAACCAAAACTTTTTCCTAAGTCCTTCATGAACTTAGAAGCATCTAAACATCTCATGCATCATGTCTCATGTTTCCCAAAACCCGAAACCAAATTTCCTAAGTCCTTCATGTCGGGTTTTCAAAACTTAGAAGCATCTAAACATCTCATGCATCATGTCTCATGTTTCCCAAAATCCCAAACCCAAATTGCCTAAGTCCTTCATGTCAAGTTTTTAGAACTTAGAAACATCTAAACATCTCATGCATCATGTCTCATGTTTCCTGAAACCCTGAAATCTGAATTTCCTAAGTTCTTCATGTCAGGTTTTCAAAACTTAGAAGCATCTAAACATCTCATGCATCATGTCTCATGTTTCCCAAAACTCGAAACCAAATGAAGCAAATGCATCATGTCTCATGTTTCCCAAAACCCAAAACCAAAATGCATCATGTCTCATGTTTCCCGAAACCCAAAACCCGAAATGAAGTAAATGCATCATGTCTCATGTTTCCCAAACCCAAAACCCAAATACATGTCATCAAATCACATGTTTCCTCATAAAAACCCAAAACTTAAAATGGATCATGTCTCATGTTTCCTAAACTTGCAAAAACCCAAAATGCATCATGTCTCGTGTTTCCTATGGCATCATGTTTGTTTCCCAAACGCTAAAACCTGAAATGAAGTAAATGATCATGTCTCATGTTTCCCGCCTCAAACCTGTGCCATGTCTAATGTTTCTAAACCCAAAACTCAAATGAAGCAAATGCATCATGTCTCATGTTTCCCAAAACCCAAAACCTGAAAATGAAGCAAATCCTTTGTTATGGGTTTTTAGATGCTCTAAGCATGATGACATGTCATTAATGTCCATTTTTCTAGTTGGCACATGTCAAGTGAGGTGTAATTAATTTTTCATGTCATTTCCATCCGTCTTTTTCATTTTGGTTTCACACATAGGAAGCAAATTTTGACTTGGTCTCCTATGTGAGAGTCAAGAAAATAGGATTCTTGTTAAAATGACTATTTTCTAGGATTTATCCTATTTTCTCTCTGCTCTTTCTATTATAAATAGGAGAGGTTTGTGCATTCCAAAGGGAGAGATATTTTTATCAAGAGCTATTGTGAAGAAGAAGAAAAACTTTGTATTTTCTTTTAAATCATTGAGGAATAGAAACAGTGTTATTTTTGCAAACTTTGTGTTGTGGGATTCATCTATCTTAGGAGATTGTTCTTACGTCCAAGATCTTAAGCTATTCTTTGTTTAGTGTTCTTGATTATTTTAATCACTCCAAACATTACACTCATTATCTAAAACTCGTATGAGTATTTCTTGATCTGTGTTTGCTTGAAAGAAAATACGTTCCTCTTATTCTCTTCTCGCTCTATTTCTTCCTTAATAGTTTCCTTTCTAACACATTCTATTTCTGAAACTGCAATATCTTCATTTCATGTTGATATGGATTTTGGGATTGTATCCCAACCCCAATGGTTAGAATAGTGTGAATATTGTACATATTATTTCTGTTGTGTTTTAGATTAGTAATAAACAGCAGCCTCACCTGTCTTTGAGGAGAGATTTAATCTTGTATAATGTGGTTGAACCTCATATTTTGGTCTGACAAAATATCCAACCAACAATGTTTTAGTGACTCCGCTGAGGAAATATGGATTGATAAGACTAAACTTATCCTATTGGTGTCTGGTGACTCCATATTTGCCTTATTTTCAAAAAGATCTATTTTCCAGTTCAAGTTTGCCAGAAAGATCTTCACTCGGTCAAGCGAGCCAGCTAGGGTGAAACTGATCCATTCTTTGATTTGCTTCAACAACATAATTTTAGACTTTCACCCAATAGTGTTGCATCTAGCCAAGTGAGAAGTTCTTCACCTATCCGAAGAACTCGGGTTCTTCAAGAACAAGAAGTTTCTACAACTTGTCATGCATTATTCTTGTCTGATACTCATTCTTGTACGCACTTCATTCAGAAGAATGGCAACAGACAACATATACCTATGCCTTGGGTGTGGTTATTGGTCCTCTTTCCCTAACTCCACCATTGCATGATCTACCACATGGGTCACGTAAGAATATTCCTAAGTTCAACGGTGATGGGAAGTAACACCCTAATGAACACATCACTTCATTCTTTATCGCATGCGTGTCCTTGGGGTTGCTCATGAAGATGTTTCTGTTTGACTCTTCGTTGAGACATTGCATGGTGTAGCAGTAGAATGGTTTTACCATCTTCCAATGCATGCATTACCAACTAGGCTACCATGAGATCCATATTTGAAGCAAGGTTCAAACCAGCTGAGATTCTCATGCCTTGTTAGCATAGCTTACACACATGAAGAAGGAATCTTATGAACCCATGTGGGACTTCATAGCCAAATTCAACAAGTTGATTCATAAGATTCTAGACATAGTTGTTCCCACTCTTGAAAATCAAAAGTGTTTCTTCATCAACGCTCAGCCCCCTGATGTGAGCTTCTTATTAAGAAGGTCTGTTATTCCCGATTTGGCCACTGCTCAAGCTACAACCACTGAAATAGAAGATGATCTTATTCTGGCCGAAAGATTCAGAAGAGAGTCATCTAAGCCTAAAAATCAGATTTCTTCTCAGAGTACTATTGATCCTATGATTCAGAAGATGGCCAATGACTTGATCACTTTGAAGAAGCAAATGTCTCAACAAGTGACCAACATTCCTTATCGGATATTCCTAGATGGAATTTCAACAATGCCAATGGCGCCCCCACAAGAGATAGGAATCGGTTGATTGCTTTCTCCCACCAGGCTAGCCATTGAAGCTCCTCCTATCAACACAACAGTTGAAATAGTTGAGGATGGTGAAGAACCAAAAGATCAAGATTCTCATGAAGCTTTTGAAGCTTTAGGATATGCTTGATGAGTCTTTTGATGATTCAGCTGGCGACTCCAACATTGGGTACTTAGAATACAAGGAAGACGAAGGTGAGCATGATGGTCAATCATTTGCAGTCTTCACTCGATCTCAATCCTAGAACCCCAGAAATCCGGTTGAAGGCTCTAAGGAGAAAAGTAAAGAAGCTCCCGTGGTTATGGCTAAAAGAGGCTCTCCTATCTCAACGACAAACTAAAAAGGAGACAACTAAAAAGGTAACTTCATCTTCTAACTCTTTTTCTCCTTCCCTCAAGGCTAGTACTTGACTTAGACCAGTGTAACTAGAACTGAGCCCTCCATCATTCCTTCATATACCACTTTTGACATCATTGATCATGCAAAGAAAACTAAAATCCAAATGTCGGAAGCTAAGTACCTGTAGTCCAACCCTGAGAAATTTGAGAAACTTGCCAAATTCATTAGAAGCAAGGTTGTTATCCCTTCATCTTCAAAAGGCATTTTTCCTAGCCCCACTCAACCTTTACCTCAGAGTAATATGACTTCTACTACTTCTTTAGGAAATATTGAACCGTTTTATTTTCCTTACTTATAAACGGTTTTAAACTCAATAATTGACATAATTGACTCAGGAGCCTCTGATAACGTAATGCCCACAAAAGTAGCTCATGCCCTTGGACTCACCTTGACTAAATCTTATGGCGGTGTTACTCTATGGAAACCAAACAAGTCCCCTTGATTGGCCAAATCAAGGATGCACAATTTGCATTTGTTGCCTTCCCTGAAAAGAGAGTGAAAATGACTATCCTAGTTGTTGATATCCCAACTGCTTATGGTATTCTCTTAGGAAGAGGTTTTTGCAAAGATGTTGGAGGAGAAATCAACATGGACTGGACCAAATCTAAAATTCCAATAAATGGAGTTCCTCGTGTCCTTCACCCCGAAGCACAAGCAAAGTACCTGGTCACTAAATCAGATGATCCTAAGGCTCAAATTCTCTTCGAAGATGCAGGCTTGGGTAATTATTTCATGACATCTAAGGTGCCCTCTATAGAAGTCAAGGAAGAAGATCCTAATGTTTTTTGGACCCTTGAGTTCGATGGGAGCTATTCAACTACTGGGTCAGGTGCTGGCGTGGTTCTTATATCTCCATATTTTGAGATTTTTCCCTTTGCTTTCAAGTTGCAATTTGATAATACTAATAACACAGCTGAATACGAAGCTTTGTTATTAGGATTAGAAATGGAAAGACAAAAGGAATCCAAAATCTCAAAGTGCAGGAGATGTCGAGTTGATTGTGAATCAAGTAAGGGGGACCTATCAGGTAAAAAATGATCACCTAAGACATTACAGGAACAAAGTTTGGGACAACATAGAATGCTTTGATGCTTTTTCCATTAAGGCAGTCTTAAGAGATTACAATGATAAAGCTGATTCTTTAGCCATATCTAGCATCTCTTCTCCTTCCTCACCCAAAGTTCAAACAAGACATGTATACCATCGAAATTGTGTATCGTCCGAGTGTTCTAGATAATGCAGCACATTGGCAAGTGTTTAATAATGATCAACAGTTGTTGTCTTTTTTTTGAAAAAGATGATAATTTTAGTGAGATTTATTTTGAAGGATCAGAATCAGCTTTCCATGAGTCCATCTCGAATTCATATCAAGAGATTGATGGTGAATTCATCCAGCTCAAAGGCAATAAGATTCTGAAGGGATTAGTTTCTTTGGAAGGTCTATTTGACAAGCATGACCATTTCATTCAGGATAAAAGGCAAGCTAAAGGTGCTTCCTCGTTAGAGGTAGATCAAGTTAATCTAGGCTCTCTTGACCAACCATGGATGGTAAACATCAAGAAATGTTGTTCTCCGGAGGAAAAGAAAGATTCACTTCACTCCTAAAGAGATATATGGACGTCCTAGCATGGTCATATGCAGATTTGAAATCTTTCAAGCCAAAGGATGTGCAACATAGCATTCCTTTGAAGCCTGAGGTTAAACCCTATAGGAAAAAGCAAAGGCATTATAACCCAAAGATCTCAGGGACTATCCTTGCAGAAATTTAGAAGATGTTAGATGCAAGGATTATCTTTCCAATCCATCATTCCACCTAGGTTGCTAACATTGTCCCTGTCAGAAAGAAGAATGGTGAAATCCGGATTTGTGTTGACTTCCGGAACCTCAATCAGTCTTCATTGAAAGAAAATTACCCATTGCCCATCATGGACCAAGTATTACAGACTGTCACTAGATCAGAAATGTTATCCATGCTTGATGAATTTTCGGGTATAATCAAGTTGAGGTAGCTACTGAAGATCAACATAAAACAACATTCACCACCCCATGGGGAACCTTTTCTTACAGGAGAATGCCTTTTGGTTTGATTAACGTCGAGCCATGTTTTAAAGAGTTATGGACTTAGCCTTCAGAGATTTTATGGGCAAGGTCATAGTTGTGTATTTGGATGACTTAACGGTCTTCTCTAAAAAGTGAAGTGATCATTATGATCA
This sequence comes from Taxus wallichiana var. yunnanensis, assembly GCA_018340775.1. Lineage (NCBI taxonomy): Eukaryota > Viridiplantae > Streptophyta > Pinopsida > Cupressales > Taxaceae > Taxus > Taxus wallichiana. The sequence continues at coordinate 777,429,873 of CM031235.1, forward strand.
CCTGGAATAGGTACTCTTAAGGTGCAGGCATCATGGGATTTCATTAAATCCTAAAAAATCCATGTTCGAAGTAACAAAAGGAAATTTTTGGGTCACATCATGACTAAGGAAGGAACCAAGATCGATCCAGAATGGGTGAAGGCCATCCAAAACCTTACCTTACCTACAAGCAAAACTGGGGTGCATTCCTTTTTCGGGAAGGTCAATTTCCTAAGAAGATTTGTACCTGACTTTTCCGATAAAACCAAGGATATCCTTGGGATGATGAAAGGTAAAACTCCATTTCAATGGAGCATGAAGGAAGCTTGCTTTCAAAGAAGTTAATGGGAAATTTCTCATGCTCCTATTCTGGTATGCCCAGACTTCAAGAAGGATTTCATCATGTACAACTACGCTTCACACATACAGTATCAACCATCCTAATGCAGGAGAACGTAGAAGGAATCAAAGCTCCCATTGATTTCATGAGCTACCCACTAAAGGAACATGAATTGAATATGTCTCAAATTGAAAATCATGCTTATGCAATGGTGAGAGCGGTGAAGCATTTCAAATACTATGTGTTGAGTTCTCACACTCTCGTTCTCGTTCTTGATACTGCAGTTAAGTCCATTCTGACTCAACAAGAGTTGGGTAGTCAATGGGGTAATTGGATAGCCAAAGTCCAAGAATATGACTTGGACATTAGACCTACCAAGTTGGTACGAGGAAGAGGCCTGTGCCAACTGATTGTAGAAAATAAGTCTGAGACAAAGTATGAGGAGACTAAAGATACTTCTTTAGAATTTCCCATGGTGCTTTTTGTAAGCACAACCAATGAATGGTATGTAGATATCACTTTCTTTTTAACTTACGAAAAAATCCCCATTTTTAAGCCAAAAAGAAAAGAGGACAGTTAAACTCAGGTCCGTGAGATACATTCTTTGGGATAATGGTATATACAAGAAGGGTATTGATGGTGTATTCCTATGTTGTGTTGATAAGTCTCAGCAGGTAAGGTTGCTAGAATCCTTCCATAATCTAGCATGTGGAGGACATTTCTCTTCTTCGTGATAACTTACAAGATCTTACGAGCTAGGTACTATTGGCCTACTCTCTTTCAAGATTCAGCTGAATGGGTGGCTAAGTGTGAAGCTTGCCAACATTTTTTCTAATGCCCCTAAGCTAGTTCTCTTCCTCAAGCATGTGGTAATCAAAGAACCTTTTTACCAATGGGGAATTGATTTCATTGGAGTACTGAACCCTACCTCTAGTGCTGGTCATAATTATGTGCTCACCGCCATAGACTATTTCACCAAATGGGTGGAAGTTGCACCAATCAAGCAGGAAACCTCCAAGCTGTGTGTAATTTTCTCAAGGAAAATATAATTGTCAGATTTGGTCAATGTGCCTCACAAGATCATTGCTGAAAATGCTTCTAATTTCTCATCGCATGAGTTGACATAATTTTGCTATGGATTTGGGATCATGTTGGCTCATTCATCTGATTATTACCCCCAAGGCAATGGTCAGGCTGAATCCAACAATAAGAACCTGGTAACCATAATCAGGAAGCTGGTCGATGAGAATCAGAGGACATGGCACAAAGCATTGTATGATGCATTATGGTAGATCAAATTACTCCTAAGTGAGCTATTGGAATGTCCCCATTCTAGGTGTTGTATGGAATTGATGCTGAAATTCCTATCTCTGTAGAATTGTCGGCCTTACGGTTGGCTAAAGCAATTGAGGATGAAACTTTTCAAAGTTCCATTGAGAAAAGGATAATGTACCTAGCTAGGCTAGAAGAAGAATGGAGCAAGGTGGTAGATCACATTGCATATCATCAAAGAAAATTCAAAAAGATATTTGACAAAAAATCAAAGCAACACAATTTCCATATTGGAGATCTAGTACTTCTCTGGGATAAGAGAAGGGAACAGAAAGGGATGCATGGCAAGTTTGATTCTTTATGGAAAGGTCCTTTCAAAATTCATCAACTTGAATGGTGAAAATAGATTTTGTCTATCATATCTTGATGGAGAGTTTCTCCCTCTACCTTTCAGTGGCCAACATCTGAAGTTATTCCATCAGTAATGCAAGATGCTCTCTTGCACTGTATTATAATTTATTTTTGTTGTGTGTTTGTTTTATTTCTTTCTTCCTTTGTTTGTTTTTGGTTTTTCTTCTTCTAACCCCATAGCCCAATGGATAAAGATTTTTGATACATGAGTTCTCTTCCTTTGATGTCTCAAAGAAATTCCCCAACTGGAGCTAGTTGTTATCTCATTTTAGTGATTTCAGCTAAAAATTGAGATAACCATAGGAATTTTTGAAAAATCTCTTAAAAATCCTTTTGAAAGAGATTTTTGGGTTTTTATTGCAGAGTTTTTATTGCATGAAAACATGTTTCTCTCTCAAGTGCATCATGTCTCATGTTTCCCAAAACCTAAAACCTTCATGTCGGGTTTTCAATTAGCCTAAACATCTCATGCATCATGTCTCATGTTTCGAAACCCAAAACTCGCGATTTTAAGTCTTCAACTTTTGGAACTTAGAAGCATCTAAACATCTCATGCATCATGTCTCATGTTTCCTAAAACCCAAACCTTAAATTTCCTAAATTGCCTAAGTCCTTCATGTCAGGTTTTCGAAACTTAGAAGCATCTAAACATCTCATGCATCATGTCTCATGTTTCCCAAAACCCAAAACCCAAATTTCCTAAGTCCTTCATGTCAGTTTTCAAAAATTAGAAGCATCTAAACATCATCATGCATCATGTCTCATGTTTCTCTAAAACCCGAAATCATGTCATTTTGAAATTAAAATCTCTAAACATATCATGCATCATGTCTCATGTTTCAAAACCTAAAACTGAAATGAAGTAAAATGCATCATGTCTCATGTTTCAAAACCCGAAACCCAAATGTCCATGTTTCCCAAAACCCAAAACCCGAAATGAAGCAAATGCATCATGTCTCATGTTTCCCAAACCTAAAACCCGAAATGCATCATGTCTCATGTTTCCCAAAACCCGAAACCTAAAATGAAGTAAATGCATCATGTCTCATGTTTCCCAAAACCTGAAACCCAAATGCATCATGTCTCATGTTTCTGAAACCTAAAACCAAACATGCATCATGTCTCATGTTTCCCAAAACTTGAAACCCAAAATCATGCATCATGTCTCATGTTTCCCAAACCTGAAACAAATCATGTCATGTCTCGTGTTTCATGTCTCATTTTCCCAAAACCATCATGTCTCATGTTTCCCAAAACCTGAAACCTGAAATGAAGCAAATCCTTTGTTATGGGTTTTAGACACTCCAAGCATGATGACATGTCATTAATGTCTAGTTTTCTGGTAGTTGGCACATGCGTCAAGTGAGGTGTAATTAATGTTTCATGTCATTTCCATCTAGAGATTGACATGTCTTTTTCATTTTTGTTTCATCACATAGGAAGCAAATTTTGACTTGGTCTCCTGCGTGAGAGTCAAGCAAAATAGGATTCTTGTTAAAATGACTATTTTCTAGGATTTATCCTATTTTCTCTCTACTCTTTCTATTATAAATAGGAGAGGTTTGTGCATTCCAAAGGGGGAGAGATTTTTGATCAAGAGCTATTGTGAAGAAGAAGAAAAACTTTGTATTTTCTTTTAAATCATTGAGGAATAGAAACATGTGTTATTTTTGCAAACTTTGTGTTGTGGGATTCATCTATCTTAGGAGATTGTTCTTACGTCCAAGATCTTAAGCTATTCTTTGTTTAGTGTTCTTGATTATTTTAATCACTCCAAACATTACACTCATTATCTAAAACTCGTATGAGTATTTCTTGATCTGCGTTTTCTTGAAAGAAAATACATTCCTCTTATTCTCTTCTCACTATGTTTCTTCCTTAATAGTTTCCTTTCTAACACATTCTATTTCTAAAACTACAATATCTTCATTTCGTGTTGATATGGATTCTGGGATTGTATCCCAACCCCAATGGTTAGAATAGTGTGAATATTGTACATATTATTTCTATTGTGTTTTAGATTAGTAATAAATAGGCAGCCTCACCTGTCTTTGAGGAGAGATTTAATCTTGTATACTGTGGTTGAACCTCATATTTTGGTCTGACAAAATATCTAACCAACAATGTCCTAGGACTTAAGTACATCCCTATGTATATAGGATTCTTTTTCGACATGATGGCTCAACTGTCACTACCTTAGGAGTCATCAAGGATCTTGAGTTAACCCTTTATGCATGTCCAAGCCTAACCATAACTCAAGATGTGTCAATCATTGACCTACCTCCTTTGTTTTCCCTTTTCCTATCAAGATATTTTACTACCAAAGTGGGTGGTTACTTGTCTTCAGATTGGTCTCATATGTTGCTAAGAACAAGGTATGGTACCCAATTTACCATAATATGAGCCTATATTTTCCTACCATGTTGAGTCATATGACCCATCTCCTCTTCAAGCCAATTGCCTCATCCAAGAATGCCAAGAACAAGATTTAGTTTCATAAGAGAAACCCATTCCTCCCTCTATACATGATCTATTACTAGATGAATGGGCTAAGGAACACTATCAATTTGATCCCTATGATACATCTATCAAACTAGTCTCAAAACTTATTGTGTCCTTGAAGAATATTATGTGTTGCCTACCGCACTCAAATAAGGAAATAATGATGATGATTATAGAATGTGGAAAATGTATTTTGATGGTTCCAAAATTAGAAATGGCATAGGCATGGGTGTTGTTCTCATCTCACCTAATAACAAGAATTTCTTCTTGGCGCCACAGATCTATAGTTTGCATGCTCCAACAATGTAGCAAAATATGAAGCATTGGTGCATGGTATTATTATTCTTTGAGAAGAGACAGATTAAGGCATTGTAGATATTTGGAGACATTGAATTGGTTATCCACCAAGTCACAAACAAGTGTGCATAAAATAATAATATTTTGAAATCTTACAAACATAGAGTTTGGGACCTCTTGGAGAGCTTTGAAGCTCTTAATCTATAGGTGTTTCCAAGGAAATTGATTAAAGAAGTGTATCGGATGGAAGTCTTTTGTTCACAGCTTCTTTCCTGCGAGGAATTTTTCCAAGGAAATGCGTAGCACATCAAGATGGTGGTTAGGCCATCCATTCTAGATAATGAAACTAGCTGGCAAGTGTTTGACAACAAAGTGCGTAGAATTTCCAATTTATCCAAAATGAAGCTGATTTTTCTTTAAGCATGCAAGATGACTTACATGATAGCTATGGTGAACAAGTGATTAAATCAAAGACAAAAAAATTTCCTAAAGGGATGGTCACCTGAGCATATTTTCAGTCTCGATGATAAGTTTGAAAAATAATATGTGCACTACACAAGAAGACTATACTCTAGTCAATATTGTGAGCGGCAAGGAAATGTTTCTTGGTAAGGAATGCACACAAGATGAGAAATAGAATTTCATATATCTATGTCAGAAATATGTTGATATATTCTCATGGGAGTATGAAGACCTAAAAGGATTTGATCCAAGTTTTTCTCAACACACCATTGACCTTGATCCTAGTATCATGCCCATCAGACAAAAAGAAAAGGCCTGTTGATGCCAAGATAGAACCCATCATGAGGAAGGGATTATCTCGAACTCATTGAGGCAAAGATCATTTTTCCTATTAAATACTCTACCCGGTGGAAAATTCCATTCCAAAGATGCAATAAGAATAGTGAAATCATACTCGTGTTGATTTTATAGATCTAAATAAGGCATTTTTAAGGATAGCTATCCTTTTCCTCAGTATGGAGCATATTTTATAGATTGTGATTGGCATGCAAAGATTCTCCATGTTGGATGGGTATTTTGGTTTCAATCAGATCATGGTCAAGGAAGAGGATCAATTCAAAACAAAATTTATAACCAAATGGGGAACATATGCATATCAGAAAATGCCTTTTGGTTTGTCAAATGTAGGCGCAACATTCCAAAGAGCAATGGATATTTCCTTCAAAGGATATATTAATGAGTTCATCCTAGTTTACTTGGATGACATAACTATCTTCTCAAGCGTAGAAAATATTATATGATGTATCTAGAGAAATTCTTTGAGATATGTAGAGAATTTGGGGTATCTCTCAACCCTAAAAAGTGAAACTTTGATGTTACACAAGGAAAGCTTTTGGTTCATGTAGTCTCAAAGAATGACATTTCTATTGATCCTAAGTGCATTTTAGCCATCCTTTCTCTTTCTTTTTTAGCGCACAAGAAGGCCTTCATGCAATCACTCCTAGGAAAAAAAAATCATTAGGAGATTCATTCCTAACTTTTTGGGTTTGTTAAGCCCATCACCCTCACACTCAAGAAGGACATAACCTTCAAGTGGATAGTAGAAGGAAAGGAAAGCTTCAACAAAATCAAGAAAGAAACTATTTGTACACCAACACTCATCGATGTGCATTACTCCAAGGATTTAATCCTTTATGTTTATGGAGCTGATGTTAGTATTATTTTTGTCCTAACACGAGAATGAACAAAGACTGAGCAAACAATGGATTTCTTCACCAAACATTGAAGGATTATGAGTTGAAATATAGTCACACAAAAATCATGTCTTTTCCATCATACGCACTCTCAATAAATTCAATAGTATGCTTGCCACAAATCATGTTAAGGTGTTAGTTTCACACTCTAGTGTGAGAGACTTCATCATGGGAGAAAAATCAGCAAAAAAGAGCTAGATGGGTAACCAAAATCATGGAGTATGATGTGACTATCAAATCCACTAAGCTTGTTAAAGGAAATGTGCTCTGCAAGCAAATTGTTGATGATGTGCATAATGATTATGAGATTTCATTTTTCTAGATGAAGAGCCTCCACGAGCTGAAATTGAGCAGGATGAATATTCTAGCACGTGCACATGGATGGAGGACATGGTTACATTTCACTCTTTTGGGGCATACCCTCCTAGTCTGAACAAAGCAAAGAGATGAAATCTGAGACTACAATCTATTCCATATGCATTGATTGATGGTGTTCTTTTCAAAAGGAACATTGGTGGTGTGTTGCTGAGATTTATTGATGGCACACAGTCCATGGAGTGTTAGTAGAATTTCATGATGGATTCACCGCCAAGGAAACAACAAAGTGAATATCATCAAGGCAGATACTTTTGGCCCACCCTATTTACATGTGCGCACAAGTGGATCATGTAATTCACGTAATGTGCTTTCTTTGTAGGTAAGAAGGAATTGGTAGTGCTTCCTCCAACTAATCCAAGTGAACCAAATTTTAAGCAATGACATCTTAACTTCATAGGAATGATTAATCCTCCCTCAAACATTAATCATAAGTGTGTGTTGATACTACAAATTACTTCACTAGATGGACAAAATCTTTTGTGCTCAAGGAATTAACCGAGTTATTCATCCTTAAATTTTTTGAGGGCATTAAAACATGGTTTGGTGTTCCTCAGACCATTATATTTGATAATGAAAAATCCTTCCTTGGTACAAAAATTTATGATTGGGCTCTTAGTCTTGGTATATATTTGAAGACCTCTTCCAATTACTACCCTCAAGGTAATGGATTGGAAGATTCAACTAACAAGAACTTGATCATAATCATGAAGTGGAAAATGAACATCAACCAGAGGTAGTGGCATACAAAGGTCTTGCACGAGACTGCAAGGGCGAGATAGAATCACAAAGAAGAAGTCAATGGGTACTTCACCTTACAAACTAGTTTATGGTAAAGAAGTTAGGCTTCCCTTATCACTTGAATTACCTTCATTAGAGCTAGCCCAACAGCTGGAATTTGAGGGCGTGGACCAAAGAGAAATCACAATGGAAAATTTGGTTGACCGGAAGAATTGAGAAAATCTGTCATGATCAAGTTAGAACAACATCAACAATCAACCAAACAATGGTTTGATAGAAAGGATAAGCCTCATAGATTCAAAGTGGGTGATCTAGTCTTAAAATGGGATGTTGATAGAGCCAAACCAGGCACCATTCAAATTTTTATGCACTTTGGAGTGGCACGCACATTATCGAGTTCTTTTAAGGAGGCTAACTCTTTTGATTTGTCTCACCTTGATGGAGATGCACTACCAATCCCAGTCAATGGGATTTATCTCAAGAATTTTCATTAAGTTTTTCTTCTGCATCATTGTATATATTAGAGTAGTTTCAATTCCTCCAAGTGTGCTCACGCACATTATTTTATTTATACATAGTTCTTTCCTCTCACGCACTCCCATACGCATTCTCTATTTATCACTTCTAGGATGGCAGTTCAGCTTTTAAAATATTAGTATCCAACAGCTTGTGCACAGCTTTTCCACTCTCATAAAATTTTTAAAAAAACATCTTCACATATAATTATCAGTTCCATTTAGAGCCGGATAGTATTTTCAAGTGACTTAAGGGGTGTTCTTCAAGTTACTGCATCATAATTTCATACAAACTCCATGCCCAATGGATGATTCTAAGGTTATTGATATCATTCATCTAACATGTATATGGCCCCAAAATTCACCAAAATGTTGTCCAAAATAACCACCCTAGTTATGTTGACAACTTATAGTCCCACTTTGGCTCTAATGTCAAGTTCCAGGTTGTGCACGCTCTTGGTTGTATACTTTGGTACTTTTTCATGGTTATAGTTCTTCACATGCACCCTCATGCCCTTATTGCTTCTTCCTTGTGCTTTTTCTTCTCGCTACTTTCTTCCATGTGCCTCTTCCTCTCTTCCTTATTCTTCTATCTCCTTTACTTTCCATTGCACATAAACCCTAGTGTAACCCGCCTTCATTCCAATAGTTCAGCTCACCCTTCCGCTCACCTCTATGGGTTTTCCTTCCATTTTGGATAATTCCTTGACATGCTTTCCCCACGCATGCCCTTCCTTCCCGATTCTCATGCACTTCTTTGCAAATACTCATTCCTCTTTGACTTTTCACCTTGTGGCACCTTCCCTTGTGTAATTACTTCCACATGTCCTTATCTCGTGTGTTTCCCTTCTTCCTTACATGTTTGCATACCTTTGTAGATATGCACCTTTTCTTCCCATTCCTCATGTGCCCTCTCACATGCACTCATATAACATCTACATTTATTCCTTTGCTCTTCTTTTTCTCTTTCACAGGAGTGCCAAGTGCAATCTTTCGTGTCGATCATCTAGCAACACATGTCAAATTATCAATTAGAGTGTACAACATGCAAATTATTACGAGAATAAATCCTACCTCTTCAACTTAATTGAATAAGCAAGAAAGTAAAATTTAACCAACCTCAGAATGATGGGGTTTAGTGATACTGTGGATGTGACTAATGGTAATTGATATTGCGCTCTATATACGAAATGATATAAAATATTTTGCTATGAGAACACCTACGAGATCACGAGACAGGTAAAAAAATATGATTAATAATATATGAAGTGGATTTCTTGGCAAAGGCTAGTCCTCGAAATCAAAGGACTTCCTCACAAGGATGTCAATCCATTTTTACACAATCAAGTGGGTACAAAACAATATAAGATGTATAATAGCTAAATTACGATAATTTGATGATAATTTGTGAGTTTATTACAAACATATAGCTGATAGATAATGAGAAATGAAAGGTATAAACTATGGTTTGAATTCAAAATCTAAGTCAGAATCTAAATTCTTAGAGAAAGTTGAATTATCTTCTTCAGTGAACTCTAGCTCTTCTTCTTCAGAGAAATCTGAATGATCATGTTCAGTGTATTCTTCTTTAAATAATTCTAAATACTCCTCTTCAGTGTCGTATTGGTGCTCAAATTCAGAATTTTAATCCTTACATTCATTTTCGTTCTTGTATTTGGGCTCGGAGTTTGAAGCATCTAACTCAACTTCATATTGATATTCAAAGCAAACAAGGTCATCTTGGATGCGCTGGACTTCAAAGTATGCTTCCCAAAATTCCTCTACATCATCACGGATCCACTAAGTGGACTCAAAAATGCTTTGTAAATGATCCAAAGGAGCACTGTGGATATCACATAGCTCAAGATCATGTAGGATATCATATTTCTCCCAGTGTAATGGATGATGGAAAATAGGCAATGAATTGATGCTAGTAATCTCATGACTTAGACCATCTATTTCCATCTAAAAAAATCCATGTTGGATAAGGTGTCAGAGATAAATAGATTCAGAATAAATGCTAAAATGAAATCTTATAGCAAAAAGTAATAATCGAATTGTTGGTGATTCTAGGAATCGTTGGCGATTCTAGAGGATACTTGACAGACTAAAAAAATGCATTATTTAACTAATTAATTTGAAATTGTGGTCTTTCGGGACTTAGATAATGATGTGAGATAAACAAATGAATGGAGAACAGTACCTGGATGTAGAAATGAGGCTAAAAATGATATCTAACCTTGATGGAAGATGATGCAAAAGTTGATGAAGCTTACAACTGGATGATGAAATACTGATCTGCAAAGGCTCCAAAATGACTCCCAAGATGCTTGATGATTGTGAATAAAAATGTTGGATGATAACGCAAACACTTTGATGCACAATAATACTCAAGTATGAAGCTCAGGTTTGAAAATGCAAGTGGATGATCCCCAAAGAGAGACTAAAAATTCTCTTAAGTAATCATTGGTGATTACCTGAATCATCGATGATTTTGGTCTGTTTGAGCCTTGCGAGGTAAATAGTTAGAAAATTTTGCTAAATTAAGAGGATTTGTTTGTGATCTCGAGGGATAGATGGACTATAGTCGTAGTATGCTTGTTTTATAGGCTTAGAATAGGTTTAGGTTAGGATTTTATTTGCTAGGGTGGACATAAAAAGTTCTAGAAAACTTCCTATTTGGTTAGGCTAGATTTAACTATGAGATACATGAGGGTAAGATGTGATTTAGGAAATAGGATGGAATTAATTAATTAGGTGCACTATATGACTTAGGATATGTGATGTTTGATCAATTAAATTAATTAATTGAAGGGTATGAGTGCGTAACCTTGGTCATGGGATGTCATGGGGGAGTATAAAAATAATTTGGTGACATATTTAATTAACGACAAATGTGAACGAGTGAATTTGATCGAATAATTGAATAAGGATGTGATGTAGCCTAGAATTCACTGCAAATAACCCAAGGCATGTTGACACATCACTCATCCTCGGCGTCGAGTGCTCACCCAAAGTGCGCAAGGGTACCAGGGCCCTCTTTAGAGTTGCTTGTCTATAATGTTAGCAGGATTACATATGTATGTGTCCATATTTATAACAAATAGTAAATAATCCACAATGCATAAGCCATATCTAGATCTAAACCATATGAAAGATTGACTTAAACAATGATTATAATGAGATTTACCATGCATGAATCATATTTAGTCACATCTAACACCATTATCCAACCAATATGATCCATTATATTAAATATTTTAAAACTCAGAAAATTTATACATCAAGATTCAGTCTCCATAGTCATGCATGCTAACAAATCCGTAGCATAACTCTATAATAAAATAGGATTGTTCAAACCATACAAAACAATTCATATATATAGGGATGGGGACTTTCCCTTCACCACCTATGCACCTTCCAAAAATAAGTTGCATGCTAACAATAGTCATGTGCCCTTACATCAATGTATAAAATCATTCACCGCTAATAATAGATCCTATTATTAGACTTAGACCCTACATGGCAACCGATGAAAACCCCAAAATAGCCTTCACAACTACAAGTCTCCACATCATAGAGTACTTCACATGATGCTCGAATCGATGAAAAACCCAAAATATCCCTACAAGTCTCCACATCATGGTGTGCTTCACACTCTATGTCCAAAAATAGCCTTAACAACAAAATGGCTAAGTTCTGATCCTGGGTACTCCATACCTTACTATACTTCTGCGCGCACTCCATGCACCCTATATTCATGTACCCACCTCTTATGTGCTTTTACAAAACTTAGGCCATATTTTCCAACTTAACATTACCCCACACTAAATTGGATTATCACCCCAGTAATGGGTAATCCCAATCTTATCCCTCCAAAAGAACAATGAATAAAAGAATGAATAAATATGTGTAAACCAAAAGAATGGGCTATCGATGCTTAAGAGAATCAGCCTACGTGGTATCCTTATTCTCTTCTAATGGAATTAACTCTGGATACTCACCCTAGACTTCTACTTCAAACACGTACTAGTCACTTAGTACCTTATTTTTTGTAGGATGTCTGCAACTACGTTTTCTAACTCATCAAGAGTCATCTTACCACCTTCATTCTACAAAATCCTTAGTATATTGGCCATACTTGAGACCATCCCTTCCATCACGTCCATCTTCTCCGTGATGACCTCTCCAATTTTCTTTATTTTCTCTGTAGGAGGGATCTTGGTAGTGTTAAGCGCATCACACTTAGTCTCTACTAGCTTAATCCTTTCTATGTGCCAAAGTGTCTCATTCTTTGCTGCCTGAAGGACTTCATTTTCTTCTGCCTTCATTCTTGCATGTATCATTTCATTGAGCACTTTGCACATGTAACCAATGCTAAATCTACTTTCTTCAATTCATCTTTCAAGGCTGCAAAATAGACTCATATATAAAGATCTTCCTTACAACTATAGATTTTTCCCTTGCCACTTCTTCTCTAGCATTTTTAGGTCACGCCGGCCATTCCTCCAAAAGTAGTCTGATCGTGGTGCATAAATAATGAAGGGAAGCTGGAAAATTTTGTGGCACCTTTTCTTGAAACTCAGACCTATTCTCCATAATCTCATCTATTATCTTCCTCACCATATTGCAAATATTCTATGATTCTTCCATAGCCTTATCTCATTCCTCTATCATCTGCTTGATCTCAATCTCTTTATCTCTTCTAGCATCTATAACTTCATTTATAGTCATCGCTTTATTGATGTTACAAGTGTGTGACTTCTATTGATATTTTAACAAGCGCATTACTCTCTTGTTCATCTAATAATTGTGTGGGCTTGATGGTTACATGACGGGTATGAGGTGCCATTTTCATCCTCTGAGATACACAGGACTCCTTGCATACATCAAAGTCAAGCTCATCCATGTGATTCTGCATACTCCATGACAATTGTTTGCGAGTATGCATTGTCACCATTTCTAGGTCCATCCAATCCCAGCCATACAACTGCTCCCTAGGCAAGGTACTCCGAAAGTGGGCGTGAACAATTTTAGGTGGGTCATCACCGTAGACAAAGTTCGAGTCCTTACCACATTATCTTTCTTGTACCCATTGGCACACTCTTCGACATCTTCTATTGCGGTGGGTCATTCATCCTGTTGTGGCTCCATGCCTATGCACTACTCAACTTCCTCTCCTTATTTAGTCTCTTTCTTTTCTCGTGCAGGTCATATAATTATCTCTATATCCCCGCCATCACTGCTTTGGTCCCCTTCATGTTCCTAGGAACTTTTTTTAGGACCACCTTCCGCATAGATAACCCTATCACCTATGTCTTCATCATCCTACATATCCAGACTTGGGGAAGCCACCTCATGTTGTGTGCTCTTACGAGAGGGCTTCTCCTCCTCACTATCTCTTATGGGTAGATACTTTTGCTGCTTATTTTTTTCGATCATCAACATTTTTCACCAGAGTGACTTGTGGTGATATTCTTACTAGCTGCGAAGTCCCAACGCTCGTGTCCCTAGATGTGCACCTCCTGCGTAAAACTCTCCTTGTATGATCCAGTCTGGTGTTATCTTCTTGTTCCTCCTACTCCAAACATTCTCTAATCCCATAGGCACTAGTTATTCCTGAGTGGGGGCACAGTTGTAACTGGCCTTGAGGTCCCCATCGTCGCTTCTTCTTTAGAGGACTGATAGAGCCATGTCCTTACCTTTGATTACCTTTCCATCCTTGAAGCATAGCCTCAAGTATACATATACACGCACTGGTTCAATCTTCCCCACAACCATGCTTTATATGGTGATGTCAACTTTATCTCGACTCGAGCATATCGGTGTATGCCTCTTGGTTCACCATACATACATAAGTCTTGCACGAGAATATGAACATTTGCATCTACTTTATCTATGTCAAACTGAATTCTATGCATGTTTTGAAACCTATTCACCAAATCCTGAAAATACCTTATAGTGAAAGCAAAAGGTAACTTACACCAAGGCATTTTCTCACCCATTTTTATGTGGAAGCAATCTAAGCTAAAATGTTGGTATACTACAAATTTTGTTTCTCCATCCAATACTATGGGAAGTTCACTCTGGTGCGCCATTCCCCTTCAAACACCTAGTGTAGCCACCTAAACCACTTCTCCGTGGTTCTCCTTATACACATTGAAATATTTCCATGCAAATTATACTTCGAAAATTTATTTTCTGGAGATTTGTTCTCCAGGGGAAACTCCCAAACATTCTCCCTTAGCCCATCAGGCACACCAATCTCATTAAATATAATAAATAAAAGAATATATTCCCAAGTTATTTTATCACCCTTATCCACCTGGATGCACACCTCGACTCACCAAGATCTTTTCAATATATATAGAATATTATAGTATGTCTTGTTAGCCATTTTGTGTGATATGTGCAACTAGCGCTAGTTTACTTGTATTCCATTACTCGGTGCCACCTAATTTTTGCCCTAGCCGTGTTACAACCCTTGTGGCCATGTCCTCAATATTAGTCACTTTAAATGCTCATCCCCCTTTTTGTACTTGTACGTCACAGCCGTTGCATCAATCCCCTCATCATCTGGAAAATCACCCGCAATCTCCTTCCCAGAGTTACACAACCCTGTTACCTTCCCAATCAATTTAATCGTAATTTACATCCTTACGCTACGAATTAGAAGAAATCCTCATACACTCATGATATAAGCCTCTGATATAATTTCTCAAGCTTCCCAAAGTATGGTAACTTAAGGATCAACATAACCCCTACGCTTTGAAGAAAATTTTTAATAGAGGCATCCAAAACCATAGTACCATATGTCATCCTTTGGTTAGTCTTTCTAAAGACCTCTGTTGTGATTTCCTTCAAGAATTTATCAGTTCCACCGGTTAATGTCAAAAATTCTAGACTTTGTTATCTTGTTTTCCATGATTTCCCCTTAATCACTTCTTCTGGATAGAGAATCTCAACCAATCATTCTTCTATCGTGTCATCGGCATCTTTCTCAACAACCTGGAGCTCTTCATGGTGCCATCTCTTCTTCCTCACCTATCAACTTCCAAATTTTCACCTTGGGACTCTACCTATCACAAGTGTGAACCAAACCCTAGCTTCCTTCTTCAAACCCTAGCAACATGAACCCTTCATAATGCACAAGAACCATCGCTGCCCAAATCTCGATTCCGCACTTGAATTTTCCCAACAATGTGCTCGATTCCTATCAAGCTCGTCGATTCACAGGGGTTTTTGTCATCCTCAAACACTTCTTCGCACTTCACACTTTGTTCGCTTCAATAATGCAAGGTAAAAATGATGTTACAAACGTCAATCTTATAACAAATTTCAAAATCCTTCACATTAATTGCTCCTAACCACCATCATACACACATTAATTTCTCATCCGTGCTTCCCCCTGCATTTTGTGCTCCTTCTTTTGTGCCTCTAATTTTCACGCCTCGATCATAACCTTCGGCACACCCACTATTTTTCTGTCACATATGCTCTCCCATGCTTCCCTATGTCAAAGTACCTATCCAATGTGACTCTTCCTAAGTAGTTACCAATGTTTCACCTCCTTTGCATTATATTGAGCGTCCATCTTTCCACACGTGGTCTTAACTTGAGTAATCTTCTTGAAGTTTCCTTGTCTAAGAATTTATCTTGTCCTTGATCATCAGTGAGTTTGTTTTTACCATGCACCAAAGTCCAAAGTAAAACACCAGTCATTCCTCCTTCATCCACCCCACACTAAGGGTATGCATGGTCCTCTATGCATGAAAAACTTTAGATAGTAATCAGCTTCGCACACAAGTGCACTTATTACATAAAACACTGAACTAAATTGAAAAAGCATAACAATGATGAAGGAAACACACATAAAGGAAATGCATTAAGGGAAACCTAATATAAGTGGCAATATTGCCTTATTACAAACACTAAGAAGGCTTATTTATAGTAGGGCTTTAGCCTACTCCCATTGAAGTAACCAAGAAACCATGTTCCATCCAATGCCTCTAATTGGAAAGCACCTAAATCAAGTATATGATTGATTACATATGGTCCTAACCAATGCACCTTAATCTTTCTATGGTGGCACAAAAACTTTGAATCATACAGAAGTACCATTTGCCCAACCTCAAGCTTCTTATCCTTGATGTGCTTATCATGTCATGCCTTCTACCTAGATTTTCTTGCTTCGAATCAATCTTGTGATGGCACTCCTTTCATTCAATTGCATTAATTTTTCAATACGTTTATCCAATGTTTGCTCATCATCCAAACCTCTTGTGCATGTAATACACAAAGAAGGTAACATGAATTCCAAGGGAGAACTACCTCTATGCAAAACACCAATTGAAAGGGTGTTTCTTTATTCAACCTCTTATAGGTTGTCCTGTATGCCCAAAGTACTACAGAAACCTTGTCATCCCAATCTCGCCTTCCAAAATCACAAATTTTTGTCAAGGTATGGCTTAATATCTTATTGAAGGCCTCAGTAGTTCCATTTTCCTGAGGGTGATAAGGGGTTTTCCTATGGTGGGCAACCATAAATTCATCCAATAATATTCTGATAGTCTCATTAAGGAAATGAGTACCCCTATCACTTTTTAAACTCAATGGGCATCCATACCTGCTAATAATATTTTCCCACAAGAACCTCGCTATTGTAGCTGATGTGCGATCCTTTGTAGAACCGCTTCTTCCCACCTTATAAGATAATCTATACAAGTTATAAGGTAGCGTGATCCTATGCTTCTGCGGCTGGGGAAATAGGTCCCACAAATTCAATTTCCCACTTTTCAAAGGGTTTTGCACTAGTAATAGGCCTTAACAACATTTCATCTCGTTGCCCAGGCTTTCCAAGGTGCTAAAAATGGTCACATTCCTTACAATATGCTTTATAATCCTTTTATAATGTTTCCACCATATACCAACTAGTAGAATCTTACGCACGGTGGCATACTTTACATAGTTTCCACCGCAATACCTTCATGAGCCTCTACCATAATTGCATCGTGATCATGCTCAAGCACACACCAACGTAAAACTTCATCACGTCCTAACTTGTATAAGTCTCCACTGATCAACATGTAAGGTGCAACACGAATAACAAGTTGTTTCTTCTCTAAGGCCTTCATTCCCTTGGGCGCCACACATGTGTGTAAAAACAAAGCAATATCCTCCAAGACCGAGGGCACGTAGTTCAACTCGAATAGTTGTGCATCTAGCATTGTGTCCTCAATTCTCTATGCGTCCTCTCCTAATTAAATCCTTGATAAATGGTCTAGACCATAATTTCTCTTACCAGGATTAACCACCACCGTAAAATTGAACTCCTGGAACAACAATACCCAATGGCATATGCAATGGCATATGTGCCCCTACAAAATGGGTTTGTTCATCAAGTACTTTAGTGTCATGTGTTTTGTATAAAAGATGAAAGGTGTAGCCGAAAATACTACCAAAAATTATGGAGCACGTAGATCATAAGAAAGGCCTCGCACTCTATTATTGTATTATTTTTTTTTCTACTAGATTCAACTTTATACTAGCAAAGCAAATAGGATGATCGACAATCCCTTCTCTAGGATGAGCTAATATGACACCAATGACCATGCCAGAGGCATCTACATGAATGTGAAAAGGCTTGGACCATGAAGGAAAGCACAAAATAGGTGTTGTAGTAAGCCTTTCCTTTAGTGTTTCAAACACGCGCTATTATTGTGCCTCACCCCAATAGAACTTTCCTTTTCCCTTGAGTAATTCTTCTAAGGGTGCGGCAATCTTGGCATATCCCTTGATAAATGGGGCTATAAATAGCTAATTGCAAGTTTATTTGGCTCATTATTACCGAGCTAAAATGGAATTGTAGAGTGATTTGTGGTGAAAAAATGTGTTTTCGAGTGGAAAAGCTGAGATTTTTACACAATGGCATTAGTATGCGAGGCACCGAAACCCACCTTGGCTTAGGTGTTTTTAACCTACTTTTCATTTGTTTGTTTTTTTTTCAGTAGTTTTTAGGGTTTTTTCATGTTGGGGGTATGCAGATGCCTATTTGTGATGCACAGAATAACCAAATGATTCATGCAATCGCCAACGATTGAAGTGAATCACCGGTGATTCACCTGTAATATGGATAGTTTGCATTTTTTATGATAAACATGATTTTTAAGAGATGTTTCCAGCTTTGTATGGTGTTTGTGGTTCCAATTTAGTCATTGGTGTTGAATGTATTGATGTTAATGTGGTTAATGTTGATATTGATTATATTTTGTGATGATGTCGATGTTGATGTCTAATGATATATTTTGATGTTTTAGATGTTGTTGGTATTTTTAGGTGATAATGTTGATGTTGATTTTTAATGTAAAGATGTTTTTGATATGTTGTGGATAATAATTTGGATATATATATAGTGATGATACTAATGTTTGTTTATTTGTGTTTGTATTTTGTAGGTAGATTCGAAGTTGAAAATTTGGGATCGTATACCATTGATATTAAATGAGGTGATGGCGGACATGTTAGATGATGACCGAGATCATATTGAGGTTGTAGGTTTTAGTGTCATGAGGGATTACCAATGGATTCATAAGTGTTGGGGTTTGACGTTGGACTTGTTAGAGTGGTGGAATCCCTCCACTTGTACTTTTGGTTTCCCACTGGGGAGATTACCATTACCTTAGAGGATGTACACTATATCCTAAGACTACCTATTCATGGAGAGAGTATCTATATTATCAGTGAGGTGGAGAGGCTAGATGTGATGACTAGATTATATGGAGAGGATGTAGAGGATGTCGATATGAGTAAGGGGCCTTTGCATATGGTAGATTATATTTACCTGGGAGAGAGGGTTGTACCTGGATGACCATGATGATGATGGACATCATTTTTTATTCTTTTCGATTCATGAGGTGGCCTTTTCTCATGGATGATGACTAGTGTTTTGGCTAATATGATGGAGTGTCATATAGTTTTTGAGTGGGGTCTTACCCTAATTACACAGACTTTTAAGGATTTGTGGGCTTGAAGGCCCGAAAGATGGGATTGATGTGGCCTTTCTTCTACATGCTTGGGCCTTCAAGCACATTTCCATTTCTTGACTAGTGGGGTTGTCATGGAGGATTGGTGATGAGCATCCTGGCTTCATGAGGTGGAGATAGGATACGGGTCGTGGGTTGAAGAGGATGAGGACGGGATATTATCTAGATTATAGGTGGGTGATGTAGTATGGAGGCCTTATCTAGATTTTCTGCTTGGCCTAAGTATCCTTATCAATTGATAGGTTTATAATAGGCTATGTGGTTTTAGGCTCGCATAGTGGGTAAGCACGAGTTTCTCTATTTTATCAAATGAGGAGACAATTTGGATTGGTTCAAGGTATACCCAAGGAGCCCATATAGTATAAGTGGGGGATGGAGACACTAAGACTCTCGAGGGCCATTGTGACAAGACCCATGATCATCGTTTATGAGTAGGGGCTACAATACCTAATGATGATGGTGAGATTGTTCCACTTGATGATGCGGGGTCACTCTATATTTTATAGTATGGTGGACTCGAGCACTTTGAGAGATTTTGACAGACCCAGGTAATACAAAGGGTGAGATGGGTACGTGCTCATGTAGAGGGAGGAACATAGGCACAAGATGCGGTGCATGGTTCGAGATGATGATGATAGTGATAAGGAGGAGGATGATAGTGATTTGGTTGCATCTATTATAGTCATGACAGGTTAAGAATGTCGTAGTGGATGGAGAGAGGAATACGGCCCATAGAGAGAGGGATGACCTTTTGGGAGTTAAAGATGCTTTGATTACTAAGTAGGAGAGGGTGGTGACCGAGTGAGATACTGCGCGGTGACCGAGGTAGTGAGGTGGACTCAAGAATCAGTTGGCTCAATCCATTGTAGATTGGGATATGTATCATGAGTAGAGGGAGGGCCTAGGAGAATGCCTTAGGGATTATCGTGTCTTCTATTTCAGTGCGAGATCTTGTGGTGATGGCATAAGAAAATAGATAGAGAGCACATGCTAGTGGATCGAGACAGTAGGCTAGTGGTTCTAGGAGAGCACCTGCGGCACCAAGGATAATCTTTATGGTGCATTCTCGGACAAGTGCACGGGTTGAGTTATAGTACTATGTTGATTTGATCGCTAAGGATTATCCTGGTGCAATTTTATATGTTGATCATTTGGTCGCTAAGGTGGCGGGCACGAGTAATAGTGCAGCGAGTGTGGGTCATAAACCTCGAATACTAGAGAGAGGAGGTGGTAGTGAGGGAAGAGCTGGTGGAGATATTGGAGCCATTGGTTGTGTCGGTGATCAAGGAGGAAAGGGTAGTATTACCCCTCCTAGCAGGTTCCTCGAGAGGTTATCAATTTACTAGCTCATGATATTTTTATGTATTTGATATACGGACTCTTGGAAGCCCATTTTTTTGTGTGACATTATCATGATATTTTTGATGTACGGATCATAAAAGCCCATTTTTGTGCTACATTGATATGATGTATATGGACTTGATTTATATATATATATATGATGAGGTTTATGACCTATATTTTTTGACCTTCTTGTGTTGATGGTTTTGAATGTGTTAGTGTTAGATGGATTTTGATGGATGCATTAGATGTGATATCAAGAAATATGGTTTATGAATATGCTTTGATAAAATGTGGTTAAATATTTAATTAATCAAATAACTTTAAAATGTGATCAGAAATGGATTGTATGTGACTAAGTAAAATAGGATAAAAATGAAATGATTTCCCCATTATGGATTTGATACATACGTGATGGGTTTTTAAAGTATGAACACACTTGCACTTGTAGCCTTAATGAATGTTGAATGAGATCATCAATGGGTAGTTACACAAATCTTAATAAAATGTGGGATTAAATGAATGTACCTTTCTAGGATGTGAAAGGGGTTTGAATATGTGTAGGTCAAGATAGGAAAAGGGTTCTCCTTTTCAACGGGCTCATAGGGAAATTCCCCAGCTTTACATATCTAATTTGAAGAAAACTGATCAATGTGGGAAGTTTACTGTAATAGGAAAGTTGATTGATGTGAGAAGCTTTCATGGATGCTTTTGATATTAATGTATTTTTTTAAGGTTGATCAATGTGGGAATCCTTTTTACATAGGTAGCCATCCTTCGAGGGTATGGTCTATCTTTTTACTTTGATCTTTTGATTTTTAGAGATAGTCATCCTTCGAGGGATCGGTCTATAATTTTGACAAGTAGTTGTGCTTTGAGGGATCAGTCTAATTTTTAATTTTTATATATTGACTTTATATTTTAAATAGTTTTTTCTTCAAGGTATCAGTCCATTATATCTTTGATATTTTGATAAGAAGCATAAAAATGGAGCTCGGGAAAGACCCTAATAGACCATTTTGATGAGGGGAGAAGGTGTGTATATGACATACACATACATGCCTCATGTCATGTTTTCAGTTGGAACATGGTGGTGGATGTAATGATTTAAGGGGTTCCTGCAAAGGAGGAACTTTTCCATAGAAAAGATGTAATGAAAAGATTCGTGGTGCTCATATTTAAGGTATATTTAGGATAATGATGGATAACCACATGCTTCCAAATAATTACTATGATAAAATGGATGGTTTGATAGAGTGATAGGATCTTAAATGTAACTACCGTCATAACGATCAATAATTTAATAATAGAAGGGCCACAAGTGCAAGGCAGGTCAAAGGTTCTCTCTCGGGTTCACCATCAAGAGAGTAAGATGATATGCTCCCGACCCATACTTGTGAGTGATGACATATGGACCGATCTAATTAGGGGCAAACTTTCCACATTTACTCCATTCTAATTGAGTGACATTTTGATTTTCTTTAAGCACAAGATCACCAATTTTAAATTCACGTTCTTTGATATGTTTATTATAATCTCATTTAACATGTTCTTGATAAACTTGATGGTGTTCGAGATCCATTAGATGTTTTTCATCTAACAATGCAAGTTAAGTTTTGCTAGGCAGTCATGTCGATATTCTTCATCACGGGATAAAATATTTAAGTGAAACATGAAGTGATGGAATTTGAACTTATAGAGGTAAGATGGCTTTAGAACTATAAACAAGTGAATATGGCATAGCTCTTATAGGTGTATGGATGCTAGTTCGATAGGCCTAGAGAGCGAATGGGATTTAGAGATGCCAATTCCTACCTGCATCGTCTACTATTTTCATAAGGATTTTATTAAGCATTTTATTTGAGGCTTCAACTTGTCCATTTTCTTGGGGATAATATGGTGATGAAAATTTGAGTTTGATGTTAAAGGTATCACAAATATTTTTAACTTCTTTATTTTTAAAGGATTTTCCATTATCTGTGATAAGTTTATGTGGGATGCCAAAACGACATATAATGTATTGATATATGAAGTTGATAATAGGTCCTGATTTAGTCAAGGTTAAAGGGATAGATTCAACCCATTTAGTAAAGTATTCAATAGCTATGATAATGGAGTGATGTTGTTGAGATGATTTAGGATTGATAGCACCAATGAGGTCTAACCCCACTAATAGAAAGGCCATAAGTCTTGAGCAGGTTATAATGCCTAACTGGGACATGAATGAGATATGAATGAAGTTGACATTTAACACATTTCTTGACATATGCACAACAATCCTTGGTGATAGTAGGCTAGTAGTACCCTAACCATATGACACGTTTGGCGATGGAATTTCCACTGAAATGTCCTCCACAAACTCCATCATGGACTTATTCAATTTCTTTAGTTGACTCATGTAATTTAAGGCACCTTAATAGGATACTGTCAAAACTACATTTGTAAAGGATACCACCTATAATAACAAAGTGGGTAACACGTTGAAGAAATGATCTTTTAGTGTTACGTGATAATTCGGATGGGACTTTAGATTCAGAAAGGTATTCGTATATTTGAGTATACCACAAATCAGTTGGATCATTATCAATGGCATTGATAGGAGGGAGTTCATTTTGATGTGAGGGATAATCTAATATTTGAATGATCATAGATACTTTAGTGTTATCTTTTGACTCTTTAGTTTCTAATGGGATGAGGGCTCCTAAAGAGGCCATTGTATCTGTAAATTTGTTAGAGGATCATGGGATGGTTTGGATAGTGTAGTGATCAAAACCACCGAGGAGAAATTCAACATTAGCTTTTTCTTTTTGTAAATTTTCATTTTTACATTGATATTCTCCTTTAACTTGATTGATAAGGATTTGTGAATCTCCATAGATGTCTAAGACATGAACACCAATAACAATAGTGGTTGTAAGGCAATTGATTAAAGCTTCGTATTCTTCCATATTATTAGTGCATTCAAAGTTAAGTTTTAATGATAATGGAATAGGAATTCCCCAAGAAGGTATGATAACAACATCATCTCCTCCCCTTACTAGCACTGAGAACCATCAAAGAAGAGAGTCATCTTAACAGGGATAAATTCATATTCATTGAAATTGCTAATGGATTTATTTGGAAAATATTCATGAGGAAGTCAATTATTAGGAAGGGGAGTGTCAACGAGCTAGTCTGCAATAGCTAGCCCTTAATAGATTTTTGTGATATGAACTCAAGGTCAAACTCGGTCATAAGCATAAGCCATCGGTAATACGGTCGCTATGATATGGTTTAGAGTGCATGGTCTTGAGTGGATTGAAGCTAGTGACAACATAATTTTTGTGATTAAGAAGATAATGATGTAACTTAGAAGTGGTGAAATATAAATCACAACATAGCTTTTCAACTTTGGTGTAACGAGTTTCATATTCATGGAGTGTGCGGCCGATATAATATACTGGCTTGTTCACGAACCTAATTATCACAAAGGTGAGTAAGCATGGCTCTTAGAGCATGTTCTAAAGTAGATATGTATAGGTAAAACATATCCCCCTCGTGAGGTGGTGTAAGCATAGGTGGTGATAGAAGATATTGTTTAATTTCATCAAAGGATTTCTAACAATCAGAATCCTAGTGAAAGTCTATGTCCTTGTGGAGAAGATGATGAAATGGCTGAAAATGATCAAAAAGTTGTGATATAAAATGTTGGATGGACTACAGTTTACCTTGAAGGCTACATAATTGTGTAAGATTAGATGGAGGAGGAATTTCAATAATGGCTTTAACATTTTTTGGGTCAAATTCAATACCTCAAATAGATATGATGAATCCTAAAAGTTTTCCGGTGAGAACATCAAAACACATTTTGTGGGATTGAGACAAAGATAATATTGAATGAGATGAGTAAATATTTATTCGAGGATGGTAAGATGATCTTTATGTTGTTTGAACTTTCCTAAAAGGTCATCGACATAGCCTTCGATTGTTTTGTGAATGAGGTCATGAAAAATGTAGGTCATGGTGCATTGTAAGTTACTCCTATGGGTGTATAGCTACGTTGTTGGTGGGAACGTTTGGTAGTAGGTTTTTCCTTAGGAGTGGATTTGAATACTATGGCATTAGCAAATGATTTGGATTTATTAGGATTAGATGATGAATTTGATGAAAATTTAGTTTGTGGCTTCTTAGGATAAAGTTTAACTCAACCATCTTCTAGAGCTCGCAGTTCCAATTTATAGGCCATGGTAAAAGCTTCGTCAAAGGTCTGGAATGATTTAATTTGTAATGTTGATGAAATATGTTTGGCGCATGATTGGAAGAAAACCTCAATCAATTCAGCTTGTGGTAACAAAAATATAATCGATTCATTGTACTCTCTCCAACGAGAAACAAAATCAGCAATGGACTCCTCCTCAAATTGTTTAATAGCATAAAGGTCATTAATAGTGACTTTTTGGGCTATGTTTATGGAGAAGTACTCTAATAATAATTGTGCGAGTTGTGCGAAGGAGAAAATAGAGTATTGTGGAATTTTATTGTACTAATCCAAAGCAAGACCAGCAAGGGACATGGGGAAAGTCCTCAACATGAGGTCTTGGTCATGAGCTAATAGATAGCAAGCGTAATAGAAGTCACATATGTGTTGTTGGGGATATTCTTTTCTATAAAATTAAATAAATTTAAGAAATTCCCAATGAGGTGGATACGGTTTGTACGGGAATTTTTTTCACCATTAAAATTCCCTCCTTTTTCAAAGACAAATTTC
This sequence comes from Taxus wallichiana var. yunnanensis, assembly GCA_018340775.1. Classification (NCBI taxonomy): domain Eukaryota; kingdom Viridiplantae; phylum Streptophyta; class Pinopsida; order Cupressales; family Taxaceae; genus Taxus; species Taxus wallichiana. The sequence continues at coordinate 777,455,150 of CM031235.1, forward strand.
CAAAATTTTGAGTCAGTATCCTTTGGAAGTGTTCTGGTACAGAAATAAATTCAAAATGTTAGAAAATTTCACTCTTTGGGGTCATTTTTAGTGTTTTGTGGCTAAATCAAACATTTTTGTCCCGCATGTCCCAAGTACAGATGGACCTCTTGTTCACCGACTCTCCTAATTTACCCACACTCCTCTCACATCGGCTAAGTCAGACATTTTTGTCCCACATGTCCCAAGTGTTGTCAAGCCCTCTATTCACCGATTCGTTGAATTTCCCACATTGCCTTGTATATCGGCTAAATCAGATCTGCACATCCCACATGTCCCATGGACCATTTGTGCTCTCCAAACCCACTTTTTCACATTCTTCTTGGATCGGGTATATCAGCTCCATGCGTCCCTCATGTCCCTATGTCCCATAGACCATTTGGGCAAAGTTTTTCTACTTTAATGCATATCACCTTTTTGAGTCGTCACAGGGTTATCTATTACACATTCATTATTTTCTCTCTCCTTAACTAAAATTCATGGCTATATAAAGGAGTATAACTATTCTTTCTTTCTCACACTTTCCTACTCATTTTTCCCCTCGCTCACGTTCGTGCAAAGCAAGCCATTACATGTCTGTACTTATATATTTTCTCTTATAAGGATTATTTGAGATCATTATAATACTCCATTGAAGGTTATCTTCTCTCTACCTCTTTCATAATGACAATGCAACATCAAGGGTAAGAACACCTCTCCTCATTGGAAACCTCTGTGCCTAACATCGGTGATAGTGAAGCTCGACATCTAGACCTTGATGATTTTTAGAGCAGACTTGGATGTGATAACCCTACTCCCATCGCCCAAATGATCAAAAATAGTGGGATTACATTTGTAGGTGGTTTTCCTATCTTTGTTCAATGTGTTGATATTGTGCTTGCTTGTGGGGCTTGTTTTAATCCAAAATCCAAAGAGATTGTTGATGTACATGGTGAAGTAGTTGCGTGACTAGATTCTGAAGCTATCTATATTTCCCTACACATCCCAATGGTGGAAGGGGCCAATACCCTCACCCTTTCTCAAGAACAAGCACTATTTGACTAGGATAGTGAGAGATATAAGGCTAGGGTAGCTAAATCATGGTTGAAGAACCCTAAAAGGGAGCATCCAGACTTTTGAAATCATTGTTCAGGGTTGATTTCAATGAAGAAATTTCAGACATCATCACTCTTTTGGATAGGATCATGGGAATTCCTTCTATAAATGAATTTCATTTTTGGATGTGTCCCTATATCAACATCATTTGTGAGGGGAAGCAGAATCTGAATTGGGGTGAGATAATATGTGAAAACCTAACAAAGCAATTGGTTAACGTTTAGAGAACAAAGACCTTCTACATGTCCTCTTATCTCATGTACACTATTGCAACATCTAGGGAATGGCTTGGCTTCTCTTTTGTTGAAGATAAGAAGGATGCTCCTATATATGAGTATTGTCCTCAATTCACTCTCAAAGTCAACAATCATCATTTCAGGAGAGTCAATGATGCCTTCACCATGTACATTGTGAGGATTTTGGAAGGAAATATTGCTCGATATTTTCTGAGGAAGTAAAGACCTTGATCTTTGAATATGGGAGTTTCTTCACTCAATTCAGAAAGTTTTCATATCTCAGGTTGGCTGGTTTTGACAATTCCCCTCTAAAGCTTCCTATGTTTTACAATGATAAAATGGCCTGGTTGAAATTTGTAGGTAGTTGGACAAACTTCATCAGACTTGCAAAGATAAAAATATTTTGGCATTCTTTTCCCTATCACCTTGGGAAATTATACATGCAAAAAACCCTCGATGCTTAGAACATTGATAGAACCATTTCCCCTTAATCTTAATCATTTCAAGTCTCGAACTTTATTTGATATCAAGGGATATATTGCTAATAATCTCATATTAGGTTTCATTCACTTTGCTGATACTGAAGATTATTGGGCTGATTGTGTAGATGACATTGAAGCCGAGAGAAGGTACTTTGGAAAAAAATTCTTCAAAAAATTATATATTTCAATCTCTACAAAGTACCTAAAAACTCCGGGATGATGATGAAGACCTGCAATATATTGAATTTGAGAGGACCATCAAACACTCCCCTCTTGAAACCATTGATTGGTTTGTAAAAGAGCAATATGATTTGAAAGAGGTGATCAACCCGGTTTTAGTGAGAACCAAGCTCTAGTTTGATAAGAAGATGTAGAACTTCAAGGTTAATAGAGATACGTCTTCTTTGCAAGAAACTTCCTCTCCTAGGAAAGAAGAACCTACACTCGATGTTGAGATGCCCAAGAAATCCACTCCTTCCTCTTCGACCAAGGTATACATGAAGAAAGGCAAGGCTATCAAGTAAGGTATAAATGATTGAGTAAAAGGAGGAATTTTCTTTGGAACAGTCACATGTTCTCTCGAGTCAGAAGATGTCATTGTTTTGAGTGAGGATAATAGTGAAGAACTAAAGGAAGAGGAAGAAACCCCTATCAACACTACTGAGATGGAGAATAAGGGCCAAATGTCTAAATCTCTGGGTTTGGTGGACTCTTCTTCTAAGGATATTCCTGAGGATATGCCAACCTCTCCATTAGAAACATCTGTGGTGCAAACATTGAGTGCGATGAGTACACTTACACTCGGACCCATTGTTCCTTCTGCCTCTTCCTCCTCCTTTTCTTGGGTTCATCCTTTTGTTGATAGTAGGAAAAGGAATTCCACCTCTCAAATTGTGGTTCCCAAGTTTGATGTTGTGGTAGCCTTGCTCGGTACTACTCCCCCTCCTCCAACAAAGAAAGCAAAGATGACCTCAAGGTTAGTATCAGATTCAAAGGGTCAATAATTCATGGAGATTACAAGGCCTAAATGGATAAAGAAGAGAAATACATTTTAGTGTCTGATTTGGAACTCACGAGGATTCCACTTGGGGAGTCTATGCCTGAAAGTGAGGTTCATAACCTCAGAGAAACTATGACTAGGGTCATTGAATGAGTAGAGAAGGGAAAACAAACTATGGAGCAATTAGAAGAACATAATTAGGTTCTCTCAGATTTTATAAAATCTATGTTGGCAAAAGATAAGGTATTGGATCCAACTCCATTAACCACCCTTCCCCTCCCATAGTTCTCAGCAAGGATGAAATTCAGACCATCAAGGATATTCATAAACATGTCACTTATGGAAAGACCATCGAATCACTAGTTGATGATATGACAGTGGCTGGATTGAACTTCATTGAGGAGGCCTTCAAGTCACATGAGAAGGTATCCAAATTATAGTTGAAATTCAGCACAACACTCAGTGGCTTGGAGAAAGAACTAAAGCTATGGTGTGAATGCATTCAAGATCTTCGTTTGATGAGCAAGATAGATGAGCAGATTTTATTGGCAAGCAAAGTATTTGATGAAGCCAAGAACAATCTATCAAAATCCTAGGTTTTCAGTATTGATTGGAAGATCAAGGTTTTAGAGGAAGTAGTGGGAGAACTAAAAAATATGTGGCAGAAAGGAGAAGCTTTCAAGACTTGTGTTTTGTCTTCCTTCCAAGATATTCATTGTCAAATCTAGAATGAAGCCTCAGGTAATCAGTTTTCCATACAGGAGATCAAGGCCCAATTCAACACCTTCATCAAAGAGGATATTTTCAAGGAAGATTCAATCTCTAAAGAGAAGATGAAAGATGTCTGATCTCTCCAATCAACTATCACCAAGATAAACAAAGAGTTTCTGGAAAACACAGAGTTTGAGAAGGATATGGAGAATTGTCTTATCATGTGGACTCATGCCACTTCCAACACTACAATCCCAAAGTGCATGGAGATAGCTGAAGCATTGAAAATATTTAGACATTAGATTCTTAAGACAGTTGGTCCCTCTAAACCTCCTTCGGATGTTTCTTCTCCTGAGTCCTAAGTCACTTATTTTACTTTGGGGTTTTAAAACCCATGATGTAATACTTGATTAAAAGACATTCTATTAATGTATTTGTTAAGTAGTCTTTAATCTTTAGATTAAAATAAGTTGGAACCGAATGTAACTATCTTTGTAAGCTATTTAATGGGCTCTTCATGCCATTGTTAAGGGTTGGGACCCGATACTTTTGAAATGTATTAAAATTGAAAGTAAATCAATACAAAATATTTTCCCTTATCTCTCATTCTCATCTGTTGTCCTTTCTGTTCTTGCTTGAGATTTATGAATCATCAATCTTCATGTTTAGAAACTTTGTGTTCTTATGATATGATTTCTAGAACTTTGTGTCTATGGAATAATATCAGATGTTACCCATGTGAATGATTCTATTCTATGTTTCTTTTTTTTGTTAAGTACGTGTAAGGTTATATTCTACTATCTATATTACCTAGAAAGTATTGTTGTGTTCTTCCCTTTCAGTTTCTTTGTTCTTCCACTCTTAAGTATTGATAATCTATGACGGAATGAAACATTTTGAAGTATCATAAGTCCTCATCAATATAAAAGTTGTATATTTGTATATAAGCTTCATTTTTTCCTTTCAATAAGGGAACCTCTCCCATAAAGAGGAGGGACTTATTGTCCCATGACTATTGATTACTAAAAGTGTTATTTTAAAAACCAACAGTTTTTGGTGACTCTACTGGGGATTTCATTTCAACATATCCCTTTTAAAATAAACTTCAAGACTGGATTTGCAAACTAGCAAATCAAAGATATGCACGTGGTAGAAATCCCTAGGTGTTGAAGATCTCCATTTTCAAACACTGGAATGCCAGGGTTTCTCTCTTTCTTTGGCAAGAAATAATAGAAGAACTCGGTTTGTAAGCACACCTCCTAATAAAGACAAAGTCTCTAAGCCCAGCAGTTCTCAAGATCAAACCATCCCTAACCTCCGTGCTCTAGTACTTATAGGAGTTACAGTTCCCCTTCATTCGATATCTCCAAGGATGGTAACACCATTTCGTGGGGACAGTGTATTTGACCTCTTGCTCTTCCTCAACCATTACATGAATTACCCAGAGGTAATAGGAAAATTTTCCTAAATTTTGAGGTGATGGAAAGGTACACCAGATGAACATATTGCAGCTTTCATTATGGCATGTGGGATCCTTGGGGTTGAACATGAGGATTTTTGTCAAGATTTTTGTAGAAACATTGCAAGATAATGCCGCTGACTGGTTTTATCACCTTCCAACTAGTTCAATTACTAGTTGGACTACTATGAAAACTTAGTTTGAGCAATGTTTTAAACCTATTGAATATGTGCATGCCCTCTTGGCCCAAATTTCTCATATTAAGAAGGAGCCATATGAGCCCATGAGGGAATTTTTGGCTAAATTCAACAAGTTGATTCATAAAATTCCACAAACCACTCATCCTATAGATCAAATACAAAAGTATTTTTTCCTCAATGCTCAGTTGCCCAAAGTAACTTATACACTAAGGAGGGATAATCTTTCAACTCTGGATGATGATCAACGATTGGATATCAGTGTTGAGGATGATCTAATCATGTCTGGTAAATTGAAAAAGAACCCTCCAAGCCTAAAGCATCTTCTTCTTCTTCAGGAGCCAATTCTGATCAGTTAGTGCAGAAATTGGCAAATGACCTTATTGCTATCAAGAAATAATTGGCTCAACATTCTCCTTAACAAGATATTCCAAGGAAGAATTTTTAGCCTAGGAATCACTTTCCTTCTTCTCAACCTAAGTTAGCCATCGAAGGCCCACCCATCAGGGTTCCTATTAATGCAACTTGTGAGGTTCAAGAACCTGATGAGAAGGTGAAAATGAAGACTATGAGGAACCTAAAGAAGAGATTGATGGGGAACATGAAGAGCTTGGTGACTCTCAAGTTAATTTTCTCACTGCTAAAGGTGTAGATGATGAGGATGAATATAATGAAGCAATGGCTGATATGAATAGTGAGTCATATGTTATTATGACTTGGGAGCAAATGAACAAGAAGGAAAAAGTGGTATAACTCTCTAAAAAATCTAAAGAAGTTCATGTAACTATTCCGGTGGTTACAAAGAGAGGAGCCCATATTCCCACTTCCTCCACACAAGAGGTGAGTAATGTTCTTTCTAAAATTTCTTTCCCTACATCAGATAAATCCAAAGTTTCCCCCATTCCTAGTAATGATGCTCCATCCACCTCCGGATCTTTTGATATCATCGACCACATTAAGAAGACAAAGATCCAAATCTCTGAGGCAGAATTTTACCAAACTCACCCAAATGCTTTTTCCAAAGTAGTGAAATTCATCAATTCCAAATCCAAAACTTCACCCAATACTTCTAAAGGTCTATTACCCACTCCCTCTCCCTCATCTCAGCAAATTCTTGTGGCTGTAGTCTCTTCATCTAATGAGAAAATTAAACCATTCTATATAACGCTTCTTATAATGGCCACAAACTCGGAATTGTGTTATTGACTCAGAGCATCGGATAATGTGATTCCTGCAAAAAAGTAGCTCACGCCTTAGGCCTAACTCTAACACATAATTTTGGTTCCTGTTATTCCATGGAGAGTAGGGAAGTCCCATTGGTTAGAAGAATCAAAGATGCACAAGTAGCTTTTGTTTCCTTTCCAAAGAAAAGGGTTAAAGATACTATTTTAGTAGCTGATATTCCTCCATCATATGGTATGTTATTGAGTAGAAATTTTTGTAGAGAAGTGGGAGACAAAATTCAAATGGACTAGTCACATGCTCTCATCCCGATAAATGGAAAAATGAAAAATTTGCTGCCAGAAAGGAAAACTGAATACATTGTACAAAAAATTGATGACCCAAAAGCACAAATACTCTACGAAGATATAGGGCATGGTAACTACATGATTATGTCAAAGGATGAGGCCAAAATTCCTAAGGGAGTGATTCATAATCCCAATGGTGTTTGGACTTTAGAGTTTGATGGGAGCTACTCCTTAGTTGGTTCTGGGGTTGGTGTAGTATTAATCTCTCTAGAAGAGAAGATTCATCCATTCACATATAAACTTAATTTTGAAAATACAAATAACACAACTAAATATGAGGCTCTCCTTCTTGGATTGATCATGGAAAAAGAAATGGGGGTAAAGAATCTTAGTGCTCGTGGTGATCTTTGAGTTGATTGTGAAATAGGTAACGGATATTTTCCAAGTCAAGAACAAGAGGTTAAAACATTATAGAAATCTTGTCTGGGATTCTATTGAATTTTTTGATTCTTTTTCAATTGAGGTTGTACCAAGAGAAAGGAACACTAGGGCTGATTCTCTAGTTGTTTCAGGATCTTTATTGATTCCTCACCCAGATTTCTCTTAGGAGAAATTTACCATTGAAATGATTCATAGGCCTAGTGTGTCGGATAATGCAAATAATTGGAAATTTTTCAATGATGATCAACACTTACTCTCTTTCCTAGAGCTTAAGGATAACTTCAATCAATTATATTTTGAAGGAAGTGAGGCTCTTCCTAGAGATTATGTGCCCCCAGATGGAGATGATATCAAAGAAGAAATGGATCAAGATGGTTGTATCAGGCTAAGGGGTAACAAGATACCCAAAGGATTAGTGAAACTAGAGGATCTATTTGATAAACATGACATGTACCTCAAATCTAAGGCTTCTCAAGGGGCTCATCAATCTGCTAAGTATGATAAGGTCAATATTGGAAGTACTAATGAACCCAAGATGGTAAATATTGGGAAATGTTGCACTCAAGGAGAAAAGAAGCAAGAAATGAATCTATTGAAAAGGTATGTTGATGTCCTTGCTTATTCTTATGATGATCTCAAATCCTTTCATCCAAAAGAGATGCAACACTATATTCCTTTGAAACCAAGGATTAAACCTTTCAAACAAAAGAAAAGACAATACAATCCCAAGATTCGCTGATACAATTTACCAAGAAATTCAAAAGTTACTAAAAGCAAATATTATTTTTCCTATACATTATTTGACCTGGATTGCCAACATTATGCCAGTAAGAAAAAATAATGGTGAGATTCATATTTGTGTGGATTTCAGAAATCTGAATCAGGATTCTTTAAAGGAAAACTATCCTCTCCCCATGATGGATCAAATCTTACAGGTTGTCACAAGTGCTAAAATGTTGTCCATGCTAGATGGATTCTCTGGATACAATCAAGTAGAAGTCAATACCCCAGACCAACACAAGACCACTTTTACTACTCCTTGGGGCACTTTCACTTACAAGAGGATGCCATTTGTTCTTATCAATGCTAGTGCTACTTTTCATAGAGGAAATGGACTTAGCTTTTGGTAGTCTCAAAGGGAAATGCATCATTGTCTACCTTGATGATTTGATTGTTTTCTCTAAGAAAAGGGCAGATCATTTTCAGCATCTTGAAGTAGTCCTTCAAAAATGTAGGGAACACGGAGTATCCCTTAATCCTAAGAAATATGTCTTTTATGTCACCAAAGGAAAGTTTCTTGGGCATGTTGTCTCCAAAGAAGGGATCAAGATAGATCCAAAAAGAGTTTAGGCAATTCAATAAATTCCTCTTCCTACAAGTAAAAAGGGTGTTCACTCTTTCTTTGGAAAGATAAATTTATTGAGGAGATTCATTCCAGATTTTACAGAATTAACTATAAGCATTTCTCATATGATGAAAGGGAAACAAACTTTTGGATGGACTTTCAAAGGAAAAGAAGCTTTCAAGGATATCAAGAGATCTATTGATAAAACTCTTATCCCAACATGTCCTAATTTTAGCAAGGATTTTATTATTTATTGCTATGCTATCGAGAGTACCTTAGATGCTATACTAACTCAAAAAAATTCTGAGAATCATGAACTTTTGATTTCCTTCATGAGCTATGTTTTGAAATCTCATGAATTGAAGTATACCTTGATGGAGAAACATGCTTTTGTAGTAGTCAAAGTTGTCAAACAGTTTGTTTTTATATCCTTAATTCTCACTTTGTTGTATTTTTACCTGACAAAACTATCAAGTCTATTCTTACACAACAGGAGTTTGGAACTAAGCGAGGAAATTGGGTGGCAAAGTTCCAAGAGTATGACCTTGATATCAGGCCAACAAAGTTAGTCCAGGGTAAGGGATTATGTGAACTTATTGCCAAAGGAGCTGATGAGGAATTGTCCATAGAGGAGGCTGATGTTCCTTTTGTTCTCTTTCTTAGTTCAACAGATGAGTGGTACAATGATATTGCACATTTTCTTACTTATGGAGAATGTCCATCTCACTTAAGTGCTAAGGAAAAGAGAGTTGTTAAGTTGAGATCTACACAGTACGTGTTGTGGGAAAATTCTTTGTTTAAACAAGGCATTAATGGAAGATTCCTTAGATGTGTGGATAAAGAGAAATAGAGGAAGTTGTTTACTGACTTTTCATGACCAAGCCTACAAGTGGACATTTCTCCTCTCCTATTACTTCTCACAAAATTCTTCGTGTAGGGTACTATTGATCGGCATTATTCCGGATGCATCAATTGGGTAGGAAAGTGTGAATCCTGTCACACTTTTGTTGAAAGGCCAAAATTGGTTGCTTTACCACTCAAACCAGTAATCATTGAAGAACCTTTTTGTAGTCATTTTTACCCCTATTACAAAAGAAAGGAACCCCATGTGCATCGGCCTATCACCCAACGGGTGTTGGGCACTCACCTAAGGCACGCACGGTGCCGAGTCTCTCTTTTATGTGATTTTAGTGGGAAACATCATCTATGATCCATGTTTAAGAGATTTGAAAGGAAGTAAAACATACAAGCACCATAGAGCTTCAAAACGGCTTCTAGATCCTTGCAGTCATTTCAGACAGAAAGAGCTTAACAAATTTTATAACTTATACCAAAACAGAAAGAATTTGTACAAGCATCCATACTTAATCATAAACATAAATGAAAAATAACTATGAGAAAGATGTATGCATCAGAATCATCAATGTTCATATTCATGTAAGTTGGTAACCTCATTACATTCATGGAGCCATTACAGAATGTCACAGAAATAGACCACAGTCATGCATTATATCTGGACTCATATGGCTAGGCTATTAAAATAATTTTATAATCCCCATACCCTTGATACATCCTTTCCTAAGCACAATTACCCAAACTAACAGAGTTCTTGCAGTATTTCGCAAAGCTCTGCCCTCTATCTATTTCTCTCTTTTTACTTCTACAAGCACTTGTATATATAGGATTTCGAACTACCAACTCATCCTCCAGTGGCCTCCGATCCGATGCCAATGTTTAAATGTGGTCTGTTATCCCAAATTCACCCCCTCGGTAAATTTAGTCAAGACAACCCCACACATAGAGAAAATATGAAGGGAAAACATCATACCTACGAGCTCGCATTCCAAAATGAGGCAAAGAAAAATGGCAAGGATCCAAGGTCTTCGGTCTCAAAAATGTTCAGGAAAGAATCCAGAATCAACTAAGTATGGAAGAGCCAGCAGAGGGAACCACGTGTCCTAATGGCACCCCTCCAAAGGTGAATCCAAAAAGAGAAGCTCAAACAAGTGCCGCATCTCCACGTGTCTCAGGACGAAATGGAGGTAGGGGCAAATGGTCAAGTAGAGTCAAAAGGCGGAGCTTCGGGGCTGCGAGAATTTTCTGGATTTTGTGATTCTCACGGAAAAGGGGAAAAGATAAATTGCAGACCCACAAACCCGATTTTTCCCTAATTTGGCTGTCACACGTCCCATATTAAAGGGGACCCATTTTTTTAAACTGTTTTCTCCTCCATTCATACGGACCCGATACAAACTTTGAAGGGGCATATCTTTCGACTCGGGGCTCAAAGTATTACAAATCTGACACCATTAAAAATATCTTGTCCTCACCAAACCGGATGGATGAAATGTCTTTGGGCCTTCAATGCAGGATCCATTTGTCTCAACAACCAGATCGGATTTGATCTGTTTCCATAGTTTCCTCTTCCTTCAAGGCGCCAAACCAAGGATTGATGCAGTAAAGATGGATTTGGGGGCAGATTTTATCAGAAGCATTAACAGCAGTGGTTGATTTTCACCACCGCTTTTCCCACTTCTCTCTCTCTCTTTCTTCTCTCTGATCAAATCTATAAATATAGGGGCAAGATTCATTGTAAAAGGTTGTTGTTCATTCTCCTTCCCTGCCCCCCTCTCTCTTTCTTCTCCAGGGTCAAATGTGGAGTTTAAACCTTCCTCCCCTACTCTGTAAATGGTTTTTTTACCTCTTGCTCATGTATGATGCTCTATGTAAATTTTGAAGCAATAAAACTCATTTTTGTGATGCATTTGTCCATCCTTCACTTGTTTTCATTACATCTTCTTGCCTCTCATTGTTCTAGAGTATTCTGTGCATGTTTTTGGACATTTCATTTACAGATCTGGGAGCTGTGTTCATTGGGTTGAAACGTTTCCTATGTGAAATCTGATCTTTGGTCTGTGATGTTGTTGTCCATCCTCTCCATTGCTCACCTCTATTCATTTCATGGCAGTCTAGGTAGATGATCAACATTTCCCTTTTCTTGGTGTTATCACCTCTGTAGTGTAGGATTTCTTTATTTTCATGCTCTCTCTCTCTCCTTGGTCCCTTGGAATTGTTATATTAGGAGTAGATAGTCACATTTCCTTCCTTAGAAGTAGTTTAGCATTAGGATCAGGAAGAAGAAGTCAGCTTTCTCTAGAGGGCCATCTCAAGTCTGTAAGTCCCACAACTTGAGAGATGGTCCAATGTTATGCAAATCACACCAGATGATTCTACCTTAGAAAAGTAGACCTGTAGAAATCATCTGGGGTGTTGTGATTTCACACTAACAGTTTTGGCACACCCGGTGGGATAGGTCTAAAGCACCTTACCACTTCACTTCATCAGGTTCAATGTGCTCTTGGTGAAGATTTCAACCTTTGGAGGCACTTTCAGGCACATCTGCAACTCCATCTAGTTAAAAACCCATTCTCTGAGTTGCAGACCTTTTCCATCCATTTCCACTCATTTCATCCATTTCTTCTTCCATCTCTTTCATTCCATGAGGTTGTGCAATCATGACTTCATTCCCTTCATGGAACTCACACTTACAACAATACAATCCACCTCTAATGTATTTCCCAACTCCTCCAAATCAGCATTATAATCAGATCTAGAACCATTATGCTTACCCATATGAGCAGTGTCAAAACCAGTTTGACTATGAAGCTTATCAAGGACAAGGGGACGCATATGATGGCAATAGTTATGTAGAGGATGCTAGTCTACTGGAGAAGATTCAAAAAATGGAGGCTAACATGGTTCAATTAAGGGAAATAACTCAAATGTGGGCTTTCAGATTGGTTGCAGGGCACCTTGTCCATGGGAAGGCCCTTTTCTAAGACACTACAGACCCTAAGGAGAAGCTGGACTTCATGGTTGAAGTTTTTCCTCAACTTACACAGTGGGCTAAGGAGATCAGGGCTTATGAGCAAAGTGCGACAATGCCTTATCAATGGGTAAGTCAATCACCAGCTCCCTGCCTTTCATTTTCTCTCCCTCAATATTTATCATTTCAAAGAGAGGCAAGAGTCAAGCCCCTCACTTGCTTCCCCAAGTGTTGATTTCATTTCTCCATTCCTAGTCTTCCATCCCACCTCAGTTTCTCTACCCTTTTCCCTTCCAAACCCAATTCCCCTCTACAAGAGCCAAAATAAATGCCTTCCCCTCTACCACAAACAAGGAAACAACTAGTGGAGACCCCACCCACCACTCCTCTTGCCTTCCCAAGTCCATGTTGGGAAGAGACTCCAAAAACCAGCCAAGGAGAACATCAAACAGAGGAACCCAATAGAGAAGAAATGATAGAAAATCTGAAGAGTTGGGCTGCTAAATTTGAGTTTTCAAAGGTTCCCTTGTTGGTTAAACCTATGGAGGAGATTAAGGTCAAGTCGTAAGTGGTGGAAGCTCCAGCTACAACACAAGTAGGGAAAAAGGAGCTACTCCTAATCCAAAATAAGAGGAGTACATTCCAGCTGTGGAGGAGGACCATACAGTTTCAGAGGCTCCAAGTGCAGAGCAGGCCGCAAAAGAACCTTCAGTTCTTCCTCACACTTCATCCCCTTCAAGCTTTGATGTTGAGGAAGAGTTTGAGATTTCAAACGTCATGTTTGAGGATGAAGGGAACCATGGTGAGTCAATTTTAGATTAGAAGGACACCATGAAGGAGGTTGAGCACCTGCAGCAGGACAATAAGGAGGTAGATTACCTATCTGACTTGGAGGATTTCCTTGATGGAGGGGAACCCATGGATATCACATCATTTTTTCCTCCATCTCTCACATCCCAAGCACATGATCCGGCTTCCATGGAGGATAACATTCAGGAATAGCAGCCTGGACTCCATAACAACCCTTTGGAACCAAGATTGGAAGGCATAACTCTCCCATGTTCTTCACAGGAAAAGGAAGAGAAAAGGTAGGAGGATGTCATCATCTCTCTCACACCATCCACTCAAGAAGGTCCACAAGACTCCATTTTTGGAGTTGAATTTTAGAGAAATGGGCACATCCAAAGGATCGGGCCCGTGCCTAATCGTACTTGGCTTCATTGGAGTCAAAGGAGAAACCAAAACCAGTCATGCCTACTTCAGGGCATGAGGATGAGCATCAAAGTACCAAGGGTCATCATCAACACCTCCAGAAGTCTGATGCAAGTTAGATTGAGGAGTTATTTTCCATTAATGTTGATATATGATTTGGGTGGAGTCTGGCTTATTGTAAGTTTTTCACTCATCCAACCAGCCATGTTCAGTGTCAAATCAGTTGTGTGGCTGCCGTTTTTGAGGAAGGGAAGCTATTTCTCCCTACCAGTTGTAGGTTTTGTTTGAGTTCCCTTTGCTCTTGGTTAGAGTAGAGTAGGTAGGTTTGTTTTTAGTAGAAGAAGTGATTTTGCACACTCTACATGTTCCATTTGGAGCATGTATGATTTTTATTTTGTACATAGTTTTTGGTGTTGTTGTATTTCTCTTGCACAATGCATTCAGTTGGCTTTTGGTGAAGTTCAACTTCAAGTTTCAGCGGGTTTCCAAGAGGTTCAGAGGTCAAAATTTTAGAGTTCAGATCAGAATCAGTTTATAAGGCTAGACTCCATGCCCAATGGATGCTTCAAGGCCACTGGTCTCTTCTCTTCATCTAGTAGGCAGATGTCCCTGTGAGTCACCAAATTGTAATCCCAAATTCACCCCCTGGAAAATTTGGTCAAGATAACCCTGCACATAGAGAAAACATGAAGGGAAAATGTCATACCTACGAGCTCACATTCCAAACTGAGGCAAAGGAAAAATGGCAAGGATCCAAGGTCTTCAAGCTTAAAACCATTCAGAAAGAATCTAGAATCAACTAAGTATCGAAGAGAGAGTAGAGGGAACCACGTTCCCTAACAATGCCCTTCCAAATGTGAATCCAAAAATAAAATCTCAAACAAGTGTCGCATCTCCATGTGTCTCGAAGATGAAACGAACGCAGGGAAAATGGTCAAGTAGAGTCAAAGGCGAGCTTCATGGCTGCAGGAGTTTTCCGGATTTTGTGATTCTCACGGAAAAGGGGAAAAGATAAATTGCAAACTGTAAACCCAATTTTTCCCTAATTTGGCTATCACGCGTCCCATATTAAAGGGGACCCATTTTTTTAAACTATTTTCCCATCCATTCGTAAACCCGATACAACTTCAAAGGGGCATATCTTTCAACTCGGGGATCAAAGTATTGCAAATCTGACACCGTTGAAAAGATCTCGGCCTCACCAACCAGATGGAGGAAATGTCTTGGGCCTTCAATGTAGGATCCATCTGTCTCAACAACTAGATCAGATTCGATCTATTTCCATCATTTCCTCTTCCTTCAAGGCACCAAACCAAGGATTGATGCAGTAAAGATGGATTTGGGGGCATATTTTATCAAAAGCATTAATAGCAATGGTTGAGTTTCACCTACTTTTCCCGCTCTCTCTCTCTCTCTCTTTCTTCTCTCTGATCAAATCTATAAATACAGGGGTAGGATTCATTGTACAAGGTTTTGTTCATTCTCCTTCCTTGTCTACCTCTCTCTTTCTTCTCCAGGGTTGAATGTGGAGTTTAAACCTTCCTCCCCTACTCTATAAATGGAATTTTTGCCTCTTTCTCATGTATGATGCTCTGTGCAAATTTATGAAGCAATAAAACTCATTTTTGTGATGCGTTTTCCATCCTTCACTTGTTTTCATTGCATCTTCTTGCCTCTCATCATTCTAGAGTATTCTGTGCATGTTTTGGATGTTTCATTTGCAGATCTGGGAGCTGTGTTCATTGGGTTGAAACGTTTCCTGTGTGAAATATGATCTTTGGTCTGTGATTCTATTGTCCATCCTCTCTATTGCTCACCTCTATTCATTTCATGGAAATCTAGGTAGATGATCAACATTTCCATTTTCTTGGTGCTATCACCTCTATGGTGTAAGATTTATTTATTTTCATGTTCTCTCTCTCTCTCTTGGTCCCTTGAAATTGTTAGATTAGGAGTAGATAGTCACAATTCCTTCCTTAGAAGTAGTTTAGCATTAGGATTAGGAAGAAGAAGCCAGACTTTCTACAGAGGGCCATCTCAAGTCCTCAAGTCCCATAGCTTGAGAGATGGTCCAATGTTATGTAAATCACACCGAGATGATTCTACCTTAGAAAAGCGATCCTGTAGAAATCATCACGGGGTGCTTGTGATTTTGAACTAATAGGTCCTCCATGTGAGCATGCTCCTCCAAGCTTGATTTTTCCACTTTTTACCATGATGTGCTTCTAGAAGCTTCTACTGTAGGCATGCTCCTTCTTGGGCCAACTTTGTGTCGGTTAGCACCTTATCCACTCCATATGCACAGGGTCATGTTTTTCACGTGTTCTTCCCAAAACACCCAATATGGCTAAGTCATGAACCCTTGGTTCTATCTACGCATGCACCACGGGTTTCCTTAAAGCCATCCTTAAACCCTTCCCTAAGCATTTTATCCTTGCACACCTTTCTTCATGTAGCTTGCGCTATTTGTACTTAGCCAATATTTTAGGGGCCCAACATCACCCCACACTATGCCTATTCTCTGTCCACAGGAACACTTCTCCAATGAAAAGAAAGAATACAATAGACTTACGCCTTGGGACAAGAATAAGGGGATGAAAGAATAGGGAAAGAAGAAAGAATGGGGAAGTGATGGAATCACTGCAATAAGCTAGGAAAATCCTTTTGCAAGTCATCCTCCAACTTGTCCAGAGGCATCAACTTCATTTTGCGCTCTCTAACAGAGGTCGCCGACTAGGGTGCTCACCTTCTCAAAACTTAGTCCATTTCCTTGTGTGCTTATGGTGTTAGAAATTTTCTCTAACTCTTTTCCTACATCATCCAGTGCATCCATTCTTCGTGTAATCTGTAGGTACAATTCCTTCAACCGGTTTTTGATTGAACCCCTTAAGGTTTCAATGGCTTTAGATTTTCTTTCAACCTCAGCAAGGATTTTGTCCCTTTCTACCCTATTTCCCTTATTCTTTTCTTGAAACTCCTTGATTTCTACTTCATGAGTGGTGACCAAGATGCCTGCCACTTTGTCTCTATCTACGTAATTTTCGTACGTGGCCTCGTCATCTGGGAAGAAACTTTTATATCAGCAAGAACCTTGTTGTACTTAGCTATGAATGCCATGACTTTCAATTTATCTTCTTTCTCCAAGTGTGTGGCCACTTCTTCTGTAGATTCCAAGGCTAACAACTACCTCTCCATGGTGAGGACTCTTGTTAAATCCTCCAGGCATCCCAAGGTAGATCCATACTTCTGCACGGGAGGCACTAGGTTTGGATGCTTCAACACTATAGCATTATTAATGGACTCCACCTTTTTGTATATTGTGCATACTTTAGCCTTCTCATCTTTTAACTCACGCTGCAACTGGGTGTTGATTAGTTTCTCTTGACTTAGCTCCTTTGCCCTTGCAGCTAGCTCTTCCTCTTTCTTCTTCAGTCCTCCTCCAGATCTTTGATTCTATCATTCCACCTAAAGAGTCTAGCTTTGACCTCAATGGAGACCTTATTGAGCACGTTACACAATTGTTCATCCGAGAGCTGCTAAGCATTCACCACTAGGTTGTCTTCTCTTGGTCTTGGTAATGTTATTATTGCCTCATGGCTTACTTCAAATTTTGGCTCATCAAGATGGGACTCAATTTCCCATGAGAGAATCTTCCTTGTCCACGGGTATGCAGCCTCCTTATCAAAAGATGACATTGCCATGAGCTCCTCTGCTGGAATCGTGCTTTGGAACCACGCACGAAACACTTTGTTGGGGTCATCAATATAACCCATCCCTGGCCTCTCCTTCTCATGTGTGCCTTCCTCTCGTGTGTGCCCTTAGGAATACTTATAGTTAAAATGGGGCCTCTAGTGCTGTCATGGTCCCTTTCTACGCTCTCCTCCTTATCCTTGTTCAACACTAGCTCAGCGTTGTGTTCCAACTTCTCCTCCACCAAGGTCTCAATGTTATTTGTTTCTTCTCTCTCTGCCACCTTGGTTATTTGTTCCAACGTAAGGCTTGGGGCCTTCTGTTTCGTGTGCCAACCTCCTCACTTCCCATGTCTGGGTGCCTTTCCCTTTCTGTCTATCCTTATGCCGCATGAAAAGGAACCCCTATTCCTCTTCTCTGCCTTCTTCTTCTAAATCATGCACATTGAAAATAGGTGGCCCTTGATCTTTTTCAGGTTCATCTTCCCCACTAACATCTTCTTCACTATCATCTTCTTCACCTATGTATTTCTCCAAACTCCCAGTTTCTTCCGAGGCGAGTCTCCTCTTCTATCCTCTGCTTCTTCCTAACTAGGGATTTTGGTGTAGGTGACTTTGTTTCTTCTTCTCCCAAGGACTCCTTTTCTGATGGCTTTTCTAGCTCTGGAGTCTTTTCTTTGACTATGGGCCTCTTCTTACGTGAATACATACTTGTTTTGGCACTTGTCCCAGGGGAACCTATTACACTGTATCCACCACACTTGGTATTTTATTCTCTAGCTCTTTTTCCTCCCATTTGGGTGCGGGTCTCTTCCTGCCAATTGGGTCCTCAGGTATAGGCACCTTGTTCTACATATACATGCCCTTTTCAGATTTGGGTCTTATGCGAGAGATGTATGCGCACCGCAAATCCTACTACCGCAATGGATAAAGTCATGGGCCTTATCATTTGAAATTCATGCAACACGTACCTCTCCATGTACACATGCTTGTCGGTAGACCAACCCTTTGTGCATTTCCCTATGGTCCCGGTCCATATTACCAAGGTCCAGCTTTCAACTTCTTGGATTATTTGAACCTGTTTACTCCTACTTGGAAGTATTGAGTTGTGAAGGCAAAGGGGAGCTTGCACCATGGGCTCCATGTCTCATCCATTAGTTTGAATCTACCCAAGCAAAAATGTTGGTACATAGCAAATTCAGCTTCTCCTTTGGTGCCTATGGTAGTTGTTTGGGAATCCTCCATTCCACCCCAAATGCATTCCTCAAGTGCGTATACCATTTCTCCAGGCAAGCCTTGTGCATGGTCGTCATAGTGTCACATGCGTATTTTTCAAATCTCTTTGCGGGTGAAGGGTCCTCAGATAAGGTACTCCCACACGAATTTGTTTGATGCATCAGGTACTCCAATCTTTGAAAACACAATGGTTAGCAAGACATTACCGAAAAGGATCATGTCACCTTCCTTCACGCAACTGACAATCTCATCCACGATGAATGCAGACAAGTTGTAGATGGTGCCCTCTGAGATTTTCTTGCAAACATGCAACCATGGCTTATTGACCTAGGTCCATCTCTCCTAGCCATTTAACTTTATCACTAGGTGCATGGCCATCTTCATTACCGGGTCCTCGATGTCTGTGATATCATAGTACCTTGACCCCTTTTTATATGCGTAGGTAGCGATAGTCTCCTTAATTACCTCTTTGTTTCTTAAGTTGTCCTCCAAACCATCTCCTTCACAGATGAGGCCTGTGAAATGTGAAATGAGCTGAGGGGTAATGTACATCTTGCTCCTGCGAAGTGGAAGTAGTCTTCATGCATGCGTGACATCAGCCATTGATATAGGTGCTCAGGGCTTCCCAAAGTAGGGCAACTCAAAGAGTTACAATAACCTGACTTCTCCAACTTGACCTTCACATCATCATTATAGATGGGAAAACCCTCTGGTGTCCTTTTATTTGTTGGGCACACTAACTCTAGTGCCATCTCCTTCTCGATTGTGCTTGTACAATGATTGTAGTCATTTACATACATGTTTCTTAGATGGGACTCCCACTCCTTCCCCAACAACACTCCATTTGGGTACTTGCATTTCTGCATACCACTCTTCATTTGTATGTGTGTCAGTTTCTTATTGTTTTCCCTTGCCCTTTCCCTTTCCCTTCTTAGGTGTGCTAACTGGTTTCTTGGGTGCCATTGTTTAGGTCCTCTTCTTACTTCAATCACTTCTTGTAACTCTGTTCTTCCACTCTTTCCCACCTTAGATCTTGAATTTGTGAAGAAAACTCCTTAAACCTATGCCCTAGTTCTTCAAACCCTAGCTGGGATAATCCCTTCACAAGATGGCACCTTCTCACCACTTCTCTTACACCCGTGAAATCCCTTCCTTCTAGTTTATAGATCCAAACTAGTTACTCACGCTCAATCTCTTCAATTTTTTCTTCACACATCGGTTTTGGAAGCCCTAGTTTGCAAAGATGTAAAAAGTGCTTCTTTCTCCTTATACGCAAAGTGAATAATGAAATGCCTCGACCCTTTATTTATAGTTTTTCCCTTTTTAAGCATTAAATGCTACTTCACCTACCACCATACTTTTCACGTTTAATGTAACTTTTTCAAACAAAGTCTAACTTTAGCGTTTTAACTCATGCGCACAACCCCAAGCGTGGAAAATCTTCCAAGCTTCTAGTGCACAACCAATCCATCTAGACAGGAGACTCTTGCGCACACGTCACCGACGCCAAAGGCACTTCTTTTGTCCTAATTTTTTTCTCTCACCTACCTCATGTTGCTTATGCATTTTTTCCTCCTTTGTATGTGGGATCTGAAAGTAGCCTTATCTTGACACCAACCATCCTTTTCCATCTTTTCTTTCCATGCACCTCCTTTAACAGGGCCATTCAACCAAGATTTTCAACACAAACTTCCTTGGCACTTTACCCATGCTCTCCTTCACATCACTCCACCCCACACTAAAACAATGTGCAGTCCTCTACACACTCAAAAATCCTCAAAGTAATAAGGTTACTGGTGCCCAAGGTGCAAAACAAAACAACAACACGAAAGGGAAACACAAGAAAAGAAATGCATAAAGGAAATTATAAATTAACTAGAAAAACTACCTTATTTACAAACACCAAGAAGACTTATTTATAGTAGGGCTTCAGCCTACTCCCATTGAAGTGTCTAGGAAATTTTGTTCCATCCAGTAGAATCGGCGCACGCACCCAAATAAAGGATGTACAATATTTTATAGGGACCTAACCAATGGACCTTCAACTTCTCAGGATGGCACAGAAACTTAGAATCATACAGTAAGAAGACTGTCTACCCAACCTCAAACTTCTTGTTTCTAATGTGGCAATCATACCATGCTTTTGCTTTTCTTTTTTGTTGTTTGGCTCCACCTGGCAAGTGATCTTCTTTCATCCAACTTCATCAGTTCATCAATTCTCTCTTCCAATGCTTGCTCATCAGCTAGCCCTCTTGTGTGCGCTATTCATAAAGAAGGTAACATGAATTCAATCGCGAACCACTTCCATGCCAAACACCAATTGAAACGGTGTGGCTTTGTTCAACCTTTTATAAGTTGTCATGTAAGCCCATAATATGGTTGATACCTTGTCATCCCAATCTTGTCTTCCGACATCACAAATTTTGGTCAGGGTGTGACTCAATATTTTGTTAAGTGCTTCCGTTGTTCCATTTGATTGTGGGTGATAAGGGGTAATATTATGATGAGATACCATGAACTCTGCTAACAGATCCTCACAATCTCATTCAAGAAATGTGTACCCCTATCGCTGGTTAAAATTAAAGGACATCCATACCTCGTGATAATGTTCTCCCACAAAAATCTTACCGATGTGGCTACTATGCAGTCTTTAGTTGGGGCTGCCTTTACCCACCTTGTCGATAGTCCGTGCAAGTGATTACATAGCGTGATCCATTCCTACGCACTCTTTGGTGTAATAGGGCCTATAAAGTCTATTTCCCATTTCTCAAAAGGTTCAGTGCTAGGGATAGGGCGCAAAGGCATTTCATCTCTCTTTCTTGGCTTGCCAATGTGCTGACAATGGTCACATGCTTTACAATAGTCCTTGTAATCCTTATATAGAGTTTCCCACCATAATCCTGCCATTAAAATTTTACGCACGGTGGCGTCACCGCATAATTTCCACCTACACTTCCTTTGTGTGCTTCCTCTATGATGGCGTGAGGTGCTCATGCTCTAGTACACACTGTGCAAAACTTCATCACACCCTAACTTGTATAAGTCCCCACTAATCAACATGTAGGGCATGACACATATGGCTAGTTGCTTTCTTTCTAATTCCTTCATCCCTTTTGCGCCACACCTTCCTTTAGGAATACTATAATCTCCTCCAAATCCGAGGGCATGCACCGCAACCTAAATAGTTGTGCATCTAGCATAGTCTCTTCAATACTCTACGCGTCCTCCCTAAATCAATTCTTGACAGATGATCAGGTCCACAATTACTCTTTCCAAGCTTCACAACTACCGTAAACTCAAACTCTTGAAATAATATCACCCACCGACATATGCGCCCTTATAGAATGGGCTTGTTTACTAAGTACTTTAATGTCATATGGGCGGTATAAAATATAAAGGGTGTTGCCAGCATATACTATCTGAACTTGAAAAGTGCGTAGATCATTGAAAATGCTTCACTCTCAGTTGTGGTGTAATTCTACTCTACTGGTGTCAACTTCCTACTTACAAAACACAAAGGATGATCAACAATTCCTTCACTCAGCTATGCAAGCACTGCTCCAATGGCAGTTCCTGAGGCATCTACATGAACATGGAAGGGCTTGTCCCAAGATGGAAAACGTAATATAGGTGCGGTGACAAGCCTATCCTTTAATGTGTCAAATGCCTTCTGCTACGCCTCTCCCCAATGGAAGGCATTTTTATGTCTAAGAAATTCTTCTAGAGGTGCATCGATCTTGGCATACCCCTTGATGAATTTCCTATAATACCTGTATGCCCAAAGAATCCACACACTGTGCTTTGGCTAGTAGGCTACCCTAATCCCACAATAACTGCAACCTTGGCAGGATCTACTAGTAAGCCCTCCTTACATATGATATGCCCCAATAACATCCCAAAGGGTGTAGCAAAGACACTATTTAATGTTGATGGATATCCTTAACTACTGACACCTCTTAAACATCACGTCAAAATATCACAATGGTCTTTCACTAGCCCATACACTGTCCAATCATCCAGATAGACCTAAATAAATTTATGGATGAAGTCCTGGAACGCCTGTACCACTATGCGCGAGAAAATAGCAGGCACATTCTTCAACCCAAAGGGCATGACCATGTATGCAAAACTTCCCATTCAGTGGCAAAAGTTGTCTTCTCTTGGTCTTCCTTTGCAATCTAGACTTGGTGGTACCCCAAAAATCCATCCGTAAAGGAATAGATTTCACGCCCAGTGACTCCCTCAAAAATTTATTCAGTGAAGGGGGTTGGAAAAGGATCAATGACACACACTGCATTCAACTCCCTATAATCCACGTAGATCCTAATTTTACCATCCTTTGTGATGCTTATTACCATTGACTTGTCCATTCCAATTCTTCCACAGCTTTAATGATCCTAGAAGCTATCATTTTTTCTATCTCTTCCTTTACCTTTACACATAAATTGGGATTCATCTGGTAGGGTCTCTTCCTAACTAGGTGCACACCATCCTTCACTTTATCCTCATCTCCCCCAAGGAATGGTGGATGCCTTTAAGCTCACGGTACCCGCGTAGGAATAAATCCTTAAATTCACGCAAAAGATCAATGATCTTAGAGACCTCCTTCTCTAACCAGTAATCTCTAATAATAGCTTCCTTAGGTTCTTCTCCTGAGCCAATGTTAACCTTCTTTGTCTTTAAGGGCTATGGTAGGCACGCATGCGAGCATCAGCACTGTCCACTACCTCGTGCATCCCTACATAATGGTTAACATCTAAGCTCTCTGCTTCCTCCCCATCAATAACATATACTAATTTCCATTTCTCCTTTTCCAAGCACGTGCACTCAAGTTGGATCTCTTCTGCTTCTTCTACCTCTTCTTCAAAGTGTGCCTCCAAACCTGGTCCACCTAGTAGTTCCAACAACCTATCTTCTACCATGGCACTATCCCCCATGGTAAGGTGCTTAACAACCCACAATTTCTTTTCAACCGATGGCTTGGTACTTTGGTACTCAAACATTTGAATGAGGTCAACTACTAGCTCTTGCCAATTTCCTATTTGGTGGCATGTCTTAGAATGTATGTACCATGCACATGTGTAACCCTGTAGTGTAGAATATAGCTTGTGTACCTAGAGGGACAGTGGAAAATCTTATGTGCCTTCTCTCTAGACCTTCTCACAAGCTTGGATGTGGAAAGAGGTGAGTTCCTTACCATGGTAGTCCTTGATGGTAGTGGGCACGTTGCTTCTAGAAAACCTAGCAGAGAGAGAAATTCTCACCTCACGCCATTCCAAAAGGCTCTCTTGATGTGTAGCCCACCACCGTGCCACTATGTCGAGCAGGACATAACTTAACATCCCCCTTTGTTCCTTCTCCTCCTTCCACTGAGCTTCCATCTCTTGCAAAAAGATCTCAGGGAAGGCCCCTCCTAAATACTTAGGTAGCTCTTTTCCTCCTAGGTGTCAAACTATACGCACCTTTGTTACTTTTTATTGACCCTTTCAACTATCGTCTCGATCAATTCATAAGTCCCATGCACCCAATTATCACATGCTAGACTAGTGGTGTCACTTATTGATTGAGCATCCTCAAACTGGATAACTCCATCGGTAGGATGGATTATCTCTGATCCCTGATTGAGTGCACATATATCCTATCCAGGACCTCTTCCCCAAAGGTTCAATATAGGGTGTTGACTTCCCATCAGCCAAGGGTATAATGACTTGTTCCTCCTTATTTTCAAAGTTTGATGTACCCCTTGTTGAACCGAAGGTCCACATTGTTCTTGTAACACCATGGGCACCCAAGTAGTGTTGGGAAATTGTTTGCCTCGGTGAGTGCCAAGACCTCAAAGTCCCCAATAAACTTGGCTCCTTGGATAGTTATAGTTGCATCCTTTAAGACATCGATGGGCATTGTCTTCGTCTTGTTTTCCATATACAACACATTCGAGGATATCTATAATACAGGTCTCCCCATCCGATGTCATGCATCCAAAGCTAGAGCATTAACTTCATGCTATTTTAATGAGGATATTATTAAGGAGCCATCCATCTATGATTGCATCAAATGTGATCTCTTTGTCATAGTCAAGGCTATGAGGGGAAGGTTCACATGCAAGACCTACCTCTCGTGCTCTCCTCGGTGTATGGTACCTTCTCCCTCAACCATGCCCCTAGCAAGGGAATAACATTCTCTTTCCTTAGCATTTTACATACTTCTTTGACCTCATCCAGGTCATCTCTTGGTGCCTTGACCTTCCTCATTTGCTCCTACCTCCTGGACTGCTCCTTTAAACACTAGATTTCTCCTTGTAAACTCTAAATGACATCCATGGTATCTTGATACACTTCCTTTTGATGCACAGGGTCTGGGTACTTCCCATGAACTACTTCCTCTCTTGAAACCAGGGTCCTCTGCCTTGGTATTTCCTTTGCATGCTCACCTCTGCTCTTGTTGTTACTAAAATAGGTTCCAAGCCTACATCACGTGTCACCCACGACATCCATTGTGTGTCTATCTTCTTAATGCTTACCATTACGGTGCCTTTCTTTTTTTCAGTGTGTTGTTGATTCATGTGCTCAAATAACTCAGGCACTCCTCATACTTGTCTTTCTTCCCACACCATGAGCATTGCAATAGGTTTGGGCACTCTCATTGTAATGTTCTATAGACCCACAATTAAAACAGGTTCCATGTGGAAACTCACTTCTTCCTCCTCTGCAGTTACCATAACCACAGAATCCTCTATGAAATCCCCTTCCGTGCGTGCCTCCATATGTGCGCTCTTCATAATGGCAATCATCACCTTTAAAACTACTGGTAATGTTGGTTTGGCGCACCTCATGATCAATGGCCTCATGGATCTTATCAATGAGCCTAAAATCCTTAGTATCATGGGTTGTAGAGGTGTAGATCTTGTAATAACAAGACACATTCTTTTGAATTGTGCACTTGTAATAAGGGGCATCTACTTGCATCATGGTTCCCATGAAAATTTCACCCATCTTCACACGGTGCGTCTTCCTCTGGGGACAACTACCCTTGACATGCCCCTCTACTTCACAATCTATACACCATAAACCATTACGAGTCTCATGGGCTGAGTTCATAGACAACTTCTCCATTACTTAGCCATAGCAGTAATTTGAGCCTCCAAGAATGGGCTAACACCGGTATCAACACTACTAATAGCCTCGGTGAGTAGAGTAGCTTCCAATGCCTCACGTGGTCTATAAAAGTTTTATGAGATAAGGCCCTTCTAAAAGGTGTGATCAATCCTCCAAAAAACCACTGAGCATGTTGTGAAGGGTGAATATCATATGATAACTTAGACAAGATATTTTTAAAGTGCGCATCATACTCCCGCACATTCTCTATCATCCCCTGTTGAATCTCCTTTAGGGCGTTGATGCTCTTCTATTCAAACTCAGGGATGTGGAATTCTACCAAGAAGGTGTTATTTAAAGCAATATAATCCACCACCATTTGATGAGGTTCATACTTCCTATACCAGCTATGTGCACGCCCGCAACATTATTACAAATTGACTAGCCTTCCGCTCTTAGGTTGTGATCCCCTTTACACGCCATAGCAGCTCACACTTATGAACATGTTCTCAGCATCTTCAATACCTCTGTAATATAGAAAATGTAAAGACATCTCAAAGAAGACTTGAGGGGTGGTTGGGGCCCTTGTCCTCCTTAGCTAGATCCTTGGTTTCCTCCGGTGTTTCCTTCGCCACCGGATCTGCCAGGTCCTATGCCTCATGAGCCACCAAAACCACTAGGTCCACTGAGTCCCGTCCTCCCGACCCACTAGATCCACCAAAACCACCAGGTCCTGTAGTAGTCGTGCCAAGTTTCCCCAAGGTTCCACTGAAATGTGCATCGACGGTCTATGATAATGCCCCACTACCACTATTATATGCCACGCCACTCCCGGATGTGAGGTGAAGGTTCATATACTTGCTCCTTATCCAAAGACTCCTCTAAATACTAGAATATGTGTAGCCATAGAAATGGGAACTAAAAAATTGTACCTGCTAGGCACAGATCTGTCACTTTCATTGACACTAACTAGATCAATGATACTCCTTCCTTGATCTAGAAAACTAAGTGCTAGGGTTTGGTCTCTGGGTGGGTTTAGATACGTGCCAATGAATCTTCTCTCTCCATGATGAACTCTCATCAGAAGTCGAGGGGTCTCTCTTACACACTTGCCAAGATGGGGTAGCACATTGCTCGCTCAAGTTCCACATCCTCCGCGTGAACCTCAACTCCTTCCCCGCAACGTTTGCCTCCATATATCCATCACACTTACAGCTTCACATCGTCTAGCAATCTCCCTTTCACGTGCTTCACTATACTTAAGCTGTCTCTCCTCCCTTTCCTTCTCCGTCATAATATCTGCCATCTTCCTCCACCCTAGCTCCCTCACCCAACACTCAAAATGGTTTAGCCAGCCATTGGAAATGCCTCTAAACTCAAAGTAACAATCAAGATCTTCATTGCCAGAGGGATAGCATGTAGAAATGATCCTCTAGGCTCCCACAAAAATTTAAACTCAGCAACTTCTAGGCAATAATATGTGGAAATAGCATACTTCATAATGTAGCTAGCTAACACACCCTACCACCAATGATCCACAAAGACGAGTCCACATATGATCTACATCCTACAACCTCTAGTATTCTTCTTGGGTCCATGCACACAATATAGAATACCAGACTTGATCTAAACACATATGCTGAGATCCATTCATACAGTTCTACTAGGAAGTAGAAGAAAAAAATTTCATACAAATCATGGTAGAGGTTCTCTTCTACCCATTTACGTGCATCAAACTCAGATCCAGTGTTGAATATCTGAGAAAATTCATCTTTCATGCTCTTAAACCATGATTCAACACTTTCCAAAGTTAAACGTTCTATCATTACTCATTATATAGATCGTGATGTATGTCATTTCCCACTACAACTTTGAAAAGAGGTCCCGACAATGAACCAAGATGTAGTCATTTTTACCCCTATTACAAAAGAAAGGAACCCCATGCACACCGGCCTATCACCTAGCGGGCACTGGGCACTCACCCGAGGCACGTGTGGGTGCCGAGTCTCTCTTTTATGTGATTTTAGTGGGAAACATCATCTATGATCCATGTTTAAGAGATTTGAAAGGAAGTAAAACATACAAACACCATAGAGCTTTAGAACGGATTCTAGATCCTTGCAGTCATTTCAGATAGAAAGAGCTTAACATATTTTATAACTTATACCAAAACAGAAATAATTTGTACAAGCATCCATACTTAATCATAAACATAAATGAAAAAGAACTATGAGAAAGATGTATGCATTAGAATCATCAATGTTCATATTCATGTAAGTTGGTAACCTCATTACATTCATGGAGCCATTACAGAATGTCACAGAGAAGCAAACCACAATCATGCATTATATCTGGACTCATATGGCTAGGCTATTAAAAGAATTTTATAATCCCCATACCCTTGATACATCCTTTCCTAAGCACAATTACCCAAACTAATAGAGTTCTTGCAATATTTCTACAGAGCTCCACCCTCTATCTATTTCTCTCTTTTTTACTTAGCGGTTTGTATATATAGGCTTTTTGGACCGCAACTCATCCTCCAGCAGCCTCAGATCTGATGCCAAGTGTCTGAATGTGGTCCTCCATGCAAGCATGCTCCTCCAGGCCTGAGCTTTCCACTTTTTACCATGATGTGCTTCTAGAAGCTTCTACCACATGCATGCTCCTTCCTGGCCAACCTTGTTGCCAGGATGGCACCTTATCCACTCTGCATGCACAATCGGGTCATGATTTTCACATGTTCTACCCAAAATTCCCAATATGGCTAAGTCCTAAACCCTTGGTTCTATCTACACGTATGCCACGGGTTTCCTTAAAGCCTTCCTTAAACCCTTCCCTGTGTGCTTTATCCTTGCATGCCTTTCTTCAACTAGGCCTTGCGCACCTATGCATATTTTTGTACTTAGCCAATATTTTAGGGGCCCAACACTTTTCAACAATGGGGATTGGATTTTATTGGAACTCTTAACCCACATTCCAGTGTTGGACACACTCATGTGTTGATCAAAAAGATTACTTCACAAAATGGGTAGAAGTTATTCAAGTCAAAAGTATTACCTTAGAAATAGTCTATAATTTCATCAAAGAGAATATCTTGGTAAGATTTGGAATACCAAATAAAATTGTAACTAATAATGCTTCTAATTTCTCTTCTCTTGAGTTGATGGATTTCTGCAACAGGTATGGAATTTCCCTTACTCATTCTTCATATTATTACCCCTAATGCAATGGACAAGCGTAATCAACCAGTGAAGAATTCGGTAGCCATCATCTGGAAGCTGGTAGATGACTCTCAAAGGAATTGGCATAAGAAGCTCTATGATGCCCTCTGGGCAGATAGAATTACACCTAAAAGAGCCATTGGAATGTCTCCATTTCAAGTAGTATATGGTGTTAAAGCTCAGCTTCCATTAATTGTTGAATTTCCACCTTGCACTTGATGAAGGCTATTGAGGATTCTAGTTTCATCAATTCTTTGGATAAGAGGATCATGTATCTCCAAAAGTTGGATGAAGATAGGAAGCAGGTTTTTGATAGAATCTCTGCTCATCAATAGAAGGTAAAGGCTTTGTTTGACAAAAAGAGAAGACCAAGAGATTTTCAAGTGGGAGACATTGTCTTATTGTGGGATAAAAGGCATGAGCCTCGTGGAAGCCATGGTAAGTTTGATTCTCTTTGGCTTGGTCCTTTCAAGATAAGACACTTTCTATGGAGAAAATTCTTTTTATTTGGACTACATGGATGGATCTTCTCTCCCACTTCCTTATAGTGGGTAGTATTTGAAGTTGTTCAGGACCTAGGTGATTAGGCAATTCCTTTTGTATATTCTGTACAGTGTCTTGTTTTGGTCTCTCCCTTGTGTTCTTGTTTCTTTTCCCTTTTTGTGTGTTGTCTTCTTTGTTGTTTTTCCTTTGACTCTATTTTCCCAATGGATAAGGCACTAGCCTATTTTTCCATATTTTTCTTGTGGTTCTTGATTGTGCCTCATTCTTCCTCCTAGTCAAATCATCCCTAGAAAGATCCAGGTTGTTGTCACCTTAAAATTCCCTCTTTTTCAAAGACAAATTTCCAAGATTTTGAGTTAGTGTCCTTTGGAAGTGTTCTAGTAAAGAAATAAATTCAAAAATTTATAAAATTTCACTCTTTGGGTTCATTTTTAGTGTTTTGTGGCTAAATCAAACATTTTTGTCCCGCATGTCCCAAGTACATACGGGCCTCTTGTTCGTTGATTCTTTGATTTACCTACACACCTCTCACATTGGCTAAGTCAAATTTTTTTCCTACATGTCCCAAGTGATGTCGGGCCCTCTATTCACCGATTCGCCGACTTTCTGCACTACCTTGTATATCGGCTAAATCAGCTCAACATCCCACATGTCCCATAGACCGTTTGTGCTCCCTAAACCCACTTTTTTCGCATTCTTCTTGGATCGGGTATATCGGCTCTGCATGTCTCTCATGTCCCTATATCCCATGGTCCATGCTAGACCAAGTTTTTCTGAATTTCCCGCATATCACCTTTTGAGTCAAAAAGGTTATTTATTACACATTCATTATTTTCTCTCTCCTTCATTCAAATTCATAGCTATATAAAGGAGTATAACTATTATTTCTTTCTCACACTTGCCTACTCATTTTTCCCTCGCTCACATTCATGTAAAGCAAGTCGTTGCCCACGTCTATACTTCTATATTTTCTCTTGTAGGGATTATTTGAGATCATGGTAATACTCCATTGAAGGTTATCTTCTCTCTACCTCTATCATGATGAATATGCAGTATCAAGGGCACGAGCACTTCTCCTCATTGGAAACCTCTGTGCCTAACATCAGTGAACATAAATCCCGACATCTAGACCTTGATGATTTTGGAGTAGACTTGGATGTGATAACCCTACTCCCATCACCCAAATGATCAAAAAAAAGCGGGATTGCAATTTTAGGAGGTTTTCTTATCATTGTTCAAAGTGTGTTAATACCGTAATTTCTTACGGGGCTTGTTTCAATCTAGAATCCAAATAAATTGTTGATGTACATGGTGAAGTAGTTGCATGACTAGATTCCAAAGCTATCTATATTGCCCTATGCATCCCAATGGTGGAAGGGGCCAATACCCTCACCCTTGCTCAAGCACAAACACTATTTGACTAGGATAGTGAGAGATATAAGGCTAGGGTAGCTAAATCATGGTTGAAGAACCCTAAAAAGGGATCATCCAGACTTTCAAAATCATTTTCAGGGTTGATTTTAACGAAGAAATTTAAGACATCATCACTCTTCTGTCTAGGATCATGGGAATGCCTTCTACAAATGAATTTCATTTTCGAATGTTTCCCTATATCAACATCATTTGTGAAAGGAAGCAGAATCTGAATTAGGGTGAGATAATCATGAAAACCTAACAGAGCAGTTTGTTAACATTTAGAGAACAAAGACCTTCTACATGTCCTCTTATCTCATGTACACTATTGCAACTTCTAGGGAATGGCTTGGCTTCTCTTTCGTTGAAGATAAGAAGGATTCTCCTACATATAAGTATTGTCCTCAATTCACTCTCAAAGTCAACAATCATCATTTCAGGAGAGTTAACGATGCCTTCACCATGTACATTGTGATACTTTTGGAAGGAAATACTACTCGAGATTTTCTTAGGAAGCAAAGACCTTGATCATTGAATATGGGAGTTTCTTCACTCAATTCAAAAAAATTCATATCTCACATTGTCTATTTTAACGGTTCCTCTCTAAAGCTTCCTATCTTTTGCAATGATAAAATGGCCCTAGTTGAAATTTGTAGGAAGTTGGACAAACTTCATCGGACTTGCAAAGATAAAAATATTGTTGGCATTTGTTTCCCTATCACCTTGGGAAATTATACATGCATAACAACCCTCGATGCTCAAAACATTGATAGAACCATTGTCCCCTTACTCTTCATCATTTCAAGTCTTGAACTTGCTTTGATATCAAGGGATATATTGCTAAGAATCTCATATTAGGTTTCATTCACTTTGCTTGATACTGAAGATTATTGGGCTGATTGTGTAGATGACTTTGAAGCCGGAGAAGGTATTTTGGCAGATTTTCTCTTCAACAAATTATAGATTTCAATCTCTACAAAGTACCTAAAAAACTCCAGGATGATGATGAAGACCTACAATCTATTGAATATGAGAGGACCATCAAACACTCCCCTCTTAAAACCATTGATTGGTTTGTAAAAGAGTAGGATGATTTGAAAGAGGTGATCAACCTGGTTTTAGTGAGAACCAAGCTCTAGTTTGATAAGAAGATGAAGAACTTGTGGTTAACAAAGTTAGGTCTTCTTCATAAGAAACTTCCTCTCCTCGAAAATAAGAACCTACATTCAATGTTGATATGCCTGAGTAATCCACTCCTTCCTCTTCTACCAAGGTATGCATGAAGAAAGGTAAGGTTGTCAAGCAAGGTATAAATGATTGAGGAAAAGAAGGAATTTTATTTGGAATAGTCATAGGTTCTCTCAAAGTCGAGGATGTCATTGTTTTGAGTGAGGATAACAATGAAGAACTGAAGGAAGAGGAAGAAACCCCTCACAACACTACTCGAGATGGATAATAAGGGCCAAATGTCTAAATATTTGGGTTTGGTGGACTCTTCCTCCAAGGATATTCCTGAGGATATACCAACCTCTCCATTAGAAACATCTATGGTGAAAACATTGAGTGCAATCAGTACACTTGCACTCAGACCCATTGTTCCTTTTGCCTCTTCCTCTTCCTTTGCTTGGGTTCAGCCTTTCATTGATAGTAGGAAAAGGAATTCCACCTCTCAAATTTTGGTTCCCAAGTTTGATGTTGTGGTAGCCTTGCTTGGTACTACTCCCCCTCCTCCAATAAAGAAAGAAAAAATGACCTCAAGGTTAGTATCAGATTCAAAGGGTCAATAATTCATGGAGATTGCAAGGCCTAAGATGGAGAAATAAGAGCAAGACCTTTTAGTGTCTAATTTAGAACTCACGAGGATTCCACTTGGGGATTCTATGCCTATAAGTGAGGTTCACAACCTTAGAAAAGTGTGACCGGGGTCATTGAACGAGTAGAGAAGGGAAAATAAACAATGGAGCAATTGGAAGAACATAATCGGGTTCTCTCGGATTTTATATAATCCATGTTGGAAAAAGATAAGGTATTGGATCCAACTCCATTAACTACCCTTCCCCCTCCCATAGTTCTCAAAGGGATGAAATTCAGACCATCAAGGATATTCATAAACATGTCACTTATGGAAAGGCCATCGAATCACTGGTTGATGATATGACAGTGGTTAGATTGAACTTCATTGAGGAGGCCTTCAAGTCACATGAGAAGGTATCCAAATTACAGCTTGAAATTCAGCACAATACTGGCTTGGAGAAAGAACTAAAGCTATGGTGTGAAATCATTCAAGATCTTTATTTTATGAGCAAGACAAATGAGTAGATTTTATTGGCAAGCAAAGTATTTTATGAAGCCAAGAACAATCTATCAAAATCCTGGGTTTTTAGTATTGATTAGAAGATCAAGGTTTTGAGGAAGAAGTGGGAGAACTAAAAATATGTGGCAGAAAGGAGAATCTTTCAAGACTTGTGTTCTATCTGCATTCCAAGATATTCATTGTCAAATTCAGAATGAAGCCTCAGGTAATCAGTTTTCCTTATAAGAGATCAAGGCCTAGTTCAACACCTTCATCAAAGAGGATCTTTTCAAGGAAGATTCAATGTCTAAAGAGAATATGAAATATGTTTGCTCTCTCCAATCAGCTATCACTGAGGCAAATAAAGAGTTTCTAGAAAACAAAAAGTTTGAGAAGGATATGGAGAAGTGTCTTGGCATGTGGACTCATGCCACTTCCAACACTACAATCCCAAAGTGCATGGAGATAGCTGAAGCATTAAAAATATTTAGACATCGGATTCTTAAGATAGTTGGTCCCTCTAAACCTCCTTTGGATGTTTCTGCTCCTGAGTCCTAAGTCACTTCTTTTACTTTGGGGTTTTAAAACCCATGATGTAATACTTGATTAAAATACATTCTATTAATGTATTTGTTAAGTAGTCTTTAATCTTTAGATTAAAAGAAGTTGGAACCAAATGTAACTATCTTTGTAAGCTATTTAATGGGATCTTCATGCCATTTTAAGGGTTGGGACCCTAATACTTTTGAAATGTATTAAAATTGAAAGTAAATCAATACAAGAATATTTTCCCTTATCTCTCATTCTCATCTGTTGTCCTTTCTGTTCTTGCTTGAGATTTATGAATCATCAATCTTTCATGTTTAGAAACTTTGTGTTCTTATGATATGATTTCTAGAACTTTGTGTCTATGGAATAATATCAGATGTTACCCATGTGAATGATTCTATTCTATGTTTCTTTTTTTTAAGTACGTGTAAGGTTATATTCTACTATCTATATTACCTGAAAGTATTGTTGTGTTCTTCCCTTTCATTTTTTTTTCTTCCACTCTTAAGTATTGATAATCTATGATGGAATGAAACATTTTGAAGTAAAGTCCTCATCAATATAAAAGTTGTATATTTGTGTATAAGCTTCATTATTTTCTTTGAATAAGGGAACCTCTCCCATAAATATGAGGTACTTGTTATCCCCTAACTATTGATTACTACAAAGTGCTATTTTAAAACCAACAAGACCGAGGGGTGAATAGGCTCATTGCAGATTTGATTGTAAGAGAGCACATTTTTGAGTGCAGATGAGGTAGCTTCCAGACTGGATATATAGTTCATGAGACCTTGAAGGGGATCAAAGTGTGCTTGTTGCTAAGAGGATTATCTAGGTTCAAATGAAAAATGGCTAGGTTGTGAGTATATATGTTACTGTTGAGGGATGTTCTACTAGTAGGGAATGTTTTGTTAAGGAACATTTTGTTGTGGAATGTTATAAGAAAGTGGAATGAATTGTTGAGGGATGTATTATTGAGAAGTAATACTTTGTTGTGGGATATTATAGGTAGGCTAAGACACTAAAGGTTGTGATGGCTAATATACTTATAAATATGTGGGATGGATGTAGTGGCAAACAGTTGTGAATAAGGAGGTGGTTGCTTTGATAATACATTATAGAGGCAGCGAGAAGATGGTGTTTGTTGTGGGATG
This sequence comes from Taxus wallichiana var. yunnanensis, assembly GCA_018340775.1. Lineage (NCBI taxonomy): Eukaryota > Viridiplantae > Streptophyta > Pinopsida > Cupressales > Taxaceae > Taxus > Taxus wallichiana. Next base: position 777,489,818 of record CM031235.1, read on the forward strand.
TTCTACATAGGAATAGATTTTGGTATGGAAAATAATGATTATGATGATTGTGGAATATGTTGTGAGAAAATGGGTGTAGTAGATTGGACTGAAATAAGATGAGTGGTGGTGATAGAACTAGTATTGATTAAAGGAATGGATGCCAGAATGGACATAGTGATATTCTTAATACTACTAACTGGTGGAGATACAATAGTAAAAGTGGCAACAGAATTCATTGGAGGTGTCTGGGTAATGAATATGTTGGAGGGTACATAATGAAACATTTTTATTGTTTTGTGGAGATGTTGAACCAATGGAAGGCTCGGGTGATGATGTATGTTTTTGGTAGTTGTGTCTTGAGAAGAAATCATATGACGACCGAGAACAAGAATGGAAGATGAAACACCCGATGTTTTAGGTTGACTTAAAGGTAAATATGAATGTATTTTTTGAATGATGGGTTAGTAATTTGGATCAATAAGATGTGAAATCCCATATGAAGGATCAAGGACATATGGTAATGGTTCGGATACAAATTGTTGGTTTGAATCAATAGGATGTGAAGAACTAGATAAAGGATCAAAGATATTTGAAGATGGTTTGGGTTCAAATGGTTAGAGTTAAAAACCCCTAGCTACAAGATAAGCTTTGTGAGAAATAGGGTTTGAATCCAACATTTTTGAAAACAGGTCTCCTCTCTTTTAAAGAAAGCAGGTTTAAATATTTTTATTGTGAGTTGGGGGAGTATGGTTGTTTAGTTTCTTCTTGTTCAGATGTATGGAAAATTTGACTACGAATCTGATGTGAAGAATGTAAGAGATGTTATCGCATTTCTTAATTGTATTTTTCCTCTATTTCATTCCAGTGCTTGTTGATATTCGATAGAGGAGTATATGTGATTGTTTATGAAATGGATTTTTTTGTAATGGTGTAGAGAATGTAGTAAGTAATGGTGTAGATACATTAGTGGATAAAGGTGTAGGCAACAATGTAGACAGTGAAATAGATAATGGAATCTATTATTGTAATGGTTTAGATAATGAAGCAGACATGTTTTTAGAAGTTTGATTATGGGCTTGTTGTCTAGTTTGTACCATAGTGAACAAAAAAACACTCACCTAGTGAAAAAAACTAAATGGGTTTATTTACAAACAGCAGGCAAAGACAAGAAAAGTGAATTGTTTTTATATTTTCTTGTTTTAATTATAAAAAAGTGGAATGTGTAAAATGGATACTGAAGGTCTTAGGATATGGAAAGCTATGGGTGGTTTTAGGTGTATTTAAGGGTGGAGTCCTTGATATACGTGAAGGTACGTGAGGCCCAACTCTATACTATTGTCGATACATGCTTGGTATTGGGGCCTACCCGCTCACTTCATGGTCCTGCTGCGATAAGGGAGTCAAGTGTTGTCCCAATATACCGACAGACAGGTGATTATACTTGACCAAAACACTGATTTGGCTTCTCCTCTTGGGGTTAAAATCCAAGTAGGTATCCCCCTACGTGCAAATATTTTAAATGCATTTTTATGTTTAAGTGGTTTGGTTGTGTGTGGGGAAAAGAAGGTGAATGCAACAAGATTACTTTTCCTTAATTAATACTATGTGAGCAAACAAAATGTAGTTGTTCATTTTAAGAACCAAAATAAAATGTTGTTTCAATGAATACAATCAACCAAAAGTGAAGTACTTAAAGCAAAAGATAAAGTTTTAGGACTTACTATGATAACGCTCCTTTGTTTTAGCAATTTTTGAGCAAAAGCAATCTAGAAATCCAAATCTCAAGAAATAAAAACTTGTAATCAGGTTAGCAGAAATAGAAAAATAAAAATAGAAAGCAAAGGCTAAAAGACCAACTATAAAGTAATCAAATGAATTCAGATAAATCACCAATGATTGTAGGAATCTCTAGTGATTCACTAAATCGCAGACGATTACCAAATAGAGAGCATGATATGAACAATATGATATTCTGAGTACATACAAGACTTTATTTTCCTTTTAAAATTTAGGTACTAAGCAACAAAAGATAGAAAATGAAAAGAAAATTAACAGAAATAAGATCTTAAAAAAAACAAGTTAACAATGTCAACAATAGAAAAATGATGATTTATTTTTCTAATTAATCAATGATTCACTAAAAATCGAGAACCTACCAATCCTAAACTAATAGAAAGTAGAAAACAAAAACAAATAGAAACTAGAAGGAAAACTATAGAGTAATAGAAATCACTCGGAAGATCCATCGGTGATTAACCAAATCATAGGCAATTGACTAAATCGCTAGCAATTACAAGGCAAAGAACCCAAAAATAAAAACATATGATATTTTGATAAAATTAACAATAAAAATGAGGGACAAGGGTCCCGTGGGCATGCCAAGATGTTGAGAATAAATCCTACCTCTTCAACTTAATTGAATAAGCAAGAAAGTAAAATTTAACCAACCTCAAAATGACAGGGTTTAGTGATACCCGTGGATGTGACTGATGGTAATTGATATTGCACTCTGTATATGAAATGATATAAAATCTTTTCCTGTGAGAACACCTACAAGATCACAGACACTAAAAAAAATATGATTAATAAAATATGAGGCGATTTCTTGGCAAAGGCCAGTCCCTAAAAATCAAAGGACTTCCTCACAAGGATGTCAATCCACTTTTACACAATCAAGTGGGTATGAAAACAATATAATATGCATAATAACCAAATCATGATAATATGATGATAATTCATGAGTTTATTACAAACATATAGCTGATAGATAATGAGAAATGAAAGGTATAAGCTATGGTTTGAATTCAGAATACAAGTCAGAATCTAGATTTTTAGAGGAAGCTGAATTATCTTCTTCGATGAACTCTAGCTCTTCTTCTTTAGAGAAATTTGAATTCTCGTGTTCAGTGTATTATTCTTTAAATAATTCTGAATACTCCTCTTCAGTGTCATATTGGTGCTCAAATTCAGAATCTGAATCCTCAAATTTAGTTTTGTTCACATATTCAGACTCGGATTTTGAATCCTCTAACTCATCTTTGTACTGATATTCAAACCAAGCAAGGTCAGCTTGGATGCGTTGGACCTCAAAGTATGCTTCCAAAAATTCCTTTACAGCATCATGGATCCACTGAGTGGACTAAAAAATGCTTTGTAAACAATCCAAAGGAGCATTGTGGATAGCACACAGCTCAAGATCATGCAAGATATTGTATTGTTCCCAGTACAATGGATGACAGACAATGGGCAATGAATTGATGCCAATAATCTTGTGACTTAGACCATCTATTGTAATCTAAAACAATCCATGTTGGATAAGGTGTCAAAGATAAATAGATTCAGAATAAATGCTAAAATGAAAGCTTATAGCAATGGGCAATGAATTGATGCCATAATCTTGTGACTTAGACCATCTATTGTAATCTAAAACAATCCATGTTGGATAAGGTGTCAAAGATAAGTAGATTCGAATAAATGCAAAAATGAAAGCTTATAGCAAAATATAAGTAACATGAATCACTAACGATTCTAGAGGATATTGATAGACTAAACAAATGTAGTATTTAACTAATTAATTTGAAATTGTAGTCTTTCGTGTTCTTATTTAATGATGTGAGATAAACTAATGAATGGAGAATAGTACCTAGACATAGAAATGATATCTGACCTTCATGGAAGATGATGTAAAAAATTGATGAAGCTTACAATTGGATGATGAAATACTTGATCGAAAAGACTCCAAAATGACTCCCAAGATTCTTGATGATTGTGAACAACAATGTTGGATAATAACATGAACACTTGATGCATAATAATACTCGAGTATGAAGCTCAGGTTTGAAAATGCAAGTGGATGATCCTGAAGAGAGACTAAAATTATCTTAAGTAATCACTGCGATTACCGGAATCACTTTGCGATTTTGGTCTATTTGAGCCTTCATGAGGAAAATAGTTAGAATAGCTTGCTAAATTAAGAGGATTTGTTTGTGATCTCGAGGGATAGATGGACTATAGTCGTAGTATGCTTGTTGTATAGGCTTAGAATAGGTTTAGGTTAGGATTTGATTTGTTGGGGTGGACATAGGAAAGTTCTAGAAAAGTTCCTAGGTGGTTAGGCTAGATTTAACTATGAGATACATGAGGTAAAATGTGATTTAGGAAATAGGATGGAATTGATTAATTAGGTGCACTCGATGACTTAGGATATGTGATTCTTGATTAATTAAATCAATCAATTAATTGAAGGGTATGAGTGTGTAACCTAGGTCATGGGATGTCATGGGGAGTATAAAAATAATGTGGTGACATATTATTTAACGCACAGATGTGAACAAGTGAATTTGATCAAATAATTGAATAAGGATGGAAGGGTGCATATTTTTGGTGTCTACACCTATCAAAATTAGGTCAGCTATGTATCGAATCATCACATCAAATGAATACATGAATATGGAAGAAAATATAAAACAATATACATTCATTTGAATCCTTTAGCTGGTTAGAGTGTGCCATGTGTCTTGTGTGTTTAGCTTGTACTACTGAGATCTTCAAATCGTCATAAATTATGTCGCAGGCTCAAATTCTTGCGTGCTTGGGCTTGATTGAAAGTCACTGATGTGGGCTATGTTATAGGATATTAAAAATCATATTTTTGCAGGATTTGGTAGGTACAAAACATAGAAACACATCTCAAGCCATTAATGCACACATCTAATTGACTCGACCACCCATATTTAATTAGATATTTCCTTCTTTTTCTCCTACAAGCTAAACAGGACATGGGGTGGTGGATTTGATAGTACTACATGCACATTTGTAGGCATTTATTTTTTGTTTTTTTATGGTTGGAAGTTTGAATCTAAATTTCCTCTCTTTTTCCTTCCTTTTCTTCCATTCTTCTATATATTTAAGAGCAATGCTCATTGTAAAAGGTTGGACTCTCTTAGTTTGTAAGAGTATTATTCAGAGTAGTGCCTTTGTATTTTGAGTTGCAAGCCTTTAGATCTAGTCTTCTGCATGTGGATACCTACCTCAATGACCATTGTAATCGATTGTGCATTCTATAGAAGTAATAAAATATTTGTTTTACGCTTATTCTCTTCCTTAGCTTGTTTTATTGCATCTTCTTACCTTTCCCCTTGTGTTACTAGTTTTTGTGCATTTTCATGTCCCTACAAGTTCTTTTTCTTTATGCTCCAAAAAAAGCAGATGTGTTAATGTTGTTTCGAGAATGTGGCATGGTTGTCTACCCTCTTTGTGTGCATTTTCCTTTGTTTCCACTCGGCTAAGAGTGTTCATCCCCCTCTTTCTGGTGTTATCACATCTCCTTAGATTAGGTTTCCCTTCCATGCATCTCCTTCTCACCCTAGTCCCTTGGAATCATATAGTAGTGATAGGTAGCTACATTTCCCTTTCTAGGAGTATTTTTATGGTAGAGATAGGTAGAGGAAGCCGACCTTCTCCGAAGGCCTGTCTCAAAGCACAAGTCCCATAACTTGGAGATAGTATCATATTTCCTCAAAGCCCTAGTTCATACTGATCTAGGACAGGTGTAATTTTGAGCTCCAATAATCACCATACTTGCAAAGTTACAAAAGAGAGAGAGTAGAGGAAAAAATGGAATAATGTAGCTTTTATTTCTTGTGTTGGTGATACAAAGCTCAACACTCAAACCATAATCCACAATTTTTACCAAAAACTAAATTCATGATCCTTTTGGAATGGGGGAGCCATTGTAATTTACAGATTGTGAATTGCCTCTTCATCTACCCCCACATGAATCTTCATGTATCCATTCAACTTGTGACTTTACATCTTCCTAGGAAGTGAGAAACAAGTTCCATTTTTATAAATCAAAGGGACTTTTACAATTAAACTTGAGGAATTCACTTAATTGAATGATATAAATTACCATGATTACACACAATGAAGAATTGCTAAGGGGGAGAAGAAAGAGGGAGGAAGAGAGAAGAAGGAAGGAGTAGGATTTGACAAATATGATGACAAAGCCCCTTCTCGATGAATAAATTTCTAACTATGATCATAATCACCTCCTTCTCCATGATGTATAGGCACCTCGGGATGTTGAATGAGTGTTTAGAAAAACTGATAAGATATATCCTAATGTGAGCATCATGATGACCACAAGCAATTGCTCATGATGATCCATCTTTGATAAGTTGTGGAAGTGAGGATCACTCTTTCACTCCTTAGGTTTTCATAATTAGCCCTTGATAGCTCATAGTGATCAAGTTGCTTGATGTTCTTCTTGATGCTTGATATGTTTGATCATCTCCCTTAGCTCACCGAGCTTACTTGACCTGGATCACTTTCATATGCTCCTTATGGAAAAGGATGAGATCTTCACTAGACCACCCGACTTGGCTCACCCACTCATAATAACCAGCTCAACTCAATTATTTCAACTTAACTAGCTCACTTTGACCCACCTAGCTTACCAACCGACTCAACTCACCGATCTCATCTCACTAAGCATCGCCCACTCCTAATAGTTCACTAAGAGATGATGATGGATCTAACTTGACCAATGAGTTATGATGACTTCTCATCTAATGAATTAATGGAGTTCTCAACACCTTTTGAATTATTTCCACTATACATTGTCTCCGAATTTCACCTATTATAGACGGATATGTTCTCCCTTGCTTCGGACCTAATTGAGCTCAAGATGATGCTTTAAGACCTCTCCAATGAGTTAATTTCCTTTTTGAGATATGAAACCACCTTGGAACCTTGTGAAGAGGTCAAAATCAAAGAGATGACTAAAATGATAGCCAAATGCAACTTTTTACATCCAAAACGAAGACTTTCTATTTTTAGCATGTAGGACCAGAACTACTATTTTTAGCAATTTAGATCATGAATGTTGAGAATTATCCTTATTTTACCACTTAATATTTTTATACATACCTTGTCATGAACATATGTTATTTTTAGTAAGTGCATTATGGGTGTCGAACTGCGACAAAAAGGTCTTGAAATTCTAGGTTTTATTCCAAGATTCCCGCTCCAAATTTTGGATGATTCCTTCATCCGAACAAGTGGGAAAATTATTTTTTCATCAGAGGGGAAGAATACTGAGAAAAATTAGTCCTCTATATCTCGAAAAATCAACAACTTCATCACGCAAAAACTAGTTTCAATGAAACTAGATTTTTTGAAGACCCTTCCCTTAATTTTTGGATGATTTCACGTGTTGGATCTTCGGGAATTTGAAAAAAATTCAGGGGAATAATATTTCCTCCAATTTTCAAATGATTCTACCTATTGAATCCTTGAGAAATGAAGAGGTGCCTCATTTTCCTTTTTTTTTTGCATCATGGCGGCCATTAATGGTGGCTTGAAGCTTTAAACAACCATGCATGAAGTCTTATATGAAAAACACTTGATAGTTATGCACTCTCGTAATTTGACAATCATCTAGAAATCAAATTTTAAGTAGGATTAGCTATGACACATAGTAGGATTTTGGATGCATGGGGGAGGGTGCATTTTTGTGTCCCACTTTCCCAAATACAAGAGGTGCAAAAAATGTACCTCATTCTAGGCTTGCCATGTGTCACTGCAAGGTTGAATGAGAGGGAGATGGAGGAGGGCTAATTTCAAGCACTGTAGAGCTATTTTGAGGTCATATGAAGAACCATGAAAGGGGATGAAGGGTGGGGCACACTTTATTTTTCTCGATTTTCCCAGTGGGACAATTAAGACAAATTGGGACGGTAAATCGTGCCACCTATCCAACTACAAAAATGACTATGGGAAACTTGAGAACGTAATTTCCCGAGCTCTAGATAGTATTTTTTGGTGAATTATTTTATGAATTTGACTCCCAAAATCATTCCAATAACAAAGTGGAAGTGGTATCATCCTTCAATTCATCCCGAAATTCCTTGAAATGGCTCATTTTGTCTTGAGATGACATGGTGTGTCTACACAAATTGAGCTTCCCCGAGAGATACTTAAGTCTTGTGAAATATTTGAAACTTTCATCATGTGGATTTTTCTTCAATATTTCCAATGAGTATTTTATTTTATTTTAGCTCCTTACGAGCTCCTGGAATCATCTACGGAAGATCAACTCCCAGATTTAGCTCTACATTCCAACTGCTCCAAAACCTCCAAGACTTTTTAAAATAATGTGGGGGGGGAAGGTACATTTATTATCCCCATTGTTCCTTGGGATAGTTTGTAAATTTGGGAAAATTAAATTCTCCCATCAGTTATATGATGCAACTTAGCCATTTCAAATGCAAATGTAAATCAACTTAAGACCCCGTCAAGAAGAGGGAAGGTCTCATGAGGGACCAAAAACAAGAGTTAGGGGGCACATTTTCTTGTCCCCACTATCCCTAATATCACCAATTTCCTGGGATATTTGAGATAGTTTAGATAGTAGGGAAATTTGGGATAGTTTGGAAATTTGGGACAATCGGGACACTAAAACCCGCCACCTATCCAACTAAGAAAATGACTAAGTCCCTGAATCTTGAAATCACTTTTCCCAGAGCTCCAAGAGGTATTTTTAGGAAAAAATTTATATAATTTTGACTCCTAAGATAATTCCAAGATCAATGGGATGGTTTTCAAGACCTTATTCTTCCTCCTTCTCCAAAATTCTACTTTTTCATTCGGGACAACAAGATGAGTCTGCACAAACTAATATGCCCTGAGAAGAAACCATGTCTTGAAAAGAATTTTGTGATTCCATAATGAAGAGGATCTTTAATATTTCTAGTGGTTACATTTTTCTCTCTTAACTCATCACGGATCTCTCAAAATCCTTTGTTGAAGCTCGGGTACTAATTTTGACCATACACTCCTCGCACCTTAGAAACTCACTTTTATCAGAATCTTGCTCCAAGACTCCCGAAACTTTCCTAAATATTCAAAAATTGATTCCACCACTCTTAAAACTCCTTGACACCACCTCTAGATTATTTTATTCCTTTTATTCATTCCCATAGGATGTATGGCTACCCTGGGAAGGCCAGAATTGACATTTCTAAGCTCACTGAGAAACTAGTCGTTGGAAACTCTTTTGGAATGATATGAAATGGCATTGACACCACATTTAAAACACTAGGGAAATTTTATTAAACACACTAGGATAACTTACAAGGATGGGGTGAACATGATACAAGGATATATTAACCATGAGATGGTTTGGGAAGGCTTATGAGTAAAATTTTAACACTTGGGTCCATTGTCAAGCTTGAAATTTTGAAATTTTAATGTTGGAAATTTACATGACAACAAGTACATTATGAAATCCATAGGAATTGAAAAATAAATTGAATTCCCATGTTTATCTTCCACACAATTCAAAAGTTGGGGTGATAATAAATATGTTTATAGTCATCCAATAGTGTGTAACATGCTATGCTCCCATTAGGATTTTGTACGCCCAAGGTTATCATATTCACGGGAAAATATGATCCTTCTCAACACATTGATAATTTTTCTAGATTCCTATAATTATATGTGCACAATGATAGGATTTTTCTTAAATAATTCATTGTCTCATTGGTATGGTATTAGTATGGTTTTGTATTTTACCTAATGTCACTATTAATAGGTATTCAATACTACAAGATCTATTTCTTGATCATTTCCAAACCTTTCCTAATGCCCATTAGAATCTGGGCATTTAAAAGTAGCAGACAACATCATAATGAGTCTATTCATGACTATTTCACATGATTCACATCTTTATTACACCAATACACATTCAATTCAAGTTATAAGGAACAACATTAGATTTATTTCCAAGGTTTAGTAACTTTATTTCACACATCATTTCTTAACCAATAAAGTGATTATATCACTTAATTAGTATAAAAAATATAATATTATGAAGAGGTTTCGTATGAACACCCTAAATTAGATGAGGCTCTTACATCCCCTTGAGTAATTGTTACATGTGCCTCTACCCATGTAAAGGGCCTATCCCTAGGATAATTTTTCTTTTATTTTTGTGTCAACAACTAAGAATAATGAAGAGAAAAAAATATTCAAGATTTTACTATCCATAGTGATACCGATGCACCTACCATTCTCTTATGTAGGTTGATTAATAAGAAATACATCAAGTTACCTAGTACATAATATATACCACAACATCATTTTATATAACATCGGGGATGAGCATTTTGTAATTATCATCACATTAATTGACATGAAAAATTAATTTTCGGACATTGTGTGATCATGTGTGAGAATGTTATACAAAAAGAAGAGGAATTTTTAAAGAGCATAAGGCACCACAAGACCACAAAAATATAATAAGTCGTTACACAACCTACCTAATGAAAAGGAATAAATTAGAGGACCACCTCCAATCAAAGTAGATCCTTTGATAAAGGTATTATACAAGAATAAATGCATTGACCCATTTTGTGTGAGCATCAATCAACAATAAAAGTCATATTAAGGTAATAATTGATAGAGAGAAAGTACACAACATATGTATCCTCTCTCTCATTAATAAAATAGGTTATAATCAATGTATGTTATTACATTATATTCCAAATACAAATTCATTGGGAAATCTAAAGTTGTGTGTTGCAATAGGACCCAAAGTTACATACATGACATTTAAAGTAATATCTAATAATGAGAACTTTGATGTTATCTTGGGATACTAGTGGTTGACAAAAAAGGAAACAAATTACTAATGTCCGTGAGATTACATGAATTTTATATATGAATAGCACAATGTTTATACTAAACATGATCGTTTTCATGCAATATTACTCCTCCTTTAAACTAGAACGCTTCGATAAAGGTAATCACATCAAAGAAAGTATCCAATATCCTTAAGAAAAATAAACCAAAGAAAGTAACATCTAAATATATTGAGAAAGAGCATTCAAAACATAACCCTATTAAAAGAGAAATTAATTAATATTATGCAAGATCGAGCAATAATTATCAATCAAGATCTAAACTATGAAAAAAATATTCTTATACTTGACCAAGTTCATGAAAAAAGAGTATGATGTAACATAATTGAGTAATTTTATCCTATTGCGATAGAGAGAAGAACACAAGTAATTTGAGTGAGATAAAATAGAGCAAGGTAAACCAATGCATTCCCATTATATGTTATGTTATTTTATTACATGCCTTTTGGAGAGCAAGAAAGTACTACATCACACAATCAAGAGTAAAGCATTATGCCATATGAAGAAACAACTTATAGATACCTAAATTTGGATCAAATGGCATTTGAAAATTAATCCTTGGCATTTATATCAACCCATAACTTATGCAAGTAATCTAATAATTCCTACATATTCCTTATTTAATAAGCACTATCGGAAACTAGGTCACATTTTTTAGTTATCATTGGCCAATAAAAACCCATTCTCATAATATAAGACACATCTTCACACATCTAACCACCATCTCTAGTAGACATATTTCATTTTTCACTATGTTCGAGACAAATCGACTGTAGAAAAAACTCACCTAGCCAAATTTTTCTACAGTTCATGACTTCTTCCTAAAAACTCGATAGTCTCATTTTCAATTCTATAAGTTTCGATTAACTAAAATTAACTAAATAGATGTAGTAAAGGATAGTTAATATAATCTAGGAGGACATATAACACAGTAAGTAAATGCACTAAAATAGTATGTAAATGTACTAAATAATAGAACTAGTAAAAGTAGAAACCCTAATGTGATGCATAGAAATTCAAAAAGCAAGAATGAATATGTTGGGGTCCCGAAAAAGGATAGATCTGGAAGTTGTGGCTATGAGACTGAGCACTGGAGGAGGACTAGGGCTCCCACGGAACTCCGGTAAGCAAAATATATGCCCTAGTCTAAAGAAAAGTTCTAGAACCGATCTTCAAAGGTCCTAGAGATGAATGATAAAATTTGCTTCTTGTTGCATTAATTTTCCTGTATTGCGCCAAATGCTCCAAATATTCCAAGAGGAAGAAACAACCTCTAAAAGACTAAAAAGAACTATCAAAACCCTAAAAAAGAAAGAAACAAATGAATGGGTTTGACTGACCTCATTTGCCACAAAAATGGGCTTACTAAACTAAGTTTTGCACTACATTTTGAACCCAAATGTAGTTATGGTGTGTTTATGTGCATGTCATGCCCTAGGTGCTCTTGTGTCAATCACACTTTGTGAAATAATGAGCAATAGCTAAATGTAGAAAATGTAATAGAATGTGTGCATGGAATAGAATAGAATCCCTCCCCCTATGAAGTGTGATGAAAATTTCCTAGCTTATGCCTTGATGATGGAGCTATGTGGATGCCAATGCAATAGATGGATGCAACTCTAGATGGAGTGATAGTAGTAAGTGATGCTAGGTCCCTCATTATGGTCTCATAACTTTATATTTATAGGGTTCTCTTGATCTAATTTTGTAATTAACCTTGAAAAGGCTGACCAAAGAAAGCTAAAGATGAAAAATGTCTAGAAGAGGCCCAAAAAGGCGGGAAAGTGCTAGAAGGATCAAGGTACCCCAGGTGGGGGACTGGGACATCCATGGCACCCAAATGAGCACCCCAATTGAGGCTAAAATAATGCGAGATGTCAGAAAATGGCTGGGCATATGGGTATAATAGGTCACAAATTATGAAATAAAATAAATAAGATGGAAAAAGGATGGGGTTAATTAGTACTTTCTTCACTCAAGAACCTTCTAAATAGTAGTATGAGACCAGGATAAATAAATGTCTAAAGTGCATGATTTTGTGACTACATTTTTCCCCACTTTATGTTGGTGAGTGGAAATCTTGGTAACATAAAGTAGATAGAGATGCATACCTGATGTCCATGAAGAGTGTAGTAAAAATGTGTCAAAGGACTAGACAAAAGCGTGGAATGATAAAAATATGGAGGAGTATGGAAACTATAGATGAAAAATGTGCAAAGATAAAAAGTGATGAGAGTGAACCTAGGGTGAAATGCATGTGTGTAGTTGTTGCATGTGTGTAGTGTACCTACATGGTTAGTAAAATCATGTGTGTTGTGTGTGAATGTTTTTTTGACGTTGTTTAGTTTTTTGTTGTTACCCTCATTTGACTATCTTGTTTCTTTCTCATATGCAGGACCTACAAGGAGAAAATGATCAAGTAGTCAAATATGTATGTATGTAAGTGTAAAAACTATATGTAAAAGACATGTAAACACTAATGTAAATGTAAATGTAAATGGAACATGTGCACCTGATCCATGTCGAGAGAGAAAGTGTAGAAGGATATCTGTACTACGAGTTTTTTGGGTGATCTCATGCCACCTTGGTGAGAAGTGTAGGGAGGAAATGCTTTGTGTCCTCCAAGCTCTAACCACTCTCCTGAATATGTGTGAAGAGATCTCTTGTATTGTCCTAGTTTTTTGGGTGATCTAATGCCACTGGCCAAAGTAGTGTAGAGAGGCACACCCACTGTAACCTCCAAGCCTGTAATTGCTTCCCAAAAATGCTAAGGACACCATGTCTTGTAAAATCCATTGTGTATGGGGTTTGTAGACTAGTTTGAACCCACTCATTGTATGTAACCCACAATTCCAAGGGAGAAAAAGTGCACTGAACTAAATGTTGTGTTAGTATGTAAAACCCCAAATGATGCCCCCTCTTTGGGGAACATGCGATATTGCTGATAGGAGACATGTAGCCCCAAAAGAGGACTAACCATATGTATTTTTAACCCTAGAAAGTGCTTGGTAGAAACCAAGGTACACATAAACAAAAGGCTAGCCAAAGACAAGTGTAAAACATGCATGCATGTAGAAAATAGTGTATAAGCTACGCAAATAATGTAAAAGCTACCAAACAATGTAATGTAAACACGCAAGAAGATAAGTAAGCCATAAAAGTGGGTTACAAACATGGGACATCACTCATGATGTCACAAGACACGCAAGGCCATCATGGCCATAAACAAAAACAAGTGTGCACACAAACATAAAGGGGCAAGGCCCAAACAAAAAAAAAATGGTAGAAAATGTAATAAACAAGTATGGAAACAAATATCCCTACATAAAAAATGTTGCACATGAAGCACCCATTAGCATGTTAGAAAGATAGCTAGTATGTCAAAATCATGTATAAGCAAGTAATGTAAAGTGCTAAGTACAAAATGAAACAATAGCACTGTAAGAGATGGATGTGGGATGCCCCAAATGACCAAGTGTAGGGAAGGGTAGAAAGGTGAGCATCCATGTTGTGTGTAAGAGACTTGTATCTACGATCACAACTAGAAAAAGGTGTGAACACACATGTGTGGATGGTATAGATAAATGACATACAAGTAATCAAACTAGCATGTGTAATAAAGTGATCATGAACAATAAAAGTAAGAAAAAGTATAAGTAACCATAATATGCAATATGATGTTGTGGATGGATGGAATGGAATGCAAAATGGAATGATAGGAGTTGCATGCCCCCTAAGTGGATGGAAATGTATGCAATGAGGTTCATTTTTTTTTCCCCTCGGATTAATAATTAATCATAAATGAGAGTGCATCATCGAGAAATGGTCGATTAGTGTGTGTATCATGTCTAGCGCACTATGATAAATGTGTATATGCATAGTGGTGATGATATGCGACATGTAGAAGATATGTGTGTGAACCTTATAGCTGAAAGCTGTGAAGATGAGCATATAGATGATGATTTAGCCTAAGTGTATATCACTATAAGATGAATGGATGAGTGATGATTTATCCACTAAGTGTATATCACTATAAAATGAAAGGATGGTGTGGTGATATAACCTAAGGTGTAGACCACTAGAAAATGATAGAATAGGTGACTATTTAGCCTAAAGTGTATGTCACTACAAGATTAATAGTGGGAGTGGTGATGTAACCTAAGGTGTATACCACTACAAAGGATGGAATGGGTGACGATTTAGCCTAAAGTGTATGTCACTATAAGATGAATAGTAGGGAGTGGTGATGTAACCTAAGGTTTATACCACTAAAAAAGATGGAATGGGTGACTATTTAACCTAAATCATATGTCACTAGCCTAGTAAATGTTGCATGGTGAAAGGTTGAGTAGTAAATGTGTAAGGTCCATTTGATTTGTAAACCCTCGGTAGTCGATTATGGACCGAGGAACTAAAGTGCATCATCGGTAATGAGTGTATATACATGAAAAATGACCATGTAGAAAATAATATGTAAGGATCAAAAATGACCATGTGATGAGTAGAATGTGTAGGGTAGTAATGTAGAAATGTGTAAAATGTAGTGTATAAGATGACATGTAATGTATGTAGATAGAATAATAATGTAGTTCTAGACTCCTATATGATGAAGACTAGTATAACATGTGGAATATGTGTGAAAATGTGCAGTGTAATATGATATGTAGGATAAGTAGTGTAGGATGTAAGATGCATGGACAAAGGTGTAGATACAATGCACAAGTATCAAAATGTTGTATACTAAATGTAGAAGGTGTAGGTGTTTTACGCATAAATGTATGATGAGATGCAAATTTGATAATGTATGGTGTGGTGTGTGGGGTTTAGTGTAGTAGTAATCCCTCAATAGTCAAGTGTGAACCAAAGCACAAGAGTGTGTCATCAGGTAATGACGCTAGAATGTATGATGAATATGCCTAATGTGAGGATATGAATGTATAATAATGTAAAAGATGATGATAAGTGAATATGATAAGGCTAGATGACGGGGGAAGTGAATTATCATCCCCCAAGTATGTGATAGAAAAGATGACTATGAACCGCTATCAAGAAGATCATCATTATCATGATCAAAACTTGTCGGGCAACATCGTAGAAACCTATAAATTATAGAGTGAGGAGGGTCATAGAGGACCCATTGTGATGGAGTGTGTAGACATTCATTGCATATTCTTCATTAGTAAATGAATCGGTGGGCAACCATGAGTGTGCTAACAAGAGATATTTGGAACATAAGCAGGAGAAGAATCACTAAGGATAGAGACATTATTGAAAGGCATGGGAAATGTGAGCAAGGAGCGATGAGCATTTATTGTACCACCAATATAATCAAGCCAAGACTATCCAAGTGTGAGGGAGAGTCACGAGGGGAGCATGCAACAAAAACCATCAAATGAAAAACATGTAATCCATAAGATGTCGTAGTGTGAAAATAGCCATGATAGAGATGTGGTGAATGAAGAGGTGGTAAAATGTCATTGAGTGTTATGTCAAACCTAGCCAAATTTTCATGTGTATAAATAGTTTCTAAGCATGTAGATTCAATGGGGATATGTTTCCAAAAGGTCTATTGATGAACAATGTGCATGTAAAAGGAGGCAATGGGAGTGGAAATTCATGGAGGAGAAGAGGAGATAGCATCAACACATGAACAAATCCCTTATACAATACCATAACATTAGTAGATGGAGGGGTCTTAAACCTATATTCACCTAGGGCCATCGGCCACAAATGTTTCTTTGAAAATAATAATCATCTACACCTAGAGGGGTAAATTCAAGTTGTCTTAATGCTTCATCTAAGTTCAATAGCGTCAACTTCGTCATCAGAATCCTTAGAGTCATCAGTGTGAACATCATCATGTGGTATGGCATTATCAAGAATGTTGGTAGGGGGCACCATAGGTGGAGTAGTAGAGGGTGCTGTAACTGGTGGAGGAGGAACACTAGGAGGAACTGACACTGTAGGTGGGATAATAGAAGGTGTCACGATGGGCGATGAAGGGACAATAATAAGAGTTGATATTGTAGGTGAAATAATATTTGTTGTGTGAGTTGAAATAGTTGGGGTACTAAGAGTGGTAGAGGAAGATGATGAAGCGCTAGATTGACCAATGTCATATGTATCAAGGCTATTATGGAATGCGTTGTGAAGGTGGTATGGGCATAGAGGTAGTGGGGTCTATGCGATAATATTTGAAGGGTTATAGGTCAAGCAGTGATAGTGTGTTCATAGCCATCATGCAAGAACTTGACACATTGGTGGATAGTAGATGGTACTACATGCATTGCATGAATCCAAGGCCTACCTAACAAGATATTAAACTGGAAGGAGTTTTCAAGAACATAAAATTCAATGAGAATGGTCTTAGGTCTAACTTGGATATGTAAAGAGATAGTTCCTAAGCAAACATGAGTGGTAGAGTCATAATTGTGAATGAGGGTAGAATTTTTAGAAATAAAATTATCACTAATGCCTAATTTCTTTAAAAGGGAATGTGCACATAGATTAACAATTGATCCATTATCAATGAGGACTCATTTAATGCAAGTAGTGCTAATAATGGTAGTAATGAGAAAAGGAGCACATGGATTGTTTTTAGCAAAAGGTGAGATATCCTCATCGGTGAAAGATATGGCACATGGTATATTATGAAGGGATTGTATGAGATGTGCAAAGGCTACCATGGAATTATCAGTTTCAATATGAATGGCACGAAGGGAAGCTTCTAGTGTGTTGTGACAATCTAGTGCATTACGCATAATAATTCATAAAGAGAGATCTTAATAGTGTATTTTTAAGTTGCTCAATGATATCATAGCCCTTAGAAGTAGTAGGAGGAGGTACTGAAGTAATAGGTGGGGGATAGATGTGGGTGGAGCCATAGGTGGATTAGGATGAGTATAATGAGTAACAATGACATTAATGGATGAGTCAACCCTAGGTGTGACAAGCGAGGAGGATGTTGAGTACGTACGTGCATGAAATCAAGAGCAATAGTAACTATGCCCATGACTTTGGTTGGTGCAAAGGTGGGATAAGAGATTGATCCATAACACAAGAGGGAGATGATATTGTCAAAAGGTAGTGGGTCATCGGGTTCACCAAAATGATTAACTAAAATTAACTAAATATAATGTAGTAAAGGATAGTTAATCTAATCTAGGAGGACATATAACGTAGTAAATAAATGCACTAAAACAATATGTAAATGTACTAAATAATAGAACTAAAATAAAAGTAGAAACCCTAATATGCAAGAAGGAAAGAAAGAACTCAACTGAATAATGGATGTTTGTCATATCCGTGTCACGATGATGCGTAGAAATTCAAAAGTAGGAAAGTAGGAATGATGTCGTGGGTCCCACAGAGGGATGATCTAGAAGTTGTGGGCTGACTGGAGCACCTTGAGGAGGACTAGGGCTCCCACAAGCACTCGGTAAGCAAAATAGGCACCCTGGTCTAGAGAAAAGGTCTAGAACTGATCTTCACAGGTCCTAGAGATGACTGATAACCTTCACTGCACTTGTCACATTAATTTTCTGTATTGTGTTGAAATGCTCCAAATATTCCAAGAGGAAGAAATGACCTACAAAATACCAAAGGAAGTATCAAAACCCTTAAAAAAAAGATGCAAATGAATGGGTTAGACTAACCTCAGCTGCCACAATAGTGGGCTTACTAAATTGAGCGTTACACTACATTTCGACCCAAATGTAGTTATGGTGTGTGTGTGTGTGTGTGCATGTCATGCCCTAGGTGCTCTTGTTTCAATCGCACTTTTTGAAATAGCGAGCAATAGTTAAATGTAGAAAATGTAATAGAATGTGTGCATGGAATAGAATAGAATCCCTCCCCTATGAAGTGTGATGCAAATATCCTAGCTTGTGCCTTGATGATGGAGCTATGTGGATGCAATGCAATAGATGGATGCAACTTTAGATGGAGTGATAGTATTAAGTGATGTTAGGTCCCTCATTATGGTCTCATAACTTTATATTTATAGGGTTCTCTTGCTCTAATTTCATAATTAACCCCAAAAAGGCTAACCACAAGAAAGATAAAGATGAAAAAAATGGCTATAAGAGGCCCAAAAAGTTGTGGGAAAGTGCTAGAAGGATCGAATGGCCCCGGGGGACTAGAACATGGCACCCATTGGCACCCCAACCGAGGCTAAAATAATGCAAGAGGTCAAAAATGGCTGGGCATATGGGTGCAATAGGTCATAAATTATGAAATAAAATAAACAAGATGGCCAAAATATGGGGGTTAATTAGTACTTTCTTCACTCAAGAAACAAATAAATAATAGTATGAGACCGGGATAAATAAATGTCTAAAGTAATAGATCAAAACAAAGAACTCGATTATGATATCGATATCTTAAGCATATTCAACTAGCTCTAAATTTGCACACATAATTGAAAGTTTTCGTAGTCCATTTGGAAAGCTACATCACATGTTCAAAATCATTGTCAGTGTTAAAGGTCTTAATAGTATATCAATTTACAAAACACAATATGATATAAAACTTGCACACATTCACCAAGTGCGTAAATATGATGGTTTTATGCCTATTTAGAGTATTTTACATAAACATGACAAGATTTTGTAGGCGCTCAAATTTGGTAATTTATCCTTTGAAATGAAAATTTTGGATTTGTTCTTATGCTAAGACAAATACTCACATTCTAATCTTAATCAATATATATCTCTCTCCCTCTCTTTACTTGTTCATAAGTACACACTTGTATGTCATTCATCTAAGAAACATTAATTAACTAAAGCAATAATCCATATCCAAGCATCATTCCCTAACTTTATTTTTTCATTACTAGTTGCATACCCAAAACCATACATCTTAGGTCTATAGTGAAGTATGGTCCTATTTGACCTATACAATCCTATAAAATCCAATCTAATGACTCTTTTTCTAATTTGAATTATCTTATGTTAGTCATTTCATCTCCCTAGGTTGGCCATAATGTGAGTGCTTAACTTTGTGGAAACCTATTTAAGAAATTCAATTCTACTTTATAACTTACTTGGAATTTTCATAAGTACCTATTACAAATATCAACACTAAATAACTCAAGGCTCTCCTAAATATTCCTAAATTATTTGTACATCAATTAGAGAAACTACCACATAGGTTTGAAGCACTCAAACAAGGTTCAAGAGTCTATCTTTCTCTATTTCCAAGCATTCAAAGGTCTTAGGGCTATGTTTTAGTAAGAGAAAGTCATTCTAAGCATTTTCAAAGGTATTGAAGGGAAAATATGGATTAGTATAATCATATGAAGCATGTAATATCACATTGCTACCACACTTTGGTATATTATCTACTCTATAGTTAGCCCACTATCTTTGTGTCAAGAGACATGAGGGCACCAATAGGGGTTAGCTTAGATATACATGCACACTTGCACCTATACTAGGAGAATTAGATGAATTTTTCTCCCACTCGAGTGGATGTAATGTAACACTTGGATTTTTTTAGAAGGGATTTATTATAAAGGGTAGGCTAGACTCACCCATGCATTGATTTATCATTTGGCTATTTAAGGTTTTCATGAAATTTATTGTAATTATCTAAGGCTCCCATTTTTTCAAGTTGTTTCAAAGTTGTGTGATCCCTAGCAAAAAATAGGGACATTTTTTATAGGAAAGTAAAGAGAAAAAGAATTTATAGAACCCCATTGTGCACAGTGTCCAAGACCATATAGAAGTAGTTAATACTATACCACGTTCCAGGAAGATTTTTACGGTCTTATACAGAGCATTTTCTAGTTCTAGTTTCAAAAATGAAGCATCTATACATCTAAAACAACTCTTTTACCTAGTCTGCATACCTAGATCATCTTTTTACCACTCTTCATAGCTAATTACTTATCCCTTCATGTTTTTTGAGCAATCATTATATTGTTTTATCATAGTTGCAAGTACTAATGATTTATTCTAAATGTGCATGGTTAGTGTTAATTAATTAATTTAGAATATCAACATGTAACATTATTTAATGTTTTCTAAATTCACTCTAATCACACTTAATTAATTAGGAATCGGTAAAAAAGTACCTCACAACTCAAAAGTGTTAACCCCTTTTTATGTCCCTAAGAAAAGAAGAAGAGGAAGCTCCAATCATTTGCACAAAGTTGGTCATGGAATTTCAACCTCATAGGAAGAAGCTAAAAACACAAAGGAACACAAATCCATAAGAAATATTCAGTCACATTCAACAAAGGAAAATTTCAGCCAAAGAGGAAAAATTCACCGTAGTGACTTTGTTTAGGATAGGTGACTTCATCCTTCTTGCAAAATTACACTCACTATTTTTTTATAGATTAATGATATCTTGAATACCCTTCCTACATATTTTTAAAACTTTTCCATCATATATTAATCTAGAATAAATGTAATCCTTTCTAACCCTAATTTTTACATTCTTATTTATCTCATCCATGTTAGTGCAAGTTATCATATTTTCCCTTAATATGATTTAGGATATGAATGTTTATTGTAATTTATTATAATTATATCTTGTTTTGTTGATACATAATTGTTTAATATTTTTATTAGATTAACCCTAATGTTGGTATAACATTTTGGTGAACCTACTTATTCAATTTACATGAAACCTTTGACTTCCTTATTTCCCTTAAGGTTTCATATTTAAATCCTTCCTTGTTGGTTTTAGGAATAATATTCCATTTCCTAGGGTTAATCTAAAACCCGAACACCCTTTTCAAGACAATCTAAATCCACAAATCCAACATGTTGTATTTCCGATAGGATGCTACTCTAATAGATCTCATCCAAATACCCCCAGTTCTTGAATGCCATAAGAAAATGGTTATTATATCTTAGGATCCTTTGTCTACTCAAATTGAGGTTATTCCTAGCACAATTAATGGTAATAGTGCTTATGTTCATGGACATCCTACACACATTACCAATTATACTAATGTCATTAAGACTATGTCTGGACATGAAGGTAACTAATATGATCCTAATCCTAACCAATATTTTATAATTAAACAAATGGTACTTTCCATTGATATGGCGGTCTTCATACAAACACTTAAGGAAAAACCACATCATACGTATCATATTCTTACTGTGTTACAAACTTCCCAAAAAAAGTGAAAAGAGAAACTCTTAAGTGCTAAAAATTCACCATCCATAGGATCTCCTTCCCCCTTAGGTTCTATTACTTAAGCATTCAACTAAACTTCACATATATTTAATCTACCAACTATGGGGGCATCACAAATAGCTCCTCAAAAGTGCTAAATATACACATCATGTGGATTTTACATAAGGAAATACCACATCTTGCATGTCTAATGTCCCTTAAATTTTCCTTCAAGAACTAAAATTCTTGTGAGAAAAAATATCTCTCTCAATGAAAAATGATCAAATATCACTACCAAGTTCATTGGATTACTCGATAATCCTTTAGCACTTAAAGTTATCATTTATCCTCTACCTCCTAACTTTAATCCACTAAAGCTTACCTTTACGATGGAATATTGATCCTTAACAACACCTTAATGCCTTCATGTCCTACTTTAAAAATTACATACATGATGATACATTACTTACCAAGTTTTTTCTGCATATCATCAAGGAATACGCACCGAATGGTTTTACACAGTTCCTCTAGGATCCATACGAACATTCAAATCTATCATTAATAATTTTAAATCAACATTAAGTAATTTTAATAAATTTGAAAAATCATGTAATTCAAGTAACAACCACATGTGAGGGTTATGGATTATGTATTATATTATAAAACCTTAATTTCCATGTGGATCTAAATAAATTGACAAGGCTAAAATTATTCACTCCTAGTAGATATATTAAGTTTCATGAAGAATTCTTGTTTCTCAATTATACATATTTTAAGGACCTTTATCAAATAGTTAAATATATATTATACCTAGCTCATGAAAACAAATATGTTGATGAATGAAACAATCATCTAACAACAACAAATTTCTATCGAAATCCCTATACAAGGTAAGCTTGTTACAACCTACTGAGACTAAGAAGGTTGAAATTGTTAATGTCACACATTCTACACAACATTGCAATCATTTATCATAACCTACTCACATTATCTTATGCAAATTACTTTAGTGTAATCTTATATAACTACCATCACCTACTATTATTGACACAACCGAGAAACAAGCCTCTAGATTTGTTGAACCCTATGCTTATCAATATCATGGGAATTCAAAAATACAATTTTTATGCAAGATCTTGAGCCACGTATGAATAAAATAGTTTCTAAACCTAATTTAGGCATATTTTTATTTACTCATCCATTACCTAATCATTTTGAAACAAACAAGGTTGATAAAGTTAACATGGCTTATCACATAGTTGTTCCTCCATTGACATGTGTGTTTAATCATCTTCTAGTCGATAGTATCATTAGAGCTACACACATAAATAATTAATTATACCTAATATTACATTCTTTGATTCCTATATTCATCATGATGATGGCATCTCATCTTATCTTCATTCACACATATGTTGACTCAAAACCAATTCAAACCATTATGACAAAAAAATTCTCTAGCCACAACCTTTACATGATAGTAATTTTTATATGTCACTAATATAAGTTGCACATGTCCTCGTAGGTACTACTAAGATGGTTCAAGGATTTTATGGTAAACAATAAAAAAATTGGGGTATAGTTTCGCCAATGCAAGTTAGAACTAAAAGGATAACCACTTAATTCCTTGTAATTACTTCAAATGAAATAGTAATATGATACTCAAATGCCCTTGAATTCGTGATATGCACAAAGATTCCCTTATATAATAGAGTGATGTTTGAATTGTGTACACAACAACATAGTAGAAACTATCCCTATCATACCATATGAGTATCTTATTCACTCTACTTTGGCACCTATTATAATACCTATTACATAGATGATGTTTTGTACAAATACACAACCATTATAATATACTATACCAAGCACTAATAATTTACATCAACCTATCTCATAACATTTTGTATAATATTCAAACACTTTATGAATTCTAATCCTACACATTATATTTTATTTATCCATGTGTGAAACACACTAGTTCAACATCAATCGTGTGTGTGTGTGTGTGTAACTCTCTTGAGACATCGATGCACTCTCATTCAAATTGAGAGCCTATAATTATTATGAGTACTAGTGACATGGGTATATATATTACGCAATTGAGGGTGATAGTATTTAATATCATATTGTGTATGACTCAATCATCAATTTACATGAGAATTATCCATTGTCAAACATGACTGCTTTTCACACTTTCCTTAACATGGTATAAGTTATCAGATTGACACAATCATATGTGAGCTTCTTGTGAATATCACACTTATTACACACATATGATATACCACTTATATCAATTGTTTGACATTTTTCTTCCCTAGTTATTAATTATAGCATTTATTGATGATGTAACACATTTCTCATTGATCTAATGTGATTGTTGAGGGAAAAATACCACCTAGGATTCCACCTCACCTTTTTTGTTATTTATTTATAATTGCCCACAGCCATTATTTTTGCATTTACATTTAACATATCTTATTCTAAAAAATGTAAAATAATATAGCATTACAAAAATACAAAATCAAGACCTATGTTTGACATACATGATCATTTCTAGCTTTGATCATGTTGATCATTTAGACTTGGCATTATACACTACTCTAACACTCATGCTTCATAGAATACACTAAGTAGTGGACACTCATGGAAATTACCACCCTGAGGGAATATCCATGTTAATGGACATCTTATATACCAAGATTACTTTGATCACAACTTTAGCACCTTCGAATTTTAACATCTTGATATCCAGGAGTGTCAACCAAAATATGGGTATACCTATACTTTGAGGGTATCTATACACATGAGTTTATCATGATCGTATCTCTTGACATTGTTCCATTGTGTACGTGCCATAATGTTATACTAGTTTTTACATGTGTTATACCTTTCTTTTTCCATTGATTGTGTCACTTACTTGTAGACGCCAACTTGACTATGATCCATGTTTACTAACTTTACTACTTGTATTAGTTAATGAATACATGCAGTGATACAAGTATTAATTTCTCACATGATTTATTTCTCACATGACACTAATTGTTCACATGATTGATTACTCACAATACACTACTTTTTTACACAAATGATTACTTACATAACATTACTTGCTTACATGATTCCTTGATCACACTACACTACTTATTTACACAATTTATTCATAACATTACACTAATTATATACATCATTTATTGTTATATAAAATTATTTGAGTTGACTACTCCATGTATTTGTGTGTTACATTCCTTGATTGCTTTAAAGTATTAATTATTTTGATTGGTATGTATTCTTGTGTGTTTTATGCTTTAATTTTGTGTGACATTGATTGACTTGACTGCTTTGTGCATTTGTGTGTCATCTTCCACTAATTTCTATATGAAATTGTTTGACATTGATTGATATATGTACTTGTGTGATTAATATGTGATACTATCTTTCTTGATTTTTATAGACACTTGTTTGAGTTGCAAAATTGACTTATATGATAGATCCATATAATTTATGTTATCTATTGTGTTTTTTCTTTCTATTATATCATATAACATGATTTTTATACACTTGTGTGATTTTTGTGGTGTTTTCATAGTATTCTTGTATTATGTGTGCTTTGTTTTCTCATCTACATAGATGTTTATGTGTGATTTCCATTACATGTTCACTCTATGCTCATCTACATTTGGGGTGTATTGCTCCTCCTACTTATTATGATATGCATGTGTTATATTTTGCAATGGAACAAAACATCCCATGATACATTTCTTTTCACATCCTTGATAGGATCACATGTACTATGACATACTTGCTTGAGTGATTGTTGTTAGACATAAAATATTATGACTTAATTAGTTTAAAAATTACACTATTTTGCTACTCATTGATTGACACACATGGATTAATCACATACTTTCTTGACCAACATTGCTTGATTGCATTCTTGGCTCTAGATATTATGGTTTGTTTACACTATGATTATTGCTTGAATGACATTGCCTCTTATAGATTGGTTTGTTAGTAACTTTATTGATATACCACTGGCTCTTATATATTTCTCGTAACACTTTGGATAATTACACACTTCAGCTCATAACATTGTTTGTTACATATTTCTCCATGCATATGTATTGCTTATGATATTGGTTATTACACATTATTCAAAGATTAATACGTTCTTCTATATTACATGCTTATGGCATAACGGTTACACATTTCTCTACATACATTGGTTATTTATTTTATTTCCTACTACATGATGTTTATCATTACTTAGTACATTGTTATTATCACTTGCTTGTTACACATTGGCTTTATATCATTGTTTGTTACATGTTTGTTCATGCACCCACAAGCTAAATACTAACACTACTAACCTCGTTGAGTTTTTCATGTATTATTAGTTATATCTCTTTATGATAGGTCTATCATGTCATTTTACGCCATTTCATGTCTCAGGTCACTATGGATCCATTAGGATTTGAGTCATGTGTTTTTTATCATGCCACTTTTTGTATCATTTTTATGTTATAGTGTTTAATATTGTTAAAAACTTTCATGATATATTTCATTCTTTTGATGATGCATATACAATACTTATCCTACATTCTTATTGTCTTCCAACTTATACACATTTCTCATGATTTATTTTATAAATCTATCATGAACGTTATCATGACATGTTTACTCCTATGATC
Organism: Taxus wallichiana var. yunnanensis; assembly: GCA_018340775.1. Lineage (NCBI taxonomy): Eukaryota > Viridiplantae > Streptophyta > Pinopsida > Cupressales > Taxaceae > Taxus > Taxus wallichiana. Next base: position 777,516,327 of record CM031235.1, read on the forward strand.
ATACACATTGTTAGATATCACATTGATTTATCTCATGAATGTTACATGATATTTGTGATAATACATGCTTTATCTTATGAAATATACACATTTTACCATGTTATTTGATACACTCATTTTGATAAATTGTTGAAGGCTTCAGCAAGTGAGAATAATTTGAAAGATGAGATTTTGGATACACTGCATTTGAAACATTAAATCTTGACGTTTCAAGTCCAACTACAAGACCTCATCGTCAAGAGAGAAATATTTTTATTCCCAAAGAGACATTATTACAATATATAGTGTAATATTTGATGCTTGACCTTTCCTATTCTTTAGAAAGATTTGTCTTCTTGATGCTTGACCTTTCCTCTTCTCTAGTTCTTATTTTGGTTTATATCATTTATCTTGTTATTACTACATTTGTACATGACTAACACTTTCTCTTTTGAGCTAAGACATCTTGTGCAATATCCCTTATCTTAAAAGGGGTGCATATTATGGGTTTACATTGATTTTGGTTTATATCATTGATCATGTTGTTATTGCACTTTTACATGACTAACACTTTATTTTTGAGCTAAGTTATCCTTTGCAACATACCTTATCTCAAGTGGAGGGCATATTATGGGGTTTTCTAACACATTTGTGTAGCTTTCATATACAATGTTTTAAATGACCCTCTATGATGATATATACATATTAATTGATGAAATCTACATGATTATTATATCACTTGTTTGCATGGATTTATTTATCGGACCTAATTTTGTTGGATGGCTACACATATATTCACTTAATATGACTCGTTGATGAAAATGGTCTATAGGATTCAATTAGTAGGAACAATCAAAAGCGGATCATTTACAGGATTCAATCATCATGCCCAATTGTTGCATATGGTTCACAAGCTTCACATAACAAACCCCAACTACTATGGTCTTATGTATACTTGGTTACTCTACCCTCACATACATCACTGGGGAAAACAAGTGTATATTTTTCATGAATATTCACTTTTTGTTATTTTTCCCTTACATTCACCATTAGGGGGAAAGGTGTACACATTTCATACTTTTACTTTTAAATTTATGTTATTTATTGATTTTATATTAGTATGTTGTTTGGACTTTGATACATATTTTTGCATGTGGAACATAGGGTCACATATATGAATAAACATATAAAGGAGAAGGAAACACACAAATTCTAGTCTCGTGCAAGTCTTGTTCTTATGAGAGGTTTGTATTTCATTTTTATTTTAATCAATTAATTTTCATTCACTAGATTAAAATGGGGGCAAATGTAGATACCTAAATTTGATCTTATCAATATTTGGAAATCAATCCTTGGAATTTATCTTATCCCACCTATTGTGTAATTAATTGAATAATTCTTACACATTATGTTCTTAATAATGGCCACTATATCACACTCGTTGTCCTTCATTGAATGGTTAAAATATCATTCTCAAGATATACTAAGACACATCTTTGAACATATGGCAACTATATCAAATGGAAATATTACACCGTGCTCTAATGAATTAGACCATGTAGAAAAAATTTGGCTAGATGAATTTATCCAAATCAAATGAATTCATCCTAAAACCCTAGCGGCCACATTTTCAAATCTACAAGCTACCCTAGTTAGTCATGTTTCATTTTAAGGGAAATATAACCACAACAATCACTTATATAAGCATACTAACCTAACTCCTTCTAATATCCTCACACCTCATATATTTGTCTACTTAAGTGATCACAAAAATCACTCAATCATATTCAACCAATCCTAACTCCAAACACACATCATTAAAAGCTTATTTGGGCACTTTACAAAGCTACATCACAAGCCCATGATCATTATTAAGTGCCAACGGTATTCATAGGGTATTTATTGCCAAAATATGTTGTGATATGCATATTTCACACATTCGTTAGGTAGGGAACTACGAGGGTTTTATGTCACTTATTTCTACATAGGCATGGAAGGGTATCACACAACCCAAAAGTGCTAACCACTTTTAATGTCCCTAAGAAAATAATACTAAGAGGACTACCTAATCATCTTCATAATTTTGATTGCATAAACTTAACCAAAAAACTACAAATATAGAGAAACACAATGTTAGAAGCAAGATCAAGTCACATTCAACAGAGGAAAAATTGTCCAAAGTGGAAAAATTCACTCGAGAAACTTTTTCAAGACAATAAACTTTGTCTTGCTTGTATAGATTACACTTATATTTTCAAGATATCTTGATGACGAATTTCACACCCTTCCCGCACATTGTCGATTCATCATATCTAAGTCTTGAATTGGTGTAATCCTCTCTAACCCCAGATTTCTTACATTCCTAGTAGTTCATCTATGTTAGTGCAATTTATTGTATTTTTCCCAAATAGGATATAAGATCTTAAGGTATTTAGTTATTGACTATAATATGATTTTATTTCATTAACATGCCATTATTTAGTATCTCAATTAGACCAACCCTAATTTTGGTATTTCACAACTATGTAAAAATTATGATACAAAATTAGAAATTAATTACATGAGATCAGTTATATGATGATCAACCATTATATTAGAGCATCTCAAATTGGAATTACATGCATCCCTTCTAACCATACATGAATGAATCATGACTGACTATTAATCACAACTATACAAGCTATGTTGATATATGTGGCAATCATAAGGCTAATCTATTATCATATGATTTCAACCAATATCAAAACAAAGTTAATTAAGTAAGTAACTTTGCAAGAACATTTTAGATCATGTAATAAATTAATCATCACGAATTTAAATCATCTAATCATTCCAAATTTAAAACATATAAAACACAATTAAGATATTAAATTAGACATTGGTCATCCTATATACAAAATAAATATAAGAAATTAAAATATAAATAGCATGTTATACATGATAACAAGAATCATTCATGTACATCAAATGTCAAATTTAAGTGTTTTGTAAATTGTGATCAAGTATAAAATAGAAACAAACTACCACAGGATCATGCTCTAAAAGGTGAATGACTCGACTTAGCTCAAAAATATGAACATGCTCAATCCTATCACTATCGCTCCTAATATATGGCTATATGGGCTTGAAGTCTAACATTATCCAATAGAAGATGCACCAACTAATTGAAAAAGTGAAACGCTTAATGTATCCTTAGGAGGTGGAGGTGGAGGTGGAGGACTTTCAATATCTATAAGGTGAAATATCAATCACACTAATTCCTTCTCCACCTCATCATAATGGATGACCTTATAAACATTGGTTATAGTATTCCTTACAAGAGGATCAAACAATTAAAAAAGTCACTTATATCCTCCACAACCCACTTTAGCCTCCTATCCTTCTTAATGTTTCAAAAATATTGGGTGAGCCTTTGTAGTGTCTCCTTGATCACGGAGGTCCATAAATGGGTAACTATGAATAAGTGTGTAGCTCAAAAATTACCAAGATATATGTGTATATATCAACACAAAAAATACAAATACAAATAATCATGATAAGAGAAATTGACACACATTCATACTGAGATTAGTCTCATGAGGGATAGGATAATTGGTAGTTCCTCTACATCATGAGGAACACCATGTGCTCCCATATTACTAGTAAAAATGGATCCAAATGGCTCATCATCCACCACTTATGTATAAGTTATTGTACAGCCCACATCATAAATATCATGAATATTAATATCCTTATCTTTATCATCATCATTGGTGTCAATAAGCTCTATGGATATAGCCCAAGTTACATGATCTCTCAACCGACATACACGTATCTTCATATTTTTTTGTGCCATTAGAGATAGAGCACGTCTTGGATAATGCATAAACTATTGAGTGACCCTATCATAGTGAAATAACTTTGTCACCTTTGAGATCCGATCCCAAATCCATCTCCTAACATTCATCCTTTGTAATTATATATGTTCCTCTTCCCGAATCACCATTACCTTTATACGGCTGTATAATCTATTTCCGGCACTAGCTCATCCAATATTCACTAACATTATGTCATGCTCTACCCATGGAGAACCTACCCAATACTCTACATAGCATAAATCTTGATTCCACTCTCTCGTGAGGTAGGATTGGCCTTAGAATTTGCTCATACACCTATATCTACAGCACCACCATCATAATCCTCTCTATATAAGCGATGTAAATCTCTATAGAGTTGGTAAATCATTGTGTGCCCCTAAGAAAATTATGTTTCACTCTCCTCGATCTCTTAAATAAATGGCCACATCTTATACAAGTGACATGGAGTACCCAAAATACAAATAAAAATTTCGTAACCATGAAACACCTAACCAAACTATATCCCCACTATCACAAAATACTCACAATGTATATAGCGATAATCTATATAGAGATGAGTAAAATAAATGTTCACCTTCTAGTAATATATATCATTGTGCAATAAAACACGGTGACCAACAATGAGTAGACACAAAATCCGTGACACATCCTCTAATATGACCATCATCTCCAAATAGTAACTAGAAGATACAAGTATCTGGACTCCATGTGCACATAATATAGTCAATGAGTGTACACTACAAGAATTTCACACATTTAACACCAGGACACCAAAAAATTTGGTGTTCATATCTATTTTTTTTGTAATATAACACCAATTTGGTATCATCCTATAAATTTAACACCAGGACACCAAAAATTTTGGTGTTCATATATTTTTTGTAATATAACACCAATTTGGTATCATCCTATAAATTTAACACCAAGACACTAAAAAATTTGGTGTTCATATCTATTTTTTATGTAATATAACACCAATTTAGTATCATCTTATAATTTAACACCAATATAATAGTGTTTATTTGTAAGATGATACAAAATTGGTGTTATATTTTGGTGGTCAAATTTTCTTCTTATAATTTAACATTGAATTTTTAGTATCTTAACATTAATAGTAGTTTATAAGGTAATCATTATTATCATCCAAATGTGCTTGTGAAAGGCCAATAAAGACTTTTTGAATAGGTTATTCATCTATTGTTAAATGTGTGAAATTCTTGTTGTGAATTAATTGAACTATTTTATATATTCAACTATATTTAATATATAGTTTACATATAAATTTGTATAAAAATAACGGTCATATTTTATATATACAAGTTACATGTGATAGTTATTTCAAATATTTGCAAGTATTCTACAACTAAAATCATAAAAATGTCTAAATGACTTTCAAATCTGACCCAAGAGCCAAGGATGTATTATATATACTTAGATTATAGAGTCACTTGTAATGTTTTTTTATTGGCGAAAAAGAGGCTCAAGGCCTCACTATATATATAATCATAAGAACAGGGAGAGTTCTAATTACAAAAAAACATCTATGATGGTATAGCCAAATCGCATGAATTACATTCGACCAAAAAAAAGACTTATAAACTAAATATATTTGAGCTATTCATCCAAAGAGTTGGTTACCATGACAGTGGCAGCGTCAACATTCCTAGCTTCATCCTCGATCATCAGTGCTTTACCAAGGAATTGGCCAAGTTGGAGGCCTCAAACTTCTCAGTAGGAATTTGTAAGGCTGAGAAAATTGCATCAATCTTTTTACCTTGTTGCATGCTTTCCATGACCATGTCCTTGGTAAGCTACCACATTTGGTCCAATTTCAGACCCACATCAAACCCTAATTGCTCCAAATCTTCATGGATTGCATAAGCATTTTTGGCACCAAGAAAAATAGTATATACCACGATTATCCGAGTTACTTTTAGAGTATCCAAATGAGGATTGGATTGACCCGAGTCATTCATAACGTGTACAACCTCTTCCACCGTAGTCATATCTCCCTAACTTATAGAAAGTTGCGCCTCGAAAGTTGGTGGTCATCCACCTTAAAAGCTTAGGTTCTTTGACACCGTTCATGAGCACCTATTTTCAATAGTCCAAAGCCTCCTTAGAGTAACCCTGGTTCTCCTGTCAATAAAATGAATAGTTTTCAACAGTTGCTTCAGCTTTAAATCATTTACTAGACCTAGGAATGAATAATGCACATCTTCAATACTGAAACCATGCACCAAATTCTCCTACATTTCCCTGATAGTGTTACTGGCAGTAACCTTTCCTTTGTTCTCTCTCGTCCTCTTCTCCATTCCACCACTACAATCCCCCTTCTCAATGCAAATCAGATGCCGAGAGATTTTTGGAAACCATGGTTAAATAATCCTCCTTGACACTTACCCGAATCCATCCACACGTGTCTCATGGATACTCTAATAAAGGCAGGTGATTTATAATAATTTTGCATTGTCTTCATTAGTAGGATGTGGTGGCCACCTCATTGGCAACACGTGTAGATGAGATCATCCCATCAATTTTAATTATCATGCCTGTTTTTTCCATAATTTCCACTATGTCCATCATTTTTAGGGGTCTGCTAACATTTAGTTCCACCCCCAAATTAGCTAATCGATCTGCAACTTTGTTAGCCTCCCTAGGAATGTGTGAAATGTGATTACCATTGAGGAGTTGTGAGCATTCTTCGACAATGTGATGAAGATTCCAGTGACTTTCTGCCACATTTAACTGCATTTATGATCATTAAAGAATCCCCTCAACTAGGAGATTATCCCATTGTTTTTCTTTAGCTATTTGAAGGCCTCTCCACAGAGCTTTGGCTTCAGCAAAGTTGTTGGTGCAAATGCCCCAAGCTTCATAAAAACCAAGAATGGGTAAACCATTGGAGTCTCTGAAAATACCACTTGCTCCCGCATTCCCCAGATTACCCCTAGAGGCGCCATCAAAGTTAAACTTGATGAAGTTTCTAGAGGAAATTCCATTTTGCTTGCATTTTTCCTCTATTTTGAGCATTAAACCCTTATCAAGGATACCAAGTAGGTTTTATTTCTAGTTTAGATAAATACTATACTCAGAGGGGTAGATCTTACCATTGTTAGGTTGTCATGTCATGATTAATTCTTTAATTGATCTAAAAATTAGTGAGAGAATATTATCACTATTTTGACTTTTACCTCGAATATTATCATGTTTCTTTCTAACCAAACATTCCAATGAATATGGGAATTGAGTTTTAGATTTGAAGAAGAGGGGAGGATTTGAGTTTTAAATCCCAACCAAGGATTATTCTTCTAAGAGAATATGAGAGGGTCAAAGGAAGCTTAATCCTTTCAAAAAAATTATGCCAAAAATAGAAGAATACTCACAGTGAATAAGAAGATGGCTTGAATTGTCCTTGGCTTTGAAGCATAGAGGACATTGGGAAGGACCAAAGAAACCACGCTTGTAAAGATTAGATTGAATGAGAATTTTGTCCCAATAGGCAGACAAAGAAAATAATTTTCCTTAGGGAGACCTTTTTGGAACCAAACCTTATGCACAGGAAAGAAAGAAAATTCTCTATTTTGGAGAGTGATGTTGGAGTAACCTCCTCTAACATTGTATCTTCCAGATTTTTCCCTATACATATCAAAGTATCCATGTGTCTGGATAAATGGAATGGGTGGAGAATTTTAATAAGTGTTGATTTCTCTGTTTGCATATCGATGGCACTTGTAAATCAATCCATCCATTATGATCTTGGTTAATATAATTGTGAACCATGTTGCCAATTTGTCACTCACACCAAATTTAAATATTATTCGGGTTCGAGTATGTAAGGGATTGTTAAGGATCTGTTGTCTCCCAAAACTACTCTACATTTTCATAGCCAAATTAAAAAAAATTGAGCTCATGCCCTTCGTTGGTGTTTAAGCCAAGTTAGAGATTCAAGAAATTAGTAAAAGTCGTGCCCTGAGAGTTTGTTTAAACCTTTGTTTTCTCGTTTTTAAATCCTCCATTTCTCGGTCTGTGCACGTAATATCCTCTTTGCAACCTCCATTTTTGATCGAAATTGTTCACTTGTTCTATGGCATGGGTCGTCAAATCATTGTTTTGCCTTCATGCCTCTAGTTCATGAAGGAAATTTGAAAATTGGACTCAAAATGATGAAGTTTTCTTTCTCTACATATTTTCCACAGCCAAGGTGACCTGATCACGATGAAGGCTTCTTTTCCCCATCAAATTTTGACCCCAATGAATGTAGGTACGTGGTCAAATCCTATTGGATGGGGAGGAATGGGATTTTTGGTGAACTTAACACTTTTGGTCACTTTTGGAAAAAATGGTAAATTTGCCCGCTTAGCTTCGCCAAGGTCTCGGGCCCATCATTGAAAAGTCAAAGTGGAGGAGCGGAATGAAAAGAACTTTGAGTTTTGAGCCTCTTTTCAAAAAAAAAGTGAAAAGTTAAAAAGTGACCCACAGCCCCGATCAGGATTTAAAGGGAAAAATTCAAAGTTGAAGCCCACAAGGAGAAAGTCAAAGGTGAAGCCCGCTGTTGAAAAGTCAAAGCAAACGAGCAGGCCATCGGGGCACTTTTGGAAATTTAACCAAATTCCCAAAAGTGAAGTAAAAGTTATAATTTTCCCCATAACTCCACCATGGTCTCGGGCCCGCCGTTGAAAAGTCAAAGCAGAGGAGCGAACGACAGCGGAGAACTTTGAGTTTTTGAGCCTTTTTTCAAAAAGGTTAAAATATTGAGAAAAGGGCCGCGACCGCATTTCCAATAAGAATGTGCCACATGTCCTAGTCAAATCGGAGCAGCGGCTGGTAGAGGAAACTGAGTTTTTGAGCCTTTTTCCAAAAAGGTTAAAATGTTGAGAAAAGGGCCGTGATCCCACTTCTAATAAGAATGTGCCACGTGTCTAAGTTGAAAAGTCAAAGCGGGGCTGCGGGCCAATTTTTTCCAAATTGTCAAATCTCAAGAAAAATCACAAAATTTGAAAGGCTTCCCCCGTAGCCGCTCCAATCCCTTCCCCGCCACATGGATGGCCCAATTTTAGAGTTAGAGGAACAAATCAAATGGTCTATATTTATACTTGGTAAATCAAATGTAATGGTTGCTTTGCAAGATCTAGCTTTTAACCATTAGTTTCAATCATTACTTCATTGCCATAAGGATTCTAGACTGGAAGAGGAACGTGTTGTCGGGTCAGTAAGGGCACCCTAGAGAAGAGCATAAAATTTCAAACTAGCTGATAGAAGATACACTCGGAAACTGAGACAAGGAGGACAAGTTGATCCCACATTTGAAGAGCTTGAAAGAGAGGCAAGAGCTGAAGAATAGATAAGGGCTCAACTTGAAGAAATAGAAAGACTCCAAATTGAAGCAGAAGAAAGAGTAGTAGCAGAAGTAGCCTTAGCAAGACCAGAGGCTAGAAATAGGAATAGAATGGGTGATCATGAACGTGAAGTATGCAGGCCTAACATACCATGGGGAAGAAATACTAGTCCACTTGCTCTTCCACAACCACTTCATGAGCTCCCAAGAGGCTCAAGAAATAACTTCCCAAAATTCAAAGGGGATGGTTCTCAGCTCCCAGAAGAACATGTAGCAGCATTCATCACTTTGTGTGTGGAGTGTTGGGAGTTGAAGATGAAGATGTTTCATTAGGATCTTGTGGAGTCACTCCTAGAAAAGGTTTGTTTTGAATGGTTCTACATGTTGCCCCCAAGATCTGTCACACATGCTTTGGAAGATATAAGAAGTGCATTTGAACATAGGTTCAAGAGCACAGAAGTTTGTCAGGATCTGCTAGTCCAATTGGTTTAGATGAAGAATGAGACCTCTGAATCAATGAGAGATTTTGTAGAAAGGTATGATAGGTTAACAAGAAGGATCCCAGAAGATGTGGTACCCTCTAAGAACAACTTGAAAATGTTGTTCATCGGTGCTTTTCCATCGGTTAGTTTCTTCCTCAGAAGAGCCCAACCAAGAACATTGAGGGAAGCTGAAGACTTTATAATTAAGACTGATGATGATCTAATTCTTCCTAGAAAAGTGAAAGGACCAAATGGGAAGAAAAAGGTCAGAGTTCAAATTCAGTCACCACTAATCCAATGTTCCAAAAAATGGCAAATGACCTAGTTGCTTTGAAGAAACAACTATCACAAATCACAATGAGGAATGCTCCAAGGAGACTAAATCTTCCTAATAGACCAAGAATTGCTCCACCCTCGTAGGCTTGCTCTTGAAGCACCACTAGTCAATGCCATATGTGACACTAGGGAATTAGAGGAAGGAGCAGACATTGAGGAAACTAAAGAAGAAAGCATGGATGACTATGAAAACTATCTTGAAATTGAAGAGGTTGGCATGCATAATGGCCTGATTGAATATGTTGCTAATGAGGAGGAAAGTGATGAAGAAGCTCCAAGTTTTTCATGTGTTGTTTTCACTTGTGCACAATCCAAGAATGGTGTTTCAGCCTCAGCAGTTGCAACTGAGAGTAGGAAGAACAAAGAAGATAGCTCTCCAAAACCTCCACTAAACAAGATTATCAGCAGGGATCACCATTACCACCTTCCATGGAATCAGCCAAAGAGAAACCAAATTCACTGGTTGCCAAGGATCATGCTATTGTGCCAAGTAAGTTATCTGATTCTTCTCCCAACTCAAAATTTGTTAAGAGCAATTCTCTTCTAAATATTGGTTCTGCAAGAACATCTAAATTTCAATCAAAGGCTACACCCTCACCTCCTTCTAAGCCAATTGCTACATTTGAAAAGGAGAACCCAACACCAAAAGTAACAAAACCCCTATCATTTAAATCCTCTCCCACTTCTGGAACCTCTTCTTCATCTACCATAACTCCATTTGACTTTGTGGAGCATGCAAGAAAAACCAAAGTTTAGCTCTCTGAGATTGAATACCTACAAACACATCCTACCCAATTTGACAGATTCATCAAGGCAATTTGTGGTAGTAACCCTTTTTCTTCAAGCCCAATCTCTAAAGGCCTATTACCCACACCATCCATATCACCTTCTCAAAACATGTTAGCCCTCAGTGCCTCCAACACTAATAGAGTTGAGCCTTTCTACCTGTCACTTCTCATCAAAGGCTTCCAGTTGAAAAATTGCATCATAGACTCTAGAGCCTCAAATAATGTGATGCAAAAAATTTGCAAATGCTCTTAGCCTCACTTTGACCCAAGAAAATGGCACATGTTATTCAATGGAATCCAAACAAGTTCCATTGGTAGGAAGAATCAAGGATGCTCAGGTTGCATTAGCTGATTATCTAGACAAGAAGATACTCCTGACCATCTTGGTGGTAGACATCCCAGCCTCTTTTGGTATGTTATTGAGCAGAAGTTTTTGTAGAGACCTAGGTGGAGAAATAAAAATGGATTGGTCGTCTACAACTATCCCAGTGAAAGGAGAAATGAAGAAGTTGTCGCTTAGGAAAATGAAATTCACAAAGAAGCAAATATGATTATCCAAGTGGTAACATCCTCTTTCAATATTGTGGGCTGGAAACTACTTCCTTACATCACAAAAGGAAGAGAACTTGTCACTCGTCATGGAGGAAGAAGAAGATCAGATTTGGAAAATGGAGTTTGATGGAAGTCATTCTAGAGAAAGTTCAAGAGCTGGTGTAGTATTATACTCTCCCTCCAATGAGGTATATCCTTTTTCCTACAAGCTGCAATTTGACAATACAAATAATACAGCAGAGTATGAAGCATTACTCTTAGGCATGAATGTAGCATAGGACATGGGAATCAAGAATTTGAGATGCAAAGGTGATGCAGAGGTTGTGGTAAAGCAGGTCTGCTAGCAATATCGTGTAAAAACCCCAGACTCAGGCACTATAGAAATAGAGTGTGGGACTACATTGAATCCTTTGATGCATTCTCCATTGAAGCTATCCCTAGGAGCTAGAATGAAAAGGTTAATTCTCTAGTAGTGGCAGCTTCCTTAGTGACACCTCATCCTTCTTTTGGCAAGGATAAAGTAACCATTGAGATGGTTTTCAAACCTAGTGTACCGATAATGCAAATCACCGTGTCTCCAATGATGACAATCATATCCTAGCCTTCTTAAAACAAAGGGATAACTTCAATAATCTTTTCTTTGAAGGAAGTGAAAACCCACACCGTGAATCAGTCCCCAAAGAAGAGAAGGAAGGAATTGATGGAATTGATGAAGAGGGAGTAATCAAACTAAAAGGAAACAAAATCCCCAAAGGTCTAGTTTCTTTGGAAGATCTCTTTGACAAGCATGACAGGTTCATCCAAGAGAAATAAAAGTAGTCTTCTCAATGTCCATCTGATTTTGATCAAGAAAACATTGGCACTTCAGAGAATCTAAGGATGGTTAACATTGGTAAATGCTGCTCACCAGAAGAGAAGATAAAGTTTGTTGCTCTGCTAAAAATTACTCAAATGTGTTGGCCTACTCCTACGATGAACTCAAATATTTTCAGCCAAAGGAAATGCATCACTCCATTCCTTTGAAGCAAGGAGCTAAGCCCTTCAGGCAGAAACAAAGGCCCTACAATCCAAATTTTTTATGTTATCAAAGAAGAGGTGACAAAGATGCTCAATGCTAGAATCATCTTCCCCATCCACCATTCAACATGGGTGGCTAACATTGTGCCAGTAAGGAAGAAGAATGGGGAAATAAGGATTTGTGTAGACTTCCGAAATTTGAATTAGGCATCTCTCAAGGACAATTACCCTCTTCCAATCATGGATCACATTTTTCAAGTAGTCACTAGATCTAAAATTCTCTCTTTTCTTGATGGATTCTCAGGGTACAACCAAATCAAGGTGGCAGAAGAGGATTGCAACAAAACAGCCTTCACAACACCTTGGGGCACTTTTTCCTACAGTAGAATGCCTTTTGGCTTGATCAATGTTGGGGCCACTTTCCAAAGAGCAATGGACTTGGCCTTCAAAGATTTGAAATATTGCATTTTCATTTACCTTGATGACCTCACGGTTTTCTCAAAAGGAGGGGAGATCATATTTGTCATTTGGAGCAAGTCCTTACAAGGTGTAGGAAACATGACATTTCTCTAAATCCAAAGAAGTACATTTTTGGAGTCACAGAAGGTAAGTTGTTGGGACACATTGTGAACAAACATGGAGCACACATTGATCTTGAGAGGATCAGAACTATCCAAGCACTAGCCTTACCAACTAGAAAGAAGGGAGTTCATTCATTCTTTGGAAAGGTAAACTTCCTTCATCATTTTGTGCTTGAGTTTTCTGAACTAACTAAGCATATAACTTCTATGATGAAGCCTCAAGCAAGCTTCAAGTGGAATAAGGAAGGAAAAATAGCATTTGAGGATATCAAGAAAGCCATTACCAAAGCTCCAACTCTTGTATCTCCAGATTTCAACAAGGATTTCATCATGTATTGCTTTATGCATCGTAACATACACTCTCTAATGTCCTTGTTCAAAAAAATTATGAAGGTTTGGAAGCACCCATTGTTTTCATGAGCTTTCATTTGAAAAATCATGAGCTAAAGTATAGCCAATTGGAGAAACATGCCTACGCAGTGGTTAAAGTTGTTAAAAGTTTCAGATTCTACATTCTCAATTCCCATATAGTGGTGATGGTCCCTGGAAGTGCAATCAAGACCATTTTGAGTCAACAAGATCCTAGGGCTAAGAGAGGAAGTTGGATTGCAAATACCCAAGAGTATGATTTGGAGATTAGGCCCTCTAATCTAGTAATAGGAAATGGTTTGTGCCATCTGATCACTAAAGATGAAGCTCTCAGGGCTCAACAGGGGAAAAGGATGATGTTTTCTCAACTTGTTCAGGAAACAGTCCACAAGTGCTCTTTGTCACCACTACTGATGAGTGGTATGCTAATATTGCTTACTACCTCACTTATGGAGAATTCCCTCCTCATCTTGATTACAAAAAAAGAAGAACCCTCAAGCTGAAAGCAGCCAAGTTTGTGATCTGGAATCATGCACTTTACAAGAGAGGTCTGGATGGTTGTTTCCTTAGGTGTGTGGATAAGGAGCAACAACAAAAGTTGCTCAGGGCATATCATGATCAAGCTTGTGGTGGAAATTTCTCAGCAATGGTCACTGCACATAAGATTCTCAGGGGGAGATACTATTGGCCCTCCATCTTTGTAGACACTCAAGATTGGGTTTCCAAATGTAAAGCATGCCAACAATTTGTTGGAAAACCACAACTAGTTGCATTACCACTCAGGCCTGTAGTGATTGAGGAACCATTTCAGCAATGGGGGCTTGGATTTCATTGGTGTTTTGAATCCTCATTCAAGTGCAAGGCATATTTATGTACTCACTGCAACTAATTACTTCACTAAATGGGTGGAATCCATTCCAACCAAGCAAGCCATCTCTGAAACAATCTGAAACTTCATCAAGGAGAATATCATTGTCCATTTTGGAGTACCACAGAAGATTTTTGTAGACAATGCCACCTATTTCTCTTCAAAGGAGCTCACTGATTTTTGTTATGGTTTTGGAATCTCCTTATCTCACTCTTCTAACTACTATCCACAGGGAAATGGTCAAGCTGAGTCAAGCAACAAGAACATTGTGACCATTGTTCGCAAGTTAGTAGATGAGAATCAAAAGAACTTGCACAAGAAGTTATATGATGCATTGTGGGCCGATAGGATCACTCCTAAGAAGGAAATAGGTATGTCACCTTTCCAAATGTTGTATGGAGTTAAGGCAGAGATTCCTCTCACAATCGAGATTCCATCTCACAAGTTGCTGCAAGAAATAGAATATGGTCAATACAAAAACTCCATTGACAAGAGGACCCTCTTCCTAGAGAAGCTGGAGGAAAGTAGATGCCAAGTGGTGGATAGAATTAAAGAACACCAATTGAAAGTGAAGAAGATCCTTGATAAGAGGGCAAAGGCAAGAGAATTCAAGGTTGGAGATTTTGTCCTGCTTTGGGACAAGAGAAGACAACCAAAGGGAAGCCATGGAAATTTTGATTCATTATGGCTCAGCCCATTCCAAATTCATGGAGCTTGTGGTGAGAATGTTTTTCTCCTCTCATACTTGGATGGAACACCATTGGAATTTCCTCAAAGTGGGAAATAATTCAAACTATATCATCAATGAAAGTGGGTTGTCCCCCGCCTTGTACCATAGGTGATTTCATACGTGTGTTTTTCCCCTTTCTGTTGTGTGGTTTTGGTTTCATTTTGTTTAGTTTTTATTGTGCGTGGTTTGGCTTGTGTGTTTCCTCCTTCTTCCATTCTTTCACAAAATTATACATCACTCAGCAAGGCCCAATGGATAAGGCACTAGTCAACGTAATATGTTTTGAAACTTGAGATTATAGATCCTCATGTCGTGCCCTAGCCATGCCCAGTTCACGCCATGTCCCCAAGCTAGAGCCAGTTGTTGTCTCCTAAAAACTACTATGTGTTTTCATAGCCAAATTCAAAAAATTTGAGCTCATGCCCTTCATTGGTGTTTAAGCCAAGTTAGAAATTCAAGAAATTAGCAAAATTCGTACCCTAGAGCTATTTAAACCTTTGTTTTGCTCATTTTTAAAAATCCTCCATTTCCCGGTCTGTGCACGTAATATCCTCTTTGCAACCTCCATTTTTTATCGAAATTGTTCACTTGTTCTATGGAATGGGTCATCAAATCATTGTTTTTCCTCCATGCCTCTGGTTCATGAAGGAAATTCAAAAATTGGACTCAAAACAATGAAGTTTTCTTTCTCTGCATATTTTCCACAGTCGGGATGACAGGCTTCTTTTCCCCATCAAATTTTGACCCCAATGAATGTAGGTACGTGGTCAGATCCTATTAGATGGGGAGGAATGGGATTTTGGTGAACTTAACACTTTTGGTCACTTTTGGAAAAAATGGTAAATTTGCCCCGCGGCTCTGCCAAGGTCTTGGGCCCATCATTGAAAAGTCAAAGCGGAGGAGCGGAATGACGGAGAACTTTGATTTTTGAGCCTCTTTGCAAAATAGGTGAAAATTTAAAAAGTGGCCCGCAACCTTGATCAGGATTTAAAGGGAAAAATTCAAAATTGAAGCCCACAAGGAGAAAGTCAAAGGTGAAGCCATTTGAAAAGTCAAAGTGGACGAGCGGGCCATCGGGGCACTTTTGGAAATTTAACCAAATTCCCAAAAGTGAAGTAAAAGTTCTAATTTTCCCCGTGACTCTGCCAAGGTCTCGGGCTTGCCATTTAAAAGTCAAAGCGGAGGAGCGGAACGGTAGAGAACTTTGAGTTTTTGAGCCTTTTTTCAAAAAAGGTTAAAATGTTGAGAAAAGGGTCGCGATCCCATTTCCAATAAGAACATGCCACGTGTCCTAGTCAAATCGGAGCAATAGGTCAGCGGAGAAATTGATTTTTGAGCCTTTTTCCAAAAAGGTTAAAATGTTGAGAAAAGGTCGCGATCCCACTTCCAATAAGAACATGCCACGTGTCTAAGTTGAAAAGTCAAAGCGGGGTTGCGGGCCAATTTTTTCCAAATTTCCAAATCTCATGAAAAATCACAAAATGTGAAAGGCTTCCCCCATAACCACTCCAATCCCTTCTGCCACATGGATGGCCCAATTTTAGAGTTATAAGAGCAAATCAAATGGTATATATTTAAACTGACAAATCGAATGTAACGCAGTTTGCTTTGCAAAGATCTGGTTTTTAACCCGCTATGAGTGTTTTCTTCACAACAGAGGAATTTGAAAAGGCATTGAAGATTTGTGAAGTTGTAATAGTTTCTGCGAAGAATATAATGGCTTCTCGATCGTCATTCCAAGGGCTAGCGATTGATTTCAAAAAGACAAAAACACCACATTGCTTCTATTTTCTCTTCTTCCTCAAATTTCTTCCATTCTCAAGCTATGTACAAACTTTGCTCAAGCTTCAATAATAAAAGAAGGAATTTTGGCCTTTTTGATTGAGGGATTGATTGGTACTTTGTGACCAATGAGTTTCATTCAGTCTTGTAGCTTCTTTTGTGGGTTTTTTTCTTCTAACTATAAATGCATGTAAATGAAATTTCTAATTAATGTGTGTGGGCATCGATATTCTACTCGCAACATTAGTTTCTCCTACCTCCATTCTCACTCCCTTTCCCCTTCTCAGAAAAAGTTCTTCTCTAGTGATAAATTGCTAGCTTTGCCACAAGGTCAGTGGAGTTCCCCTATTGGATCTCTGGTCGAAATCCAACCATTGAAATCCACTTTTTCACGCATGCACATACGGAAGTTGCACCATTCAAGTAGAGGGACTTAGATTCCCATAGTGTTGGCTTGAAACCCACTAATTTATCCACAAGACAAATTTTCTTGCCAACTATTTTTGGCACTCCACCGTAAGGCAGATTTTATAGCATCTACACTTAAAAACTACCTCAAGGTCATAAAATACAAAAAAAGATTCTAGAGAAAAGTTTCTGGAGATTGAATAATCACACAAACTTCATAGATGTAAACCATGGCTATTGTAGACAGATGATTTGATCATAAGATTCCGGGAATAATATCTAGACGGATGATTTTGAGTGGTGAATATTCTTTTAGGTTCCATGTTATCTAGATATTTTTTCCTGATAATAATACTCCATAGAGCATTTGGTTATGAGTAAAGTCTCCAGACTAGTTTCGCTCCAGGGCCACATTCATATCCTTATTTAATCTAAAACCCAGACCACCCATTTCTTTAGGGAGACAAGTTTTTTCCCATTTCACCAGAGGAATTTTCTTATCATCAAAAGTCTCGCTCCATAGAAATTTAATTTGTATGGATTTGATGATCTTTTGAACATTGGCCGGGATGGGTAGGATGGACATCATATAAATATTAGCATTGTTTGAATACAAGAGGAGATTAATTGAATTTTGCCAGCCAGAGATAACCATTTACCTTTCCAGCTGGCTATTTTTTTTGAATCTTGTCAATAATGGATTGCCAAATGCCAAGAAAGTTTCTTCCTTGAAAGAGGGGGATTCCAAGGTAAGTACAAGGTAAGCTACCAGAGCTGATGCCAAGAATTATGCAAATCATAATTTGAACCTCCCTGTTGGTATTAAAATAAAAGACTTTTGATTTCTTTTTATTGATTTGTTGTCTAGAGGCCGCTTCGTAAAGATCCAGAGCTTCTTTGAATGATTTAGCTTCACTGATGTTGGATTGCCTTATTATCCCAATATCATCAAAGAAATTGTAATTATGTAAATTTTGGGGCTCTATTAGCAATTGTAGTTCCAGTTATATTTCTACTTGTTTTGAGGAAGGAAATCCATCACCTAAGATCATCACCATTATAATGAATACGAAGGGTGATAAGGGATCCCCTGCCTGATTCCTTTTGAAGAACTAAAAAATCAAGCAAGATCACAGTTAATGAGAACATAGTACTTGACCATGCTAATGTAGTTGAAGATCCACTTTCTCTAATCTTGATTAAATCCATATTTTTCTAGAACTTGCATGACAAAATCCCAGCTAACTCTATCGAATGCTTTATTCATATCAAGTTTTATGAACATGTTACTTGTTTTCTTATTTGTGGCAGAATGTAGCATCTCGTGAGCTATGATGATGCCATCTAAGATTTGTCTTCTAAACAACAAAGCCCCCGCTCTAGTGAAATGATTTTTGGTAGGAGAGGTTTAAGTCTATTAGCCATGACCTTAGAGATAATCTTATAGATTACATTGCACAAAGAGATAGGCATGTAGGAGTCAAAGGATTCAACATTTTCAGATTTAGGAATAAGAGCAATAAAGGTTGAGTTATATTATTTGAGGATTTCTTTGGAAGTCCCCGATTGCTGAACAACAGCCACCACATCTTTGCCCACTATCTCCCAGAAATGTTGATAGAATCCAGCTAGGAACCCATCAAGCCCAGGAGCTTTATCAGACTTGAAAGAGAAGACAACCTCTTTGATTTCAGCTTCTGAAATGTCCTTGTTTAAATCCATGTTGTTATCTTGTGTGATGATAGTGGGAATTTGACTGAGGATTTGAGCTTTGGCATTTTCACAAGTTTCCTTAGGATCAGTGAGGAGATATTGGAAATATCTAACAACTTCATTACATAGGGCCTTATTATCTATTGTCTCCTCCACCAAGGGAAGCTTGATCTTGGTGATTCTATTAAAATTTCTTCTTATAACAGCAGTTTTGTGAAAGAATCTAGTGTTCATGTCTCCTTCCCATAGCCATTTATTTCTAGACTATTATTTCCAATAAACATCTTCCCGTAGAAGGATCATATTCAGACACCTTAGTGAGGTGGACTTCTTCCTCTTTTAGTTACTCTGTGAATCCAGTAATAGCTTGTATTTCTTGTTCTACCTAGGTGATTTTATTAAGTATCGCTTTCTGGAAAAAAATGTTTCCAAAGGTATTCTTATTCCATTCCCTTATATGCATCTTGATTCTTTTGAGTTTTTCTGCTAATCTGAACATATTGGAGCCATTTATATCCATTTCCCACCAAACTTTTAGGTTGTCAAAAAGGGAAGGGTCTTTGATCCACATGAGTTCAAATTTAAAAGGCCTTTTAATAGGAGGAAAGGCTGGGAAAATAGAAAGAGAAATGGGCCAATGATCAGAACCTGAGGCCCAAATTATTTCAGATTCAAACAAAGACTGACTTATTTGAACCCACTCATCACTTAGGATGAAATTTTTCATTCTTTCCACCACATAATCTTTTCTAGTTATTCTATTAGTCCATGTGTATTGTCCATTTTTTAGAGCCACATCCACTAGGTCCGCCTCTGTAATGAATTTGGAAAACTTAAGAATGGATTGGGAAATTGAATTGGTGCCTCCAAATTTCTCCAAAGGAATAGCTATGGAGTTGAAATCTCCCAAAAAAACCATATCTCCCCGGATGGGACTATTTCATAGTTGTGAGGGACATCCATCATATTTATCTTCCGCACTTGTTATAAGACCATAGACATTTGCACAGAGGAAGTATTGGTTAGAATCAATATTCTGGAATTCAATAATTTACCAATTACTACATTTATCAATAGGCCTCCCAAGAAACTTCCTAAATCCCACAAGATGGCAAGACCTCCAGATGCACCACTAGCATCTCTCGATTGTGTAATTCCCTTGTCTCCAAACTTTGCTAAAAAGATTGGCAAGAGAGTTTGAGTCCATTTTCATCTCCTGAATTAACATTATATCAGGTTTTTCTTTCTCAATGCGAGAGTTTTAATAATTTATTCTTGTGTGGGGCATTTAGCCCCCTCATGTTCCATGAAATATTAATCATTGATTATTTTGTATCCCGCTTAGCTTGGCCTAACATGTGACTTCTTGTTTGCTTTTGAGGTATGACTTCTTCTTTTTCTTTTTCCTCGGCATCGAATCTAGTGGGGAATATTTTCCTTGCTTGTTTTCTTCTTTGCAACATTTTAGAGATTTGCTTATTATTCCCTTTGCTAATGTTAAGCAGAGCTTCCATATTTCTAGAGTTAGAGGAGGGAGGCCTATCGGGATTTCCTTTACCGATCTTGATGGATTTTAGGGTATGTTCGGTTTCTATTATTTTATTCAGATCTTGATTATCCAATAAAGATTCCAGTTTTTCTAGGTTGTCTTCTTCTAATTGCACTTCTTCCTCTGTTTTAGGATCAAAATCCTGGATTTCTCCATCTTCTTGTTCATTGTCATCAATTTGATTATTGTTTTCTGGGGTTTTGCTTATGATTTCCTCTTCGGTCTTAAGGACTTCATAATTATTTTTCGGGGATATTAGCATCTCACGGTTTTTATTGGGAATGTTTTTGTTCCATAATTTTCTTGTCATTGGCTTCTTTTTCTTTTTTTTTTGGTTGGAAAAACCCTCTTCATCTGGGTCTCATCTTATTTCATTTCGAGGCATTGATGGACAAAATGTCCATGTTAGTGACATTTTCAGCATTAAAGGTAACATTCTCATAATCTAAGTCCTAGGATCATTCTCTAGTTTCATATTTAAAGCAAATGGAACTTGGAAGGGGTTGCAAAATGTCAAGGTTAATGCAGATTCTGGCATATACCGCAAGAAGCTCTGATTCAATGGGTTTCATAGTACAGATATATTCCCCTAGAGCGTTGCCAACTAGGGAAAAGGTGTTCTCATTCCATAGTTTGGTAGGCGAGACCATATAATCTTGTCCACACTGGAACCTTGTTCATATTTTCTAGACTAGGCTTGAAATTTTCAACCCATGGTTTCATAAACAGGTTAGACGACCCATAAACCATGGCCCAAACCGAAAAGCATCATCTCTAGCTATAGAATTAACAAAGGAAACTTTAAAAAATCCCCGAGGAAGAATTTTTACCTGGTTCGAAGATGAGATGCCCCAATTCTTCTTCAACCAATTTAACAGTCGAGAGATTTTGGATAAAACCCATGAAAACAACATATTAGGGCACGGTCGGAGAGCTACCGGATGGAGGATTCTATGTCTTCATCTTTAATGTGAATGACTGGAACTTGTTCCACAATCAGAAGAATACCCTGAGAGGAGCCCATAATGGAGCCATCCCAAGCTGCGGCCAGGTGCCAAAGTACCCAAGCTCACATGGAACCTCACTACTGAAGAGATATCAAAAAAATAGAAGTGAAAATTAGTGAAAAAGTGTGAGCAATTTTTAATTTTTTTAAATTCTATGAGTCGCTTGTAATGTTTTCTATAGGATATTAACAAACAATTTATATTTTTGTGCCCAACTTCTTTTTATCATGCCTTTGTTTATAAGTGTTCCACATAAATTGGTGCATGTACATAAAGTTATTAGTATTTTTATGAGTTTTAGGTATATAGAAATGGTAATTTTTCATTAATATAAAATCAAATGTAATAGTATCCAAAAAATTATTTTGAGGCATATTATGCGCTCGACTAGGATTTGGAGGGAAGTCAAATTTGGGGCCAAATATTGTTTTGGCATTTTGGAGGAAGCCAAATTTGGGGCTTAATATTGTTTTGGCATTTTGGGGAGATTGTTTTGGCGTTGGAGGAAACATTACACATTGGAGGCATTTAGGGAAAAAACAATGAATGACATTTGATGCAAAGGATAAATTTGGGGCATGATATTGTTTTGGCATTGAGAGGAAGATTTTTTTGGCATTAGAGGGAAACATTGCATATTAGAGGCATTTAGGTAAAAAATAAGGAATGACATTTGTTGCATGGGACAACTATTTACAAAAATTAGACTTTGTAAGGAAAAAATTGAAAAGAAATTTGACCAATATGTAGGTTAAAAGGAGCATTATACTAATTACATTAGAGCCTTGTGGATCAACAAAAATAGCTAAGGTATGTCTTTGTTTAATATTATTGAACTTTGTTTTCAACTTCTTCTCCTCCATGGGTTCTATTTGTCTCCTCCTCATAGTTGGTTGTGCTCGGTTTGCACACACACACTCTTTTCATTTGGTGATTCTATGTGTGGTTCTATTCTCCCCATCCATCAACAACGATGGTAGGAGAAGGTCCAAACTAATAATAATGGGTAGAACTCATGCTTTTAAACAAGGGTGTTATATCAAGACCTTCTCTCTAGATGCCTTTGAGTGTTGAGTTGGGCCTAACCCTTTCACAATTTGAATTTATAACCTAGTTGGGAGTCTCCTACTATGATTTCCTTATTTTCAAGAGAAATGGTCAACTTAAGGCCCTTACATAGGATAAATTTCTTGTATCATTACCACTTCCCTTGGATATTAGTATTGATGAAGCCTCTAATAGGATATATTTGTAAATAACTAGCCTCAACCTTGTGTGGATTGCCTCTTGATGCCTATCAATGTTTTATTTAGAAATATTTGACATTGGGAGGCATCACTTAGCCTATATTTTGTTTTAGTTTTTACACTTGCCTCTTTACTAAGGGAGCTACATTCAACCAATGACTCATGAGTACTCTATCTAGTACTGTAGGGTCTCCTAGATTAGATTTTAGATAAATAATTTAGCACATATGATATTGTTGCTTCTTAATGCACATCTTTGCAATGGGTGGAAATTTTCTATGAAATTTTGATGCAACCTCACTAGGAGGTTAGGATCATTTATTTGACAAATTCAGGGTTCTTGGTGTTCAAACATTCATAGTCAATCCTTCTTCTCATGTGACTAGCCTTGAAAATCATATCACTAATTTATTAGGGTCTTAACACCTTCCCAAAAAGGAATCTCATAGCTCCATCCATCTTCCCTTCACTCCATGTCATGGGTATTTATGATGGTAATTCAAAATATAACTTATACCCTTCCAATGGCTATATGAACAATAAACAATAATAAATCGAAGAAGATAAAATAATAAACAAATCAACAAACAAGATGATGTAAATATGGGATCCCAAAATTGAAAGCATAGGTATTCAGTTCTAATTAAGTGAACTTGTATGGATCATGCTAAACCTCTTGAATGCATGTTGGAAAATGTACCTTAACTTTAAACTATAATAATGTATGTTTGTTTATAATAGTGAATTCTAACATCAGGTTTCCATTTCTTAACTCAACTCTGGTTTGAAGAATTGTGGCTCAAATATCATGATTTCATCAACAAATTTGATACATGGTGGACCAAAACTCTATTCATTCCTAGCTATCTACCATACAAATTTTCTAAAAAACTAAAATCAAGCACCAAAATAAAACATAAATTGGTAATATTTTTGAGATAGGGAATAATATTAATGCCCAATTAGAAGCCTCCTAGAATTTAATAAGTAAACAAGGGATAAATCAAATTTGAACAAAGAAGAATGAAGATTAAATCAAGAGTTGTCGTTGAACCGAAAAAAGGAAGAATACTTATTATTTTGATCCCTTATCCTATGTCATGGATCAAACAACCTAAATAGTATCAGATCAAGTGTATCGTCCCATTTTTCCCATGTCAAGAAGTCTGGTGCTTTTATGATAAACTTTTGCACTTCTATGATAAACTTTAGTGCTTCTATGATAAACTCCGAGTGCTTGATGAAACATTTTGGTACTCTTATGATAAACTATGGAGCTCAAAATGGGGTCATGTTGATCCTTTATTGAGTCATATTTGATGTTTCAAAGGTTTTAATATCAAATAGGGGTGCCTCCAAAGTCACAAGGACTCACTTTTGGCAAGGTTGATATTTACAAGTTATAAGGAGTCAAAGGTGCATCTAAAGTGATCAAAGGACTCCAAAAAGGGTCAACCATCATGAATAGGTGTATTTCAAGGTAAAAATATCCTTCTTTAGTATATCTACATGATTCCAAGCCATTCATTGCATTAGTAAGACCACATGGACCAAGGATATTTCAAGGAGGAAAAACCAGACTAGTTTCCAAATTGTCATAAAACTATTTTTCTTCTTAGCCTCTCCAAGGCTCCTTCAAGTTTATGTAGGTTTTAAGACCCCTAAGATGATATCTTCCAAGTTTCAAGTCCTAACTCAATCATCTTGGGCATTTTCAAGCAAGGAAAGTGGAAAAAATGTCATCTCGAACTACAAGTGAAAATAGGGCGGTGAGGAGGAGTGTCATGGAAATCATGCCCTTTTAATCACTTCAGAGGCCCTCATTTTTAACATGATCTTTAGACATTAAATAATTTTTCTACCAAATTTGGGAGCCAACCAAGTCATATTGGGCATCAAAATCATGACATAATTCAAGATGGGTTGGTGCCTCAATTGTGGGTAGTTTTCAGACTATTATAAATATCTCGAGCTTCCTAACCTTTAAAGGGCTCCTCCAAGTTTCTGTAGGATCTTAAAACCCCCATGATGATATCTTCCAAGTTTCATAATCTGCACTCATTTTTATTCAACCTCAAATGCTTTTCAAATTCAAAATTACCATAATGATGTTGACTAAGTAAATGTGTTAACTCCCCATTATGTCGAGTAAACGTGTATGAAAACTAAGGAATGGTGATTTGGAGACTCCTAAATATATAAAATATGTAGTTTAATAACATAAGGAAGGAATATAGGGGCATTCCCTTGATTTTAGGAACATGTGAGTTGTTTTGGTCAAGGAAGACACTTTCAAACATTGAAGAGATCTAATGACTCACCCCATTTTCCTCTCTTTCTTGTTGATGCATTATATAGACATCAATTTCTTGTTTCTATCTTATATATTGATATTCACTTATATGTATGACTATTAAAAAGGATAGAAGGATCCCTCTACTTAGGTGTAGCAAAATTCTTCTCTTTTGAAGATTTTAACCTATGGTTTTAGTCTTGAAATTAAAAAAATTGATTTTTCCTCTCTCATTTGTTGGCATATTGTCTATGTTTCTGAGTTTTAGTTTTTTTATATGGATTATCGTATCTTTTTCTTGTTTCAAGGTGATAATGTTATCTCATGCCTCATATATTTTTCCAAGGAATCTTAACAAAACCTCCCCCTACTCTTTAGAGGCTGAAAATGCTGCTTGAATTACTCCAAAAGATTTCAAAGATTATCCAAGATATGAAAAATATTCACATAATGATACTTGTAAGAGAATTTGGAACTTTTGTAGTGGATTGAAACGCTTTTGTAAGAGACTCCAGCACTTCTCTAGTGGATCTCGATGCTTTTGTAAAAGACTCTGGTGATTCTCTGGTACTCTGAAAAGAGAGTTTGGCGCTTCCTTAGTGGAGTCTATAACTTTTGTAAGAGACTTTGGTGCTTCTCTAGTGGACTCCAACACTTTTCTAAGAGACTTTGATGCTTCTCTAGTGGACTCTGACACTTTTCTTAGAGACTTTGATGCTTCTCTAATAAACTTTGACACTTTTCTAAGAGACTCTAGCGTTTCTCTAATGGACTCTAGCATGTTTTGGGAGATAGCTTGATGAGTTAAAAGTAGTGCAATTACTAGTAATAACAACTACCTTAAATTGGCATCTTATTAATAAAGGAATTAAAGCCCAAACACTAAAAATTAAAATAATTTCCATATTAGAATATGATACGAGTCTACTTTGATGATTTTTCAACTTTAAAATTTTATTTATATTATGTTGTTCATCTAGGTATATATTAATTTTCACGTGTTATGTGAAATAGCTTGTATACACATAATCAATGTCCTAAAATTTTGGAATACATGATTAGATAAGAAGACATATAAGCTTGGATTAAGGTCTGCCCCATCACCTTCCAAAATTTCAATTTTCTAACCTATATTTGGTTGAAGTGGATTAGTGTTGGTTATGATAATTTTGTATCTGAATGTTTGTATGTCATTTATTTTTTAACTTTAAAGATGATTCAAGCTTAAATATTGACAAATGGAAAATATTATGAGTTTGATGAGGTTGAGGCTTCTAGGGAAAATGTTACTCAATATTCATGTTCATGTAACCATTGCAAAGGTGGAATAGTTAGAAAAGGGAAATCATATGTGGGCATATAATCAATTATGGGAACTCTAGAGTTAGCCCTTGGCCTCAATCTGATTATCTTGATGACTTTCATTATTGTATGAGAGGTCATGATAAGGTAAACCACATAGATGAAGGGATGGAAATGACTAGACTGGTGAATGAGGCTTTGCAATTACCTCATGAAAAAAGAGAAGCTCATTTTTAGGGTGTCATAAATTTCAAGGATAAGGATACAAGATTATGGGAAATTTTAATGGATTGAGCTTCAAAAACTATTATCCATCTTGCACACTAATTCTTTTATCAGCAATCTTTAACATTCTAAAGTTACAAGTGGTTCATGGATGGATAAATGATAGTGTGGATAACTAGCTAGCATTTCTACATGATTTAAATATAGATGAATCTTAATTTCAAAGCACGCGTTATAAATGTAAAGCTTTGATTTCTAAGCTAGGATTAGGCTATGAAAACATTGATGCATGTGTGAAGGGTTGTGTGTTATTTTGCAAAACACTTGCAAATGAGATCCATTGTTCATATGTGGAGAAGCATGGTATAGAACATGTTTGAAATCAAATGCTCCAAGAAAGGTTCTTCATCACTTTCCTCTTTAAAAAGGTTACTTCGAATGTATAGGTGTCCAAAAATTGTTGAACATATGCAATGGCATGCCCAAAATAAGATCCATGATGGAAAACAATGTCATCTTGTTGATTCCCAAATGTGGATGGAATTTGATAACAAATGGCCTAATTTTGCACAAGAACAATGTAATATAAGGATTAGTTGGCTTTAGATGGTGTGAACCCATTTTCAGATATGAGCACTACTTGGTCAACTTGGCTAGTATTTTTGATAAATTACAATTTTCCTCCTTGGTTAACAACCAAGCCATATTTCTTAATGCTTTCATTGATTATACCAGGGAAGAAAAGTGTAACTTCATATATAATAGATGTTTATTTAGAGCCATTATATGATGAGTTAAAAGAATTATGGGAAGGGGTTGATGCATTTCAATCTTTAAGGGATGGTTCTTGTAGACACCTATATTTTAGATCAAGCAATTTAAATACGTAAATTGCCCTAATTATACCCTTTCCCACAAATTAATGACATATTGTCAATAACGCACATTTTCTCCTCCATCAACTCTAATTAATTACATTATGACAGATTAATTAGCCCTTCTACAGCTCAAAAAAATATTAACGACATTTCGTTAATTAATACCCCTTTCTATCTAGATTAATTAATTATTCTTAATTAATTAATTCTCGCTTCTATTTTATTAATAAATCGTCATTTATTTGATTAAATTCCTCTTATAGCTTAGATCATAGTAACTTTCTTCTAAAAATCTTCTATAAGCTTGCACATCCCTATTAATTAATCACTTTGATTTAATTAATGCACCCCCTCAATTCCCATGAGTCACTAAAGGACAAATTAAACTCTCCTAAAGCAAACTCAACCACTCTAAACCATGTTTATCCATTACTAACCTAGCTTTGTTATTATCCCACATATAATAGGATGCAAATCTCCTTCAAACCATAGGGTTATATAAAGAACCCTCCTCCTACCTTTCTTCACAGGCACCTTTGCATGCTTATAACATAAACTATAGGCATTTTCATCTTTGAGCATCTTCCATTAGTGTTGAGATATGTATCGTAATCTTGCATTCATACATCTAAGCTTTTGAGTTATATGGAGAAGATCAAGAAGGTCTTGTAGCCAAGTCTTGATTGAGATCCATTCTCAAACCATTGGGATCAAACAAACTATCACATTTTGATAGCTAAGGATCTACATATTTCCATCTCTTGTTAATCTTTCAAAGAGTAGAGAATAAATGTTTAGCATGTTAGTTTGAGTTTCCTTCAAAATTCTAATGCATAGTGTTGATATTTACTCTCTTTAAGTTATTAAAATGATGATCTAGGTATAGTTTAGCTTTGTTTTGGAACTATTAGGTGTTAGTTTCAATTCTCTTTACTTAGCTAACTAATACATGGATACATTTAGCATGCCGGTGGGAGGGATTTGTAGTCTCTTTGATTTTAATGAGTTTTACTAATTTTTCTCAAGTTTTGCTAACCCAAATCATGCACATGTGAAATAGGTTAAGATTATTAGGTTATTTCACTAACTTTACATGCATTGAGTTTCTCTTATGGCATTTATTGTGATGGGTTGTCATTGGATTTGAGATAAATTAGGAAAAAAATTGAGCTTTTTGAAGTTGCATATGTCAAAACTTTGTATTTTGACGTCATCTACAGTACACACGTAGGTAAAATTTACAAGAGGCGCATACACATCAAAACTCATGTGCGAGGTACCAAAAGGCCTACGTACACATTGTAGGTTATGCACATACATTCTCTGCTAGTTACACTATGTCATCTTTTGTCAAGCTCACGCATGCATTTAAAGGTTCGCGTATACATCGTTCTAAATCATGATCTTTGTATTTTCTGCAATCTTCTTAATCCATGCATACACTAAAAAACCGCACGCAGACATTCATATCAACAAGCACACATCTACTAAGCATTATGCATTGGCCCTATCGGATAGCATGTGCATGCATTAATAAGCTCGCATACACAACTCTTTGGACGTGTACATGATTAGTCCACTATCGTTTTTACGGATGTGCATACACATTGATAAAGGCATGTACACACCCAAAAGTGTGCGTAGGAATCACGGTATAGATTTGATGTCTACAATAAAATTTGTAAAAGCTTGTTTTCTTCATGTGCTAACTCCTTGCAGGTTTTATTTGATTTTAACTTTTGTTTTATAAGGAATATTTACATGCTTTTTGCTAACTTGGTTTGTTTAAATTTAATGGATGTTGTGTGTTTGATTATGAGATTAGAGTCATGTATGCTCTTCCCTCGCACATTTTAGGTGATCTTGGGAATCAAAAATGATTTCTATATCTTTGTTAGGCTTTAGAAAACATCTCATTATACTTATTTGCTAAGGGAATGAATGTCAAAATTGGTTAAAATGAACTATCTTGCACTCTAAATTTGTAAAGTTTTTCCTTTGCTTATTATAGTTGGGTTTTTGTGTTGTGTATGCTCTTCCCTCACACCTTTTAGGTGATCTTGGGAATCAAAAACAACACTTAAACCCTCTTTCATGATATTTTGATCTTGTGGAAAATTACTAATCTTTCATGTGCATGACCTAATTCACTTGTCAAAGAAAGGAGGTTTGAAACACAAAACTACTAATACACGTGTGATTACAGGTTACCAAATGGTGAACGACTAAACCACATTAAGTCTAAAAGATAAAAAAACACACCACAATCATCACATTGTATTTGTAGGTTTGGATAAGGGTACGCCCCATCCACTTTAACTAGGACATAACCCCTTTGGCATAAGCCTTAATCTACAACAATGGGAGTGGTCCTAGTAACCCTAAAGTAGTCCACATAATAGGGAACCTTGCGGACCAAACAAGAAGTGCTCCACTTGCACACTTGACTAGTTTTACCTTTGTGAATTAGAGTCAAAGTTATCCGTATCGCGACCCCAGTGAGAACACATGATGAATGCATTTATTTCTCACTGTGTTTAAAGGGGGTAAAGTAAATCCGAGATACTCCAAGGGTAACTCCTTGGAAAATCATGCTCGCATTTAGATAACTTGTGACACCTAGTTGAGCGAACCACCTAGGAAGTTATCTTGACTTGGAGCCAACTTATTTGTACCAATCATTGTGAGAGCCTTCGCAAAGGGAGAAATTTCTCGAGTCAAAAATTGTTTATCGAACAAAGGGAAAGTCCATTAAAGTTTAAACTATGCATTATTCATCATGAAATTTGTGTGAAGCGTTACTTTGTCTTAGTTTTCACTCGCCGTAAGACAAGGTGAAACTCACGAAAGTGACACCAAGTATTTTTCACCCCATTTGATCTTCTTCCTTTTCTTTCATTTGACACTTTGTCGATCAATAGAAGAGAAAACATATATGTGTTATCAATTGATCGTGTCCACCACTTTTGTACCCATTTACATTCATCCTTTCTTGAGACTAGATGGTAAATGGTGAAAGTGTGTTGGTACATTTTCATATCTTGAAAGTTATTTGATCTTGATACCCAAGTCAAGATCGTCATTGTAGTTAGGTTTGATTTTTCACTCGATTCTCCTTCCAAGTGTTACGTTGCTTGTATCGTATTGCCACAATTCTGATACTTACGTCTTGTTTCTTGCAAACTCGACCTAAGTGTCTAGATTGTAACGTTATGCTACACACATCTTAACAACTCCTTGGTATAATTTAGCCTTTGTTTGACTTCAACCATTACCTCAATTTTGAAATATGTTTTGTTACCTTGTGCGCATTGTACTAATATTATTTTGATATTACTACCTTAATTTTCCCAAAAATTTGTCAACGTATCTTAGTGGTATTGTCGCGTTGTTCATATTCACAACCTCCACTTTTTAAGATTTAGGTATTGCTTGGATTTGAACTTTCTTTAAGTATACTTTGGTCAGAAATCATATCAACCTCTTGTCATTACTTACGCCTTGTTTAGTTTGAACTTGACATAAGTGGAGACATTTCGTTGATCATTTGATGTCAAACTACCATTTGAAAACATTTAGAGAGTAATTCCTTGTTTGATTGATTGGTTTATTGAATTTGTGTGATTGTTCCTTGTGATAGTTCATATTGTAGACTTATGTTTTTAAGGACAATATTTTTGATCAACCACTTTGAAATTTGCACTTACAACTTGTTGTCCAAACTTTGTTGGATTATTGATATTTAATGTAGCCAAATTCTAAACAAACTTGATATACTGCAAATAATATGAACTCCAAAAGAAAATAGATCTCCTTCTTCATTATCAAATAATGAATTACAATGTTTCCTAAATAGGAAAATAACTCCCAACTCGAGTTTCCAAGAAAACTCTAACTAACTTTGACTAAATCTACTCTAGGTGGCGGAAATTACTATTTTTAGCAGTTTACTAGAACCTCATATTCTTAGTAAGTTTGCATGCTTATTCATATGGGCACGAAATTACCATGCATCTTCTACTTTCCTAAATTATAGGAATTACCAAATTTCTAACTCATAATGCAACTAATAGACTAAAATTAACTAATGCCCAAAAATAGGAAAAACCGAACTACAACTTAAATCCTAATTTTCAGCCTCAAGATGGCGATTTAGGGCCCAAAAATGTGCCAAAACTTGCTCCAACTAGTAGGGCGAGTTGACTAGTGTGTTTGTCTCATCAAAACATGTGGTTTCAAAAAAATGGACTCAAATGAACACCCGGAGCTCAAGTTATGACCTTGTCAAGTTCCTACTAATTTTGGCGCATCATTCTCCCCTTCTTGAAAAAATGCAGCTCCTGCAAGTTGTCTTCTTCAAACTGCTTCCATTTATCTACATCCAACTTCTTAATCTCCCACTCTGTGACCCAAGTATTGTCCTCTTGTTCCAGTCCTTTCCAATGTACCAAATATTTGTTGTAATTCCTATGTCGCGTGTCCATTGTTTTCTTATCTAGAATCTGATCCACTTCTTCTTTCTTCTTCTTCAGGAACCTATTGCCTCCAATCTACTACTTCATCAATAAAATCCCCTTTTGCACCATCACCATGAAAATAATATAAATATGAAACATTAAACACTGGAGAAATATCAAAATTCTCTAGCAATTCTACCTCATAAGCATTATCATTTATTTTTTCACAATTTTGCAAGGACCAATCTTCTTGTACTTCAGCTTGTTATAGGTTCCTTTTGGAAACCTTTCCTTTCGTAGATATACCATAACCAACTCACCAACTATAAATAACTTTCTCCATCTATGCACATCTGTTATTTCCTTATACTTATCATTAATATTCTAACTTCTTCCTACTGAATTGTTGTATATGCTCGTAAATGCTTCCGCATCATCACTTGACTATGCCATCAACTGGTAGTTGTACCAAATCTAACACCCCATTTGGATTACTCCCATACACAATTGAAAATAGAGACTTTTAGTTGGTTCTATTTATGGAATCTGTTATATGCAAACTCAGCTTGTGGTAATGCTAAGTCCCATTGTTTCGGCTTTTCCCCAACGATGCACCTTAACGAGTTTCCCAAACTCGATTTACCACCTTTGTTTATCCATCGATCCCCGAGGATGATAGGCACTACTGAACTGTATTTGAGTTCCCAAATTCTTCCATAAAGTCCACCATAAGTGACTTATGAACCTTGTGTCCCTATCTAAAGTAATGGTTTTTGGAACACCATGCAAATGAACAACTTCTCTAAAAAAAAATGCTACTATGCCTGTCGCATCACTTGTTTTCTTGTAGGAAATAAAATGAACCATATTAGAAAACCTATCAACAACCACAAAATTGATTCATTACCTTGTTGTGTTTTTGGTAATCCCAAAACAAAATCCATACTCAAATCTATCCACGACCCTTTAGGAACAGGAAACGGCATATACAACCATGTATTTTGTGCATGGCCTTTTGAGACTTGGAAAATTTGACACCTCTCCACATATCTTACCACATCTCGTTTTAGCTTTTTCCAATAGTATTTCTCTACTACCAAGGCTATCATCTTATCTTTACCAAAATGCCTAGCCAATCCTCCGTTATGCAACTCTTTCACTATATTCTCTCTCATAGACCCAACTGGAATACATAGTTGGCGTCCCTTGAATAGGTAGCCATCCTGTAAAATGTACTCATCTTAGACATCTCCTGCATTTTTGAAAATGGAAGAATTAACCTTTCAACAATATCCTTAAAATTAGAATCAGAAGAATACAAACCCTTTATTGCTTCAAAACCCACCACCTCATTTTCCATAGTGGTAAAAAAGTCACACACCTACTCAATGCATCTGCAACTTGATTTTATTTTCCTAATTTATGTTTTAGAGAAAAAGTATAACCCTATAAAAATGATACCCACTTTGCATGCCTACTATTCAACTTATTTTGTGTATTCACATACTTTAGGGCTATGTGGTCTATAAATAACACAAACTCCTTAGGAACTAAGTAATGCCTCCAATGCCTTAATGCTTGTACAATTGCATAAAATTCCACATCATAAGTAGAGTAGTTCTTTCTTACCTCATTCAGTTTCTCACTAAAGAAAGCTATTGGCTTTCCACCTTGACTTAGAACAGCACCAATACCCACATGTTAGGCATCACAATCAACCTCAAACACTTTATCAAAATCTAGTAGTGCCAAAATGGGTGTGTATGTCACCTTCTTCTTCAAGAACTGAAAACTATCCTCGGTTGCCTTTGTCCACAAAAACTCCCTTCCTTTTGTCCAATCTATTATAGGTGATACAATACTACTAAAATTTTTAATAAACTTTCTGTAAAATGTTTTTCTAGACCATGAAATCTTCTTACCTCTGTTATACTCTATGGATTAGGCCATTCAATAATTGCCTTTATCTTTTTTGAGTCCATCTGTACCCCATCTGCTGAAATAATAAAGCCCAAGAATACCAAACTCTCTTACATAAATGTGCACTTCTTCATATTTGCATAGAGTTTCTCCTTCCTTAACACTTAAAATATCACCCTTAGATGCCTCAAATGATCTTCTTTAGTTTTACTAAAGATCAAGATATCATCAAAATAAACCACAATAAACTTACCATTATACTCCCGCAGCACAGTGTTCATTAGTCTCATAAAAGTACTAGGTGCATTGGATAACCCGAATGACATCATCAACCACTCATATAATCCATTTCCTGTCTTGAATGTTGTTTTCCACTCGACTCCTTCTCTGATCTCGAATCGATGGTAACCACTTGAAGATCAATCTTGGTGAAATACCTAGATCTAGCAAGCACATCCATCATATCATCAAGGCGAGGTTATTGGGAACCTATAATTGATTCTAATTTTATTATGTGCTCTACTATCTGTGCACATTCTCCCTGTTCCATCCTTCTTTGGTGTTAATAAGGTTGGGGTTGCACACGGACTCATGCTCTCCCTCATGACCCCTTTCTCACGAGCTCTGCCACTTACCTATTCAACATTGCATGCAATGTCACGCTCATCCTATAATCCGCTTGATTTGGGAGTGAAGGCCACGAAATCAAATCAATATGGTGTTGAATATCTCTTTTGGGTGGTAATCCATCTGGTAGCTCATCAGGAATAACATTAGAAAATTCTTCTATTAATTATGTTGTTTCTACTAGTATTTGTGCACATGTAAGTTCTTCCTTATTTGTAACTAGTGCATAACAAAAACAGGTTGTCTTTGCCTCCTTCACAAATTCCTTTGCAAAAGCATATTTTCAGCCTTCCCCTCTTCCTTAAGAGGTAGAAAAACTATTTTTGCCATCCTTCCAGAAAGTATAAGTATTCTTTCCCCCGTCATGAATAAATTTTCTATCAAATTGCCATGGTCTTCCTAGCAACATATGACATGCATCCATAGGAATAACATCACACCAAATCTCATCCTTGTAATTGTTCCCAATAGAAAAACTTATTAAACATATTTTATCAACAGTAACTTCATTACCCTTCTTAAACCATACAATACGGTAAGGGTTAAGATTCTTCTCACAATGCAAACCCAATTTCTCAACCATCTCATTTGAAACGATGTTCTCACAACTACCACCATCAATAATAACATTACATACCTTTCCTCTTGAAGTGCATCTTGTTCTAAAAATATTTGTACGCAGTCATGCATACCCCTTGATATCCTTTCTTGGAGTAATCATAGTCCTCTTGATCATCAAATTTTCTCCAACATCTGGTGGAATTTCTAGGTCATGTTCATCTTCTACTTGTTCAAAGCTTTAACAATATTTACTCTTGGAGCATCTCCTTACCTCTTGTCATGTGTATAAGAATGCGGGCATTCAAAATCTTGATGCCCCTCTTCACCACATCTGTAACAAACAAATGGTCTTCATGGAGCCTCCCATCCTCTATCGCCAACATATCCTTTACCCCTAGAAAATCCTCTACCTCTTTGTTGATTAAAATCTTGTCTCATATCTTCTTGCTTTTCCAATCCATGAGATGATTCTCCCCTACCTTGGCTGAAACCATCTCATCCCTGAAAGGAAGATGAGGCCCCCCTATTCATTCTAAGTGATCTCCTAAAACTTTGATGATTTTGTTTTTCCTCGGCCTTTAAGGCTAATTGATAGGAATCCTCCATGCTCTTAATCCTATGCATACTTATCTCATCTTGAATAGAAAATTTTAATCCATTTACATACGTTCTGAGCTATTTTTTCTCGTTTCTTCATGCTCCACATGAATGGACAACTTGTAGAACTCATATGTGTATTCTTGCACTATTTGTAAGTTCTGTCTAAGATTCTGAAACCTCCTGTAAAGGGTTTGTGCATAATCCATAGGGATAAATTTATCTTTCACTTCTTCTCCATCTTACTCCACATCCTAATTCTTTCTTTCCCCTTTCTTGACCACTCTTTCTGTAGGTGATCCCACCATAACATAACATGACCTTTCAATTTTTTGCATGCAAATTTTACCTTCTTTTCTTTTGACATAGCCTTCCACTCAAAAAATTTCCCCATGCTAGTCAACCAGTCTATCAGCTCCTCTGGTTCTAAACTACCACCATACTCTGAAACATCAACTCTTATCACATCATTCTTTCCTTCTAATGCTTAAAGCATCCTTTCTTCAAAATCTAATGGTGGCACTTGTGTTTCCTCCTCTTCACAAACTTCTTCTTCATTTATGTCATCTCCACCTTGATTTCCTCTCTAGGTTATCATTGCAACAAGTGCAGCAAACTTGCCTCTGACGAGATCTTGCATATTTCTATTCATCTCTACAATACCGCCTCCTCTTCCTCTTCCTCTTCCTCTTCTTGTCATTTTTTTTAAAGACTCGAACCAGCTCTGATACCAAATAATGTAGCCAAATTCTAAACAAACTTGATATACTGCAAATAATATGAACTCTAAAAGAAAATATATCTCCTTCTTCATTATTGAATAATGAATTACAATGTTTCCTAAATAGGAAAATAACTCCCAACTCGAGTTTCCAAGCAAACTCTGACTAACTTTGACTAAATCTAATCTAGGTGGCGAAATTACTATTTTTAGCGAGTTTACTAGAACTGCTTATTTTTAATAAATTTGCATGCTTATTAATATAGGCACAAAAATTTCCATGCATCTTCTACTTTCCTAAATTAGAGGAATTGTCAACTCTCTAACTCATAATGCAACCAATAGACTAAAATTAACTAATTTCCAAAAATAGGAAAAAACCAAACTATAACTTAAATCCTAATTTTTGGCCTCAGTTGGTGGGTTTAGGGCCCGAAAATGTGCCAAAACTTGCTCTAACTGGTAGGGCAAGTTGACCAGTGCGTTCGTCTCATCGAAACATGTGGTTTAAAAAAATAGACTCAAACAAACACACGGAGCTCAAGTTATGACCTTGTCAAGTTCCTACCAATTTTGGCACATCAAAATTACGTTATCACAATGTATGTTTTCCTTATAACCCCTTTGGAAAATCACACGAGCATCCCCCATATTTAAAAAATGTATATTTAGTTGTTGTTATGCTGCCCAAATCGACATGGAACCTTCTTCACTTTGAAGAAGCTCAATCACACAATTTAGGTCTAGGCATTTAGACCCAACAAATGCCAACAATGACTGATTATCGCAAGGTTCCTTATATGTACAACAATAAGGAGCCAAACTTTCGGTGTTCACATTAAAATATGTCTTTCATGATTAAACCTCGTTTGGTTCTTCGTGCTAGAGAACCCAATCGGCTACGCCTTTCCCCACCTTCATCTCATAGTCGGTGGTATGAATATTCTTATTCTAATCCAAACATTTCTTCTGATTCGAAGGCTTATAATCTAAACTATTCATCTGATTCTAATGATTATTCTGATCCAAACTATTATTTGGATTCTTCTCACTCTCTAGAACCTCATCCAATTGACCTTCTTCTAAACAATAATCATTCACCTAAACGACGTTATCCTCCTCTAAATATTTGTGTCGTCACAAATTCTCCCCATCATTCATCTAATTCGACTTCTATGCCGTGGTCCTCCCTTTCTTCGCAGGACCTCTTCTATCAAAATTCTAATTCAAATTTTATATCAAATTCCTCCCTTTCTTCGTAGGACCTCTTTTATCATTCACCTCAATGATGTCTTCTTCGTTTGAATATATGTGCGACTCCGAGTCCCTCCATAAAATATCTATATGATTCTTGAATCACGGCCCTCCCTTT
This sequence comes from Taxus wallichiana var. yunnanensis, assembly GCA_018340775.1. Lineage (NCBI taxonomy): Eukaryota > Viridiplantae > Streptophyta > Pinopsida > Cupressales > Taxaceae > Taxus > Taxus wallichiana. Next base: position 777,553,883 of record CM031235.1, read on the forward strand.
CTTCACAGGGGCCCCGTTATTATTCATCCAATGTGATTCTTGAATCATGGTCCTCCCCTTCTTCACAAGATCTTCTTCATCAATCACCCCCATGAACTCTTCCTTCTTTAAAGATTCATGTGACTCAAATTCCTTCTAGTCAAACATCTAAATCAACTCATGTGTGTCGTAATCTATAGACTTTGGGCTAAATCTTACTAGTTTACGGACAATATACCATCGTATAGGTAGTTCCACACCACCTTCTTCTACTTATGAGACATTTAGATCCATGCCTTGTAGGCATTTTTACACCCACCAAAGAATAAGGGAATCCCATGCACGTCGGCCCTTCACCCAATGGGTGCTTGGGCACTCACCCAGGCACGCGTGGGCGTCGAGTCTCTTTTATGTGATTTAAGTGGGAAACCATCATCTATGTCAGGAACTTAATGAATAAAGGTCATAATGAGACATCAATTATCACAAGGCTCAGAATGGCCTCTAGAAAAATGTATTCATTCCAAATAGAGGGTACTTATAGATAACAGATAGAACTATAGCAAAAAGGAAAATACATAAGGATTTACATCTATTCCATAACATCCATGAACAGAAATGAAAATATATAGATATGAACCAAATCAATTACATTCATAATCATTCATGTTTGTAACCTCATTACATTCAGTGGATCCATTAGACTACCACAGACTTGATCAAACCGAAGTCATACATCACAGTAGGGATCATGTCCTTCATCCATAAAGAAAAATTATATCCCAACCCCTTAATACATTACTTCCTTATATAGCCTCTACCCAATCCCATAGAGTTCTCACAATATTTCTATAGAGCTCTACTCTCTGTATTCTCCTCTATCGTATACCCGATCTAATCTCTCTCTCTCTTTCTTCTATGGGTGCTTGTATTTATAGGCATATTCAACCACCAAATTACTTTCAGGGGCTACAAATCCATCACCAAGTGTCCAAGTGGTCCTCCATAGAAGCATGCTCCTTCATATCCGAGCTCTCCACTCCTTGTAATGATGGTCTTCTGGAATCCTCTATCGCTAAGCATATTCCTTTCGTGGGCATCACGTTGCCAGGATGGCACCTTATCCACTCCTCATTCGCTATCGGGTCACGCTTTTCTCGTGTCCTGCCCGATACACCAAATATGGCTAAGTCTTGAAACTTTAGCTTTGCTGTGTGCACGCCATGGGTTTTCTTAAACCCTATCCTGCGCACCTTTTCCTTGCGCACCTTCTTCAACTAGGCCTTGCGCACCCACGCACCTTTTTATACTTAGTCAATATTTTGGGGTCCCAACACACCTATTTCATCCCCATGTCACCTTCTTCTATCAATCATCATCAAACATGTTCTAAATATTTCACACTAGTTGGCCCTTTTTCATCTAATCAAACCCCATGTGGTCAATCAACAACCCACATGATTGAGTTCTTTCTAACGAAGGAGTGATCATGGCCTTTATAGGGGAACACGAAGATATCCCTCTAACAAGTTATGAGAATGATTCTCTTTAGACTTTGTTGCATCCACATATTGTGAGGAAAATTTTGATACATTTTATCAAGAAACAGAGGAATAGCCTTAAATCATGCAACTTGATCCTTCTCTTATTCTTTCATCTTCACATTATTCATTACGTGATGAAAATCTTTGGTCTTGCATTGATCCATGGCCTATCTTCTCATAACCCAATCACTCTTTTTCTATCACAATTCCTTGATCATAATCTCTTATGGGGTCAATGCCAAGTAGCCCTTCATCTTCGTCTAGGTGTGGGTCACCTTCTAGGACATTTTCTAGTCCTCTATCTTCTATCCTTAGGGCACATCCATCTAGCCCTTGTCTTCTATGTATGGATCACCCCTAGGTAGTCCATCATCTTTTATTCTCGGGCCATATCCTAGTAGCCCATCACCTTCCATCTATGGTTTGCATCCTAGTAGCCCTTCTTCTTCTATTCTTGGGCCACATCCTAGTAGCCCTTCATCTTGTATTTGTGGCTCACCTTCTGGTAGACCCTCTTCTTCAATTCTCGAACCATGTCTTTTCATCCATGTCACATTTTCCCTCTATCAATGATTGTGGCAATTCCGCCATCAATTCTAAATGTCCACATTCTTCTCCCACTTCTTGAGATCATAAAAGTCACGCATTAGCTTATAAAAAACCCAAACAAGTTCTTTATCAAGCTTAGATCAAAACGCCAAAGAGCTTTAAAGCTCCCAACAACCCAAAAATTTAAAATCAAGCGTGATCAAAGAATACACACCAATGTACCCATCAAGTATGGTGCAAAGTGTAGAAACCTATGAATAGGGAACTCAAGCTCCCCATATGAAATCCATGTTTCAAAACAAATCACAATCATTTGTTGAGTGTGATCTCACCATGATCATCGAGATCGAGGATAATATTACACTTGATAAGTAAACATGCTTAGTCTCTTTTTATCAAGGAAATCATGAACATCGTTTTGGATCCTATCATACGAGTGACATTGTTGGTCCCAACTTCCCATAAATCAAAAAAATCATAAAACAGTTCAAAAATTCAAAAAAAGAAAACGTTAAAACATTACAAAAACAAAATCAAAGGTACAAATATCAAACATTACAATTAGGTATTGTGTACACATGGATGTTCTTTCTTCCCTTTCTTTCATATTCCTTTGTAAGTCATCCACCATTTTCATCCCTTCGATGTTATTGTGGTTAGCCTATTCGCACGCATTTTGCAACATTTATCTCTATGGTATCTGTTTGACCCTGTTCTTTTATCACCTTGGTAAATTAAAGAATGATTGACCTCTTAGAGATCCTATCACAATTCTCATCTAATAAACTTGTTGTGAAGAAATTTTGGATGTATTTTTGACACTAGCCAATGTCATCACTTCCACATCCTTCCATCAAGCCATCAGTGATTCTTAACCCCTTGTCAAACAAGAGATCTGAAATAAGTTTTCAGTAAACAAAACAAGAATCAAAATCAATCAATCAATGAAGCAAAAGCTACAAAGCAAAATCGAATTGATATATAACTCTCTCTTAGGGTATTTCCAATAATCTCTACTAGGGATATGGATGCCTAATTGGCGTAGATTAATGTTGCAACTAGAATCAAATGCATCTCTGTCGAGGCTATAGGCGTGCTGGTGGTAGCAGAGCAATGTATGGCTATCCTTCCACCCTTCAATCACAAATCATCTTTCAAAATAAATCATTCATACACATTGGCTAAGGTGTCTTCACTTGTGTCTATCAAATCTTCCCTCCAAGAGGTAATTAATTTCCATGTGCACATATTGGATCTTAATGAGTAAACAGGATTAGTATGTTACCAATTGTTGCTTTTTGGACCTTGTTCAAACTCTTTCTTTAGCGCATGTCTTGTCTCATGATTTTTGCCTTGGGTTAATCAATTTTTCATCAATCACATTCTAAATATTTTCATAGCATCCTCTATTATTTTGAATCGTTTAGAACATCCATGTGTGTATGATGGCCTCTTTGCCATGTTTACAGACACTTTTATCCCCTTTTAATAAGACAATTTTATACTTCCTTTCTCTCATGTTTTTCTTAGACAGCTTACGTTGAGGGCATCCTTGCTTCCTCATGATTGAACCTATTTTATATTGGCCTTGATCCCCCTTCACGTGTGAAGATTTTTCCTTTGAATACTCCCACCTAATCATTGGGGAATTTTCACATCTTCACTTTCTTACACATACACATGGCATTCTACCCTTGTACATCCCATCTATCATTGGGGCATCCACGCTTCTTTGTCTTCCTATACATAGTTTTGGAAAACTTTCAAAATAAAAAACATTCAAATATGTTTCTAAAAATCAAAAACAATAAAAATCATCCTATAAAACGTCACTCTTTGGTTCTCGCTTGTTTTTATGCGTGAATCATGGATCATTTGATCTCCCTCCATTAACAAAGTTGGTTTGCTTACTATGTTTGTACTTTGGGGCACAATGAGTTTCTTGGTATTGTTTCATAGTGCATGATTTCTTTTCATGGGACCCAAGTGTCCTTCGTTATTCCCCTTGCATGTATCCTTACTTGGGGTACCATCTTTTAACCCTTGTTTTTAATTCGCATAGGTCAAAATCAAAGCTTGATAACAAAAACATTGTATTATGTTTCTCTGTTAGGTTGGCTTGTTTAATTTCTCGTATTGCATTGCATTATGTATGTTGCAGGGAGTTAGGAATCTTTTACTTTCTCATATTGCATTGCATTTTGTATGTTGCATGGAGTTGGTGTTTTCAACAAGGGACAATTATTTGTATTATGGCTTTTCATGTCATTCTACACTTTTTTTGTATGCTTATATTTTTAATAAGGACTGATGATGTAGATCATTGGCAATATGATGACACAAAAGTTGTTTTACTACACTAGATGAAAGCTAATTCTTTTCTCTCCATCTTCATTTTTCTTCTATATCATTCTCCTACTAGTGTTGATCAAAGAATACTTGTCAAATATCACACAAGGAGTCCGCGTGGGATAGAAGATCCATAACCAAGGGCACTAAAGGATAAGAAGGACCCACACGCGGAAGGAAAGTTCAGATTTCAAGACTTAGCTGATTTTGAGCATGAAGACCTATTTTTAGAATATGGCATGCGGAACACACCAACGATGCAGAGACATGTGGGCCATGAATTTTCTATCTTTGGAGAAGCGTTCGAAGCATTTTTACATGGAGACAAGCTGAGAATAGAATTAGCACTTCAGTTATCTGCAAGAGGACTATAGATAGCACACTTGCATGTGTGGCTATGCTTGTAAATGGTGTGTGGCTATTAATATCATGTATCCTATTTCGGATAGATAAGTGGTGAAGGACAAGTCCCCACCCTATATATATGATGTTAGGTGCATAGTAGATAAGAAGAGAGAGAGAGAGAGAGTTGGATGTATGGAAGGAGATGTATGTATGTGTGTAATAGAGAATATACACATATGATTGAACTATTGTATCAGTTCCATACGCGCATTGGTATAGATTGAAAATACTGTAAGGAGATTTTATATTTATTAATAGATGGAAGATATTGGTTGAATCTAAGTGTCATTTTGTGTGTAGTTGAGTAGTGCATGTTATTAATTCAATCATGATTATTGTTTAAGCTTGTTCTTTCATAGATCTGAGGGTAGCATGCATTATGGAATGATGGATTAGTTATGAATCTATATGTTACTTCCTTCATCATGTTAACATCCTATTATAACAACCCTAAAGAGGACTTGATACCTTTGCATGCTTTGGGTGAGCGCTCAGTCTAAGGATGAGTGATGTGTCAGTGCGACTAGGGTGTTATCTAGTAAATTCTAGGCTTGCATCATTGGTTCATTACAGGACCTCTTTTTTAGTTGTTTTCAGGATGGTTCACGATGAAGATGTACCGGTTAACTCTAGCAAGTATTGAGGAATGGATACATGATCTGGAGGAAGAATATGCATAGTGGTTCAATAGTGGATCTGAGTTTAATGCACACACTTGGGTAGAATAGAACTGTGTATGAAAGCTTATATGAGAGATTTTTCACTATCTTTCCAGTAGAACTATACGAGTGGCTTACTTCTTATGCATCTCAACGAATTGGAGGTATCGTGCACTTGTCTGGACACAGGAATAATTTCAAGCCCTCTATGATGTTGATCTGATCTGGACTCACACGGTGGATACGTGGTTTCATGGTGTTCTAAACAGTTATATTACTGGAATATTCAATTTTGATGTACTCTTTCCCAGAGGTAGCTGAGTTCCAGTTTTTGGTATCCAAGAGGAACATATTTGTAAGGTATTCCACTGTGATCAAGATCTTAATGGTAACTTTGAACCTGGAGAGTAAACCGATGGCTAACTAAACTTCACCACGTGCGGGGGTAGGAACAGGTTTGGTTTAAGATGGCAGACCTAGCGGCAGAGAAGTAGAGAGGAAAGGTGGTTTAAGTATAATGAGGCACACGAGAGGGAGATAGAGAAGCAGTGTTCCATTGCAGAGAGTATGGCATGGAGGAGAGAGATGGCTCATGAAGGATTTACAGCTCACGTAGAAGACATGGAGCTAGAGCATCAGGAACTCCCCCATCTTGGAAAGCATGATAGAGATCCCCCTCGCCTCACATGGAAGTGCACTAGTAGAGACTACCTAGACCACGGGTGCGCATCTTAATCCACCTAGTGACCTAGCCCTTGCGCTTGGTTTTTCAGTATCTAGTACGACAAGTAACCAACAAACTAACTTGGGAAGTAGGAGAGCGAGGTAAGTCAGGGATCAAGTACATCAATGGCAGGATAGATGGATTCAATGTCATTTGGAGGAGCATTCTTAGGTGCATCATCCACACAGAATGTGAGTGCACAAAATGTTGGATTCACCTCTGGAAGTGGAACTACCTCACAGACTTGTAGGGGCATATATAGTACTCTATCGTCGAACACAAAGGAGTACATCTATAGGCCCTATTCCAACTATAGGTGGTGGATCAGGAGAGGTATAGGTGGTTCTAGTTCAGGTGGATCTTGTGGTTCTAGAGGTAGAGGGAACACAAGAGGTTCGGATCGGGTGGTCAGGTCCATAAAGAACCACATAATATCTATATGGAGATGTCTCTTCATCTCCCAGTATAGAGGTATAGAGGATTTTCGAACATGTGCATATGTGTGAAATCTTGTGGTGCGCTAAAGGGATCATGACTGCTTGAGTGAAAGGCAAGTCAATTTGCCACTACATTACAGGGGCACACACACAGCTGGTATAGAAATTTGACCCTGATCAAACTTGTGTGGATTATGCAGCATTGAGAGATGCTTTCTTGAAAGAGTTCCATATACCTGAGTTTGAGCAGAAGAGTATAAGTGCACTCAAGGATATCAAGCAAGGCACTACTGAGAGTGTATGTGAGTATGATGCTCATTTTAAGACACTTCTATCTAAGCTATCTTATGATATTCATGCTAGCCAGCATGCATAGTGGTTCATTGGAGGATTGATTACACCTTTTAGAAGGGCATTGTCACATAAGACATACACTAATCCATGCGAAGCACTGGAAGCAACTTTACATGTTGAGGCAGTTGGGAGCATTGACACTTGGCATTAGTCCATTCCTAGAGGCATATATTGCAGCTATGGAAAGTAGTTAGAGAAGCTATCAACAAATTCAGCCCATGAAATGCGCTCAGGAATTTGGTGTACAGATTGTGAAGTGGAAGGTCACACCAAGGATAGTTTCCCTCGTAGATCTATACGCTCATTACTTGTTGGAATGTGAAATTTTCATTTGAATCATGATGCTAGTCATTGTCCTTTGTTATAGCGCGTGCGATAAGGAAGAATGTATCTTGCTTTTGCAAAATTTGTAGGTCCACGACCCATGATACTGAGGATTGTTGGTTGATTGGTCAGATCCAAGATGTTATAGACCTTGGGTATGATAGAAAAGTATAACAGATAGTTCTAAGGGTAAGAATGAGCACGGGATTGGGATCATAATCAAATGCGCTATGACAGGAATGAGGGCATTTTGAAGGAGGTCATGGAAGGGGATGTGGATATCATGGTGGATATGGAGGATGAGGCCGTGGTGGAGGAAGAGGTGAGTTCCCTCATGGAACATGTTATACATGTGGATCTCCTAACCACTATAGGCATGAATGTCCTCAGAATATTGCATGTTCTTTCTACAAAAGAACCATAGCTATGAAGAGTGCCCAGGACTTATATGAGCATCTGAGTAAGCAACATAAGCAAGAAAAAAATGCATCGGGATGGTTAGAATCTAGCGCGTGGTAGAGGATCAATGGATGCCCAAGATAATAGAAGGACTGAGGCATTGACAGTGAAGATTACTACACATGTTGAAGTAGCACACACGAGAGAGGCATTGCACCAAGAAGCCTACGATCACCAAGGAGGAGGTTTTGCATGCGAGGTACCCAGATCTTGCTCATCAGAAGGAAGTTTACCAGGATACCATGGAAGTGCTAAGGAATCTTCAGGGTGAGATACAATACCTAAAGGAGAAAAGAAAGCATCAGAGACAGTCCAAATTGATATCGATGATCTACGAGAGGTGTGCAAGATGTTGCGCCAGGAGAACATTATTCCACTATTAGGAAGTTGGTTAAAGGGAACACTCCACACATAAGTCTTGAGACCGGATGATAGATTTTGCATGCAAATCTTCCCCCTGATAGCATTGACTATGACAAAAGAAATTACTTTGAATGTTGTTGTGGATGGGTGGTTGTTGAGCAACATATTGATCGATACATGTGTGGAAGTAAATGTGCTTACATTAGATGCATGGGTACAAATGGGGAGGCCTCCATTGCAGCCATCATCTAATGTGTTGTTTATGGAAAACCAGGACTAAGGCCACTCCCATAGGAGTTTTGAAAGATGCATCTATAACTATACAAGGGGCCAAGTTCACTGTGGGATTTTGAGGTATTAGCACTTGCAAAGTAGACAATTTTCCAGCCCTGCTTGGATGCCCTTGGTGTTATGCGAATAATGTTGACTTGAGATTCAATAAGGGGTATATCAGCTTTGAAAACAAGGAGGAAAGGGTTGTGATACCTTTGATAGATGGAAATTCTACACCATATGTTGAACCTCTAAGTGAGGAGGATTTAAATAGAGTCTATGTATGCACTTATTCAGGACCCAGAGGTCAATGAGCCATCAAAAGAAGGCATCCTATAGTGGGAGGATTCTCATTCTATTAGTGATACTACGAGTATTGCTTGTGACAATTGGGCTCATGGTACATATGAATTAGTAGGACGTGAGGTGAAAAGCATGGTTGCGCACAGAATGGACTTCATTCAATTCGATGGATAGGTAGCACAATACCTTGGTATACAGGGACAAAAGATCTTCCTACCTTTAAGGGCCATGGAAACACAGTGGACAAATCAAGTTAAAAGGAGAGATATGTTAGTATATACACTACATGCGGGGACAGCGCGTGCACTTTGGTGGGTAGTCCACAGAGATAATCTTATAAATTGGGAAGAGATTGGAGTCACTTTGTCTACTAGGTTTATAAGGAACAATGCACCTACGTAAATCTACACTTATCATGGTGATCAACCTATTCAACATCACATTCAATAGTGTGAGAGACTCTGGATAGTAGGACAGGAAGCATTACCACCTTCACTCTGGGTGCATAGATTGTATTCTATGCTACAAGGATGTGCATGCACTTGGTATGTATATGTAGAACTACATCGAGAAACTGGAAACTGGAAAGATTTGATTGCAGGAATGATCCAGACTTTTGACTACTTCTCAACTAAACCTCTATAGAAGAGGCATTAAAATTTGTCAAGCACTTAACTATGGGAGATAGTGCAAAATCGAGGAGCATATACAAGGAATTATTCGGTGAGGCAGAGTTCGGAGCATGTTTTGAAAAGGAAGAAGAAATGGACTCCATACTACTTGAATGCACTTGCCTTGAGAAAGAGAAAGGAAAGATGGTTTACATCATGGATGATGAGGAAGTTGAGAACCTGGATATTGAACATTCACATGGGGTGCGCGAGGTCTTGGATAGTGCAGAAAAGGATACGCGTGCCTACCATGAACCCATGAAGACAAAGAAGGTGAATATAGGTTTGGAGGCTGAGCCTAAGGAGGCCATAATTGGAGATTATTGGTCAGACTCGGAGGTAGCAAAGATCATCAGTTACTCGGGATTATCAGGACTTATTCCCTCGAGGATATCATGAACTTAAAGGCGTGCATGAATCACTTGGGAAATGAAGATCAAACTTAAGGGTGTGCACGACCAAGTTAGAAAGAGACCTTACAGAATGAATCCTAATTTGCATGAAAAGGTAAAAGAAGAAATTGATAAAATGTTGAAATCTAGAATTATCAAGCCCCTTGATGAGTCAAAATGGGTTAGCCCAATGGTGATCAGTATCAAGAAGGATGGATGGATTAGGATATGTGTGGACTACAGGGAGTGAATGTTGCATGTGTCACAGATCCATTCCTACGCTCCATTCATTCGAGGAAATACTAGAAGGAGTTGCGGGCGCGAAATATATTCCTTCACAAATGGATTTTACAGGTATCATCGGGGTTAGGATTGCTCAGGAGGATCAAGAAAAGACAACATTTACTACTGAATGGGGTAGTTTTCCTATATTGTGATGCCCTTTGGATTGAAAAACATGCTGTTGTATTCTCACGCATAGTTGTTCAGGCATTTAAAGATTTTATTCACAACTTCTTACAGGTTTACCTAGATGATTGGATAGTATATGGGCTTGTGAAAGATCATTGTGACAATTTGCTTAATGTTTGAATGATGTAGACAATTGAGTATCTCTTTGAACATCAAGAAGTGCATATTTTCTACGCCATTTGGGATACTGTTAGGACATATAATCTATAAGGAAGGTTTGCTAGTTGATCCAGCCAAGGTTGCAGTCATTTTAGGCATAGAAGCACTTACCAGTCAAAGTGAGGTGCGTGATTTTTAGGTCATACGGGTATTATAGAAAATTCATAAAAGGGTATGCCAAAATTTTGCACCCTTGGAAGAATTACTGAAGGGGAAAGGTACATTTTATTGGGGAGAACTATAGCAACATGCGTTTGAGATATTAAAAGAGAAACTTACTACCACGCCCATTACTGCTTTCCCTCATGGGATAAACCATTTCATGTGCATGTGGATGCTTCTGGCATGGCCATTGGCATTGTGTTAGCTCAACTTGGTGAAGGTATTATAGATCATCCAATCTATTTTGCTAGTAGGAAGCTGACTCTGCTGAATGCGGAATTATACAACTACAGAGCATGAAGCTTTGTCAATGATCTATGCATTGTACAAGTTTTGATAGTACTTGTTAGCAACACCATTTTTGTTTTATACAGATCACATGGCATTGAAGTACTTGGTAAACAAGCCCATCTTACAGGGGCACATATGTAGATGGGTGCTCCTATTTCAAGAGTTTGACTTCACAATTGTGGTGAAGCCAAGGAAAAGCAATTCTGGACCAGATCATTTATCTAGAATCAATTCAGGAGAGGATGCACAGACAATTGAAGAAACAATGTTGGATGCACAGTTATATAGGTTACAGTGCCCATGGAATTAGAAGACATTGTTGTCTTTCTACGAATAGGTATGGCACCAGAAGGAATGAAAGCATTAGAAAAGAAGCAGCTTGCTATACGTGGCACCATTTATGTTAATCAGTGGTGACCTCTACAAGCTAGGCAGAGATGAAGTATTACATGTTGTGTATTAGAACATGAGCATAAGGATATCATGGAAGAAGCTCATGGTGGTATTGCAGGAGGCCATTATGCAGGTGATGTGACGACTTCTGAGAAGATCCTACTTGTTGGATTATGGTGGGAGACATTGTATAAGGATTGTAAAGAATATTGTAAGGCATGTGATCATTATCAATGCCTAGGAAAACTAGGCAAAGAGATGAGATGCCTTTGAGACCGATCACTAGTGCCGAACCATTTGAGAAATGGGCCATTGATTTTGTAGGACCTATTTTTCGCCCAGTACGCGCGCGTAGGACTGGATCGTGCTATATCATTACTTGCATAGATTATCTCACATGGTGGGCAAAAGCAGCACCTACCAAGGACTATATACGGTAGCTACAACAACTAGGTTTCTGTGGGAGAATGTTCTTACAAGATATGGATGTCCCTTAAGCTTGACAAGTGATCGAGGTACACACTTTTTAAATGAGACAATCAGATCCTATTAGATGAGTTTATGGTTGCACACCATAAAACTACACCTTATCATCCTCAGGAAAATGGAATTGTTGAGGCCTTCAACAAGATTTTGAGCCAGACTTTGACAAAAATTTGTGATGTTGGGAGAAAGGATTGGGATGACAAAGTATCAGTTGTTCTTTGGGCATATAGAACAACTTACAAGAGATTGAACAAAGCCACACCATTTCAGTTGGTGTTTGGCGTAGAAGTTGTTCTCCCTATAGAATTTATGTTACCTTCTTTGCATTGTGCACGTGTTGGAGGTCTAGTTGATGAACAAGATTTAGAAGAGCGTATCGAAAAGATGATTCAACTGGATGAGCGTTGAGCCATAGCAAGATGGAGTCAAAAGCAGGAAAAGGCCAGGTAGAAGGCATGGCATGACAAGAACATAAGGGATAAGAAATTTGAGATTGGACAAATGGTACTTCTTTATGACTCAAAGTTTTGTGCCATCCAGGAAAGCTCAAAGTACATTGGTTGGGGCCGTATGTTATCACTTCTATACTTGAATCAGGTGCTTTCCAGTTAGAAGCACTTGATGGAACATGGCTACCCGGTTACTTTAATGGGAGTAGGCTGAAGCCCTACTATAAATAAGTCTTCTTGGTGTTTGTAATAAGGTAGTATTGCCATTTAGTTTAGGTTTTCAATTATGTATTTCCTTAATGTATTTCCTTCATTGTCGTTATGCTTTGTCAATTTTGTTGTGTTCTTGTGTAATAAGTGTGCTTGCGTGCATGAAGCTAATTATTGTATGAAGATTGTTTATGTGTAGAGGACTGCACATACTTTTAGTGTGGGGTGGTTGTAGTTATCCAAGAAAAATATTGTGGGAATTGAAAGGTGAAAGGAATAAGCTACTACGGGTGTGCTTTAAGTCAAAAGAGGATTGCTTCTCAAAAGTGACCAAGGATGGAGATGAATGAAAGAATAATATAACACGAGGTAAGTGGAGGCCATGATAGCTACCAGGAGAAGGTACAGTGATGAGGTACTCGGGCATAGGAGCATGCATGCGCTTTGAAGAGAAATTTTGTGACCAAGGGGTAGGAAGGTGTCTTTAGAAGGTTATAGTTGGGTGAAGATGTACCATGCGGAATGAATGGATTTGGTCAATGAATGAGGGGATATTTGGTAGGTGAAGGAGCAATAAATGCATCAAAATTTGAAAAAATTGAAAAATTTATATAAGGATGGGATTGGATTCATTTTTACCATTGCAACTAAGAGTATTTGAAGAAAGAGCCAAGTGAAGAGCCGAGTGATCGAGTTAAGGTGCGAAGGGTGTGAAACCAAGCGTGACAACCAGATATGTGTGACAAGAAGCTTGCGTCCCGGTGGTGAAGGGTTTGAGTGAAGCAGGGAGACAAAAAAGGTTAGGTTATGAAGTTTCCACCTAGGGCATGATTGAATCGAGCTAGGGTTTGATTCAAAAAGTTGCAGAGTTGAAGAGGAGACATTTGCAAGGTAAAAATGGCACCAAGAAGGCATCTGCAGCAGCAATAAAAGGAAAGAAGAAGGTGGTCATTGAGGAGGAAGAGATGGCACCCAAAGCCATTTTTCAGAGATGCAATATCCAGAAGGAGTCATCATCAGGAAAGAATGGGATTCACCCATCAAAAAGAGCAAAGTGAGTGAATATAATCACAGGACTTCAGAGAACAAGAAGGAGCTCGATTCCTTGCTCACTGCTAGAACAAACAAGCACATGATGGAGGACATGCCAGTATATGATGATGCGGGTGAAAATATTTTGAAGAGAATTGGGGTCTACCAGTTGTATGAGCTTCCATATTTTGGGAAGTATGAGCCCTTGTATCAGTGGCTCATGAGCAGGGTGCACGAAGACTTCTTCTACTTTGCAGGACACGAGTTAGAATCTCATCTACACTTGTCTCATCAGTTACAGTCTGAAGGCCACAGAGAAGATATAAAAGGTGATCTTGTAGATAAAGTCCATGATTGTAAAGACCAAACAGGAGTTGGGATACTTGAAGGGTCCACGTGGAATGGACATAGATAAATTGAAGAACTTGTCCAGTTGTACAAGTTGTAGCCCACCTTGTTACCAAGTTGAATGATCAGGAGTGGTGGTCTCAAGTAAATACTATGTGGTTACATGTGGCGTATAAGATGTCAGAAGGGACAATCTACAACATTGCAGGCTATATTATAGAGCAAATAGTCAAAGAAGTGCACACGAGGGGAAGATCAGCTTTGGGGCTGTTCTATTATCATTGGTATTTATGGAGATCGGAGTACCAGATGGACCAGAAGGAGAAAGTATGGGAATACCCCATGGAGAACAAGTCCCCAGCTGAAAGATTCAGCAAGTACCTATGTAGAGGGCCATGACAGATGATGTAAAGTAAAGGGTGGAGAAGTGGTATGACAGGCTCCGCGCGGCATTTGGGGAAGAGTGGTGCATCCCAAAGGACCTACCAATAGTGGTAGGGAAACAAGTTCAGTTTGTTGTATATCAACATTTCATCATGCACTTCCCATGAAAGATGGAGTTTGGAGCCCTTGGTGCAAGTTTCCTTACGCATTCACTGCAAGGTATTTTCAAGCATCTGTTCATAGATTTATAGACACACATGTGACTGGTCTTCAATGCAGATAAGGTAGACTGTGATTACCATACACTGAGGAAGAAGTATGTGTATCCTGGTAGAAGTGCTTATACAGAGAGGATCATTTCAGAAGTATTGAATATCAAGCCAATAAGCTTGGCTATAGTAGATGTGGGGGCAGCATTGGTGTATCTCCAGTTGAAGCCAAAATGGAGAATAACAAATATGTGGAAGGTGAGTTCACACTTCCAGCACCACCAAAGGGAAAGCATACAATGGAGAACATCCCAGCGCTTAAGCCCACAGAACCAGTTGAAGTGCAGGATGAGGAGGAGGAGCGCAAAGATAGTGGTGGTTTGGAGCATAGGGGTAGGAGACATCCTACAAGTAAGGGTGAAGCTGAGCATGCCATTACACCACCTCAGCCACAAGAGGGGGATGATGAGGATGTGAATGCAGTCCAAGGGGAGCACAGTTTAAAAGGGTATTTAGGAGAACAAGGACCCAAGGTGCTACTCCAACCACTGTGCATAAATCACCCAGACTCTCCCCACAAAAGGAGGCTACCACACGAGAAGGAGGAAACTGAAGTTGAATGAGGAGGTGGAAGAGTCAGAGGAAAGCATGCCTAATTCTCCTACACTTCCAGAGGACACAGAAGAATAGGGTGAGGCATCAAAGGAAAAAGAAGAGGATGAGAAAATACCAGAGGAGACAATTGTAGAGGATGTTCAGGACATGGAGACACAAGTCCCAAATTTGGAGGCTAAAGTTCCTAAGCAGCAAAGGTCTAGAAGAACAAGTGGAGAGCACATTCCACTAGGCCATGGGGTATGCAGAGGATGGGAAAAATTGTCTGCGCCCACTTCCAAAGCACGATAGCGTAGAAGGATTTATTTAGCTAGGAGTTAATGGATGAAGATATGGCGATGGTGTGCACTCGAAAAAAAACTATCATGGTCATGCACACCCACATGGATGAGCCTAACTTTGATGTGTGTGAAGATCATGCATTTTGAGAGATGACTGAAGAAGGCACCTCAAGCCAGACACATGATAGTAAAGCCTACTTTGTCATGTCAGATGAGCAAGTCAGCAATGCATTGGTGAAAGTTTCTACTGAGGTGGCTAGAAGAAACATGGACAAAGCTACCACGATCAGAGTGTTGCATGAGGAGTTGAAGACAAAGGATACAGAGATAATGCACATAACACAGGAGAGGGACTTTACACGAGAAGAAGAATGAGGTGTTCATAAGCATCACAGAGGAGATTGGGGACAATGTAATCAAAGCAAGGCCACACTTGGAGGCCAAGGTACCACAGACATTTCCTTCAGTGATACACTATGTGGGAAAGTTGGTGGACTTGGTACTTGAAGATGAAACTCTGCATATGCAAGTGCTAGAATGCTCTGAAACAAGATGCCAAATGAGAGAAAGCATCTATGATGAGAAAAATTACATCTTATGAAGGGTTGTTGCAAGCATTACAGGAAGTATTGAAGAAAGCAGACCAGGATTTAAATATATGCACACTCTCCAGAGGCACTTATCAACATCAAGACCCTCGAAAGAGAATAACGAGGTCCAGAAAGTGATGAAAGATGAGACATTGGGCCACGTGAAAGATTTTCAATGGTTAAACAGAAGCGCGAGGCCCTGGCAGCAAGCACAAGAGCCACACAAGACTCGGTTGGAAGAGCTTGGAAAGTTGATTGCATAGAAGATGGACCTTTTAGAAGGAAGAATGACATCAATGTCTAGTGTTGTGTTGGTTCTACAAAATGAGAAGGAGAAATTGTGAGGGATGAGTTGGAATCCATTGTTGTGGACATCCCAAAAAAAGTAGAGCAAGCACTCACTGACTGGTAGGTATTAGAGGCCAAAATAAAGGAAGAGTATCCAGAGTTGATACTACAAATTGATACAGAGGAGGTTTCCTAATAACCTCATAGAATTCTTTATTTATCTACATTCTTTTATTCTTATTCTTTCCATTCTTCTATTCTTTCCTTCAATTTTTGGACATACCCATTGTCGGGATGACAATGAGATTAGTGTGGGGTAATGTTGATCAAAGAATACTTGTCAAAGATCACACAAGGAGTCACGCGGGATAGAAGGCCGGAACCAAGGGCACGGAAGGACAGGAAGGACCCACGCGCGAAGGCAAGTTCATATTTCAGGACTTAGCCGATTTTGAGCATGAAGACCTATTTTTAGAAGATGGCGTGTGGAACACATCAACGATGCGAGAGATGTGCGTGCATGCATTGTCTATCTTTGGAGAAGTGGTTCGAAGCATTTTTGCATGGAGACAAGCTGAGAATAGAATTGGCACTTCAGTTAACTACAAGAGGACTATAGATAGCACACTTGCATGTGTGGCTATGATTGTAAATGGCATGTGGCTATTAATAGCATGTAGCCTATTTCTGGAATAGATAAGCGGTGAAGGAAAGTCCCACCCTATATATATATGTTAGGTGTAGTAGACATAGTAGATAGTAGAGAGAGAGAGAGAGATGTATGGAAGGAGATGTATGTATGTGTGTAATAGAGAATATATGCATATGATTGAACTATTGTATCAATTCCATACGTGCATTGGTATAGATTGACAATATTGTAAGGAGCTTCTGTATTTATTAATAGATGGAAGATATTGGCTGAATCTAAGTGTCATTATGTGTGTAGTTGAGTAGTGCATGTTATTAATTCAATCATGATTATTGTTTAATTGTGTTCTTTCATAGATCTTAGGGTAGTGCATGCATTGTGGAATGATGGATTAGTTTATGAATCTATATGTTACTTCCTTTGTCATGTTAACATCTTGTTATAGCAACCCTAAAGAGGACTGGTACATTTGCACGCTTGGTGAGTGCTCGTCTAGAATGAGTGATGTGCCGGTGTGACTGCACCACTAATTAATTACATTACGACAATTAATTAGCCCTTATATCACTCAAAACAATGATTAACGACCTTCTGTTAATTAATACCCCTTTCTATCTAGATTAATTAATTGTTCTTAATTAATTAATTCTCTCTTCTATTTTATCAATAAATCGACATTTATTTGATTAAATTCCTCTTATAGCTTAGATCATACTAACTTTATTCTACATAGCTTCTATAATCTTGCACATCCCTATTAATTAATCACTTTGATTTAATTAATGCACCCCCTCAATTCTCATGAGTCACTAAAGGACAAATTAAACTCTCCTAAAGTAAACTCAACCACTCTAAACCATGTTTATCCAATACTGACCTAGCTTTGTTATTATCCCACATACAATAGGATGCAAAGCTCCTTCAAACCAGAGGGTTATATAAATAACCCTCCTTCCTTTCTTCACACACACCTTTGCATGCTTATAACATAAACTATAGGCATTTTCATCTTTGAGCATCTTCCATTAGTGTTGAGCTAGGTATCTTCATCTTGCATTCATCCATCCAAGCTTTTGAGTCATATGGAGAAGATCAAGAAGGTCTTATAGCCAAGTCTTGATTGAGATCCATTCTCAAACCCTTGGGATCAAACAAACTATCACATTTTGATAACTAAGGATCTACATAGGTCCATCTCTTGTTTAGATTTCAAATAGTAGAGGATAAATGTTTAGCATGTTAGTTTGAGTTTCCTTCAAAGTTCTAATGCATAGTGTTGATATTTACTCTCTTTAAGCTCTTAGCATGATGATCTAGGTATAGTTTAGCTTTGTTTTGGAACTATTAGGTGTTAGTTTCAATTATCTTTACTTAGATAACTAATACATGGATACGATTCTTGTTTGAGGTTCACATTAAGGGCAACATTACTTTTTATAATACATGACCTTCCTACATATGGAACCTTATCTAGGCTCACTATTCATGGCTCAATGTATTTCATGCTTGTATTATTAAGTCATTCATGTGATGCTCAAGTGATTTGAATAGGTGCATTTATTGTGGACACCATGATTACCTTCTAATATTTCATCCATATCGAACAAAGAGTTTTAGAAATCCTCATTGGTAATAACAAGTGAATACATTATTGAGAATTCTACAATAAGAAAGTATTTTATGGAAAGTGGTGGTATTTGTGATTTTCATATATGATCCATTAAGTGATACAGGTGTAAATGATTGTGTATATTCTATAATATGTTGTACTTTGTAGAATTTCTAATTAGACACATTGTTGACTTCATGCATTGTGAGAAAAAAATTGTTTGGGTTATTTTAAAAAATCGTTTTGGTGGGTATGATACAATTTTAAACTTTAAAAAACTAAAGATTCATCAAAATCTTTTGATGAAAATCTCAACAATGGAAAATTCAAAAATTTGCATGCTCTTTATGTGTTGATGGAGGCACATAGTTGACAATTCATAAGCTTGTTGTCCCAACATAGTTTCTCACTAAATATGCAAGTAATTAATTGAGGCGTCAAGTTGATATTAAAGGTTTAAGAGGTATGAAGACCCATTTCTATCATGTTTTGATTGAGGATATTTTACCTATTATATTCATATCAAGTTTATAAAAAGGGCCCAAAATAGAAATCATAAGGCTATGCTTGTTATTAAAAAGTATGATTTTACATGTGTTAAATCCTTCAAATTTTGATTATTTGAGGCAGGAGGTTGTTGAAGTCCTTTGTTTGTTGGAATGTGAGTTTCCACTAGTAATATTTAATATTTTTATGCATCTTATAATACATATAGAGAAGGAAATTGAGTATTTAGGGCCATTGAGAACAAGATGAATGTATCTTATAGAATAATACATGAAGGTTTTGAAAAAAATTATTCGTAACAAGGCAAGACCTAAAGGTTGCATGTCTGAGGGCTATATAATGCAAGAGGCCATCAACTTTTGCACAAAGTATATGAAGGAATTTACAAGTGTAACTTGATGTGTATGGGATGATGAAGAAGAGGAAAGAGTTGCAAGTGAGTTCTTTAGAAGGAAAGGAGACTTGTTTTGAGCTATCACATAATGAAAGAAATGTGATACATTCTTATGTTCTTCAAAACACATCTACAATGGAGAAGTGGTACATGTGAATATATTCTCTATTAGTGATGTTTTTATTATTTATTTTTAATGCAATTATTTTCACTCTTTTCTATTAAAATTTTGGAAATCTTGTACAATGATTATGTTTGTAGGCAATATAGTTGAGATAAATCAATGGGAATGCCTCTTTCTCGAAAGTGTAGACAAGATGTACCAGTTCAGAATCTTCCATCAATTATGGCTTCCAAATTTAGTGGAATATGAGCATATGGAAATCATATTATAGTGGAAGACAAAGAGAAAGGGAAGGCAAATTGTGATTGTGTTGTCAGTGTTGAATTTCAACATGATTCTCATAAGAAACTTTATGTTACTATCATAAATGAGATCATTTGAGTTGATTATGGGAAAACAACCCTACGCTATTGAAATGTAAATGGGTCAAACCATCGTAACACACCAAAATGATTATTGATGTAATGAACCAAGAAAAAGAACAGGGTAAAGATATACATATTGGGGAATATGAGCTTTCAAATCCTCCATTAATTATGGCTTCCAAATTTAGTGGAATGTGGGCATATGGAAATCATTTTATAGTGGAAGACAAAGACCAAGGGAAGGAAAATTGTGATTGTGTTGTCAGTGTTGAATTTCAACATGGTTCTCATAAGAAACTTTATGTTGGTATCATAAATGAGATCATTTGAGTTGATTATGGGGAAAACAACCCTATACTATTGAAATGTAAATGGGTCAAACCATCTGCAACACACCATAATGATTATTGATGCAGAAAAAGAACGGGGTAAAGATATACATATTGGGGCATATGAGCTTTGAATCCTCCATTAATTATGGCTTCCAAATTTAGTGGAATATGAGCATATGGAAATCATTTTATAGTGGAAGACAAAGAGTAAGGGAAGGAAAATTGTGATTTTGTTGTCAGTGTTGAATTTTAGCATGATTCTCATAAGAAACTTTATGTTGGTATCATAAATGAGATAATTTGAGCTGATTATGGGGAAAACAACCCTGCATTATTGAAATGTAAATGGGCCAAACCATCTACAACACACCGGAATGAGTATGGATTTATACTTTTTAATACTCACTAGTTTTTATCACCGATACATGAACCATATGTGTTCCCTTCTCAAGTCAAACAAGCATTTTTATTGATGATGTTATGAATCATGGATAGTATTATGTCATTCAAAAAGAGTCTTGATCAAAACATCATTTAATGGATTTTGACACAATGCACAATGGACAATATGCTAATACATTACAATAGACATTGGAAGTTGATGATGGTGAAGATGAGATTAGAGGATTTGAAGAAGTGACTTCAGAGCTGAATGGAGAGCTTGAAATTGATGTTGGGGAGGGTAATGAAATAAATGGTGATGAGGATGACATTGAAGTAGATGCATATATGAGTGATGAAGAGTTCCATTCAAATGACACAAGAAGATGATGATGACCTTCCTCTCTAAATTGAAATGTTTTTGTTTTATTTTTCTCATCAGTTCATGCATACTTGAATAAGTATCAATGTACATGAAAACTCTCTTGCAAATAAGGGAGTTATTTTGGCCTAAGGGAAAGTCATTGTGTGGTGCAATAACAATCAATTATGCTCATCTTGATGTTTCTTAGTTTCTCTTTTTAGTGTCATTGCTATAATATTCATCTAGATGTTTGTTAAAGTCATATCATGAGTATTAGATCTTAATTCCTAAAGATATTACAAAGATAAAAACAACACAATTATCTTGTTACTCAATTATAATATCTTTTTACATTCCATTGATGTATCTTTGTTACTATCTTCTTAATCACTAATTTTAGAAAAAGAATGCATGAAATGAATTACTATGTTTCTAATTTTATGTTCGTGTATAGGGTGTTGTTCAAATAAATGAGTGATTGAAACATGATTGTGGTGATGCACAAGAATTGTTAGGAATTAATATTCTAGTTCTCACATTATGGTAAATGTAATTCATAAGAGTGATGTAAATGTGAGTTAGTAATTACGTAATTGTAAAAATTAATTACTAATATATGGGTTGTTAAATACAACGCATATAATAGTTAGTATTTGTTTATTGTTATTTGTGTGAGATTTGGTTATTAAACCAACTCACGCAATTAGGGTACTTTGTTATAGATTTCCTATTTTATAGGAAATATATTCTCTATATATTTGTATTAATTGAGTAAAGAAATTAATTGAATAGAGAGTCTTATTGTGTTCAATTTTTGTGTAAATCTGCTCATACCTTTACATTTGGTATTAGACTAAATATGTAATTCGAGTGTTGAATGCGGGAAATTATTTGAATTTCATGGTTTCTCACATATGTAATACCTTATTGTTCATTAAAATTTCAATTTATTTTTTGTAGTTCTATGAAACTTATTTTATGGTAGTTAGATCATCAAGTAATCATTTTTGTCACCATTGGTAGGAATCAGAACTTCTGTTAGAGAATACAATTTAAATATTTAAAGAACATGTAGACTTTTGTACTGTAACAAGAAGAAACATATGTAGGTGTTATAGAAGCGTATTTTACACATGTAGCAGATCTGATCTCTTCTCCATTCATACATTGACACCCATCAAACATTGGGTCAGGCTAAAATGTCTCGTATAGAGTCATAAGATATATTTGTTGGAGTTATTGTTATACAAAGCATGGGAGATACATCATCAATAAGCACAAATTTGATGATTTAACCAATCTACCTTTGACACGTGAATTCGTTCAACTTCCAAAAAGTATGCTTTGCATTGGACGTATTTCTTTTGTGAAAATATTTGACATCTACCTTCATCTTCTAGCTATGGTATCTATGCGGTGGAAGCATGGGGTCTATGCATAAGCTTATTGGAATCCAAATATCATCTACATATATTTTTCAACTAATCGTGCAAAGGCAATTGTCCATGCGTATGGTCTCATCATTCTTGTGTGATTCATAAGTGTAGCTTGTTGGATCTCCTCAAATCAGTCATGAATTATTTCCATTAAAAAAATTTCCTTCCGCACAGCCATTTCTGATTGGCTTATTATTATTTTTGCAATACTATGGTTTTAAAAAAATTAATTTTTCTATAGTTTTTGCTTAAATAATTACATTTTGAGGGAACTTAATGTGTTTTTAGAAAAATTAATACTTTTTTGGCACTTGTTCTTCAGGACATTGATATTTTTGGAATCTTCATTTCATTTTGATTCCAACAAGTGGTCACACGATAAATTTTCTCTCCATCTTGAGAAAGTTTTTAATCGTTGAGCCAATTTTAATTAAATTGAGCCTTTTTACGAAAAATTGAAACCTTAATCATTTTTACACTATAACTTTCGAAATCAAGTTCCATTTTCTACAAAAGTTATTATTTTTTCATCAAGATCACATTGGTTCCAATTTCGTTGAAAAATACAAATTTTTAAAAATACCCTCTTTTTTCCATTTGTGAGCATCTCTTTGTTTTGGGCTTGTGTATACTTTTGGACATTTTTGCAACCCCTTTTAGCCTCATTAATTCATTAATGCCAAAATTCAAAATTTTAAAGGATACATTATCTCTTGTACATGACATCCAATTTGTGAAGGGGTGTTTTTGAGTTTCATGATCACATCAACTAAACTAGCAACATAACACTAGAGGATGGAGGCACACGAGGTTGGAGGTCCAAAACAACATTTCGTTAGTCACCAACGATGGGGCCGCACATAGATATGGTGGAAATTTTTGGTGTGAGTTTATTTTTAGTTGTGAGCTTCATTTTGATTACCTATTTTGGAATGTGTTCATGTTTCCATTTTTCATTGATTTTGTGATATGCTTGGAGAACATTCCTATTAAAATTTGTAAATTATGAGCAGATTCCTATGTAATCACTCGAAGGAAAGGTGTAGTGGATAGATGAAAGCACAATGAAATACAACATCATGATATTTAGGTTGTTGGTTGTCCTGTAAAACCATCTATATGTTTGGGTTATTGGTTGTCCTATAAAACCATCTGTATGTGCAGGTTGTTGGTTGTCCTTGGAAAACCATCCTTGTTGATAATTTTGTTGTCTGAAAAACCATCCTTGTTAGTTGGTGGTTTTCCAGTAAAACCATCCTTGAAGGTTGTTGGTTGTTCTAAAAACCATCCAAATCATGAGCATGCGAGGCGGCAAGATGCGAGAAGAAGTGTAAATGTTTTTCTACCATGTTCACACCAAGGGAGGGAATGTTAGAAATTAATATTTTAGTGCTCACATTATGGTAAATGTAATTCATAAGAGTGATGTAAATGTGATTTATTAATTAAGTAATTATAAATAGTAATTACTAATATATGGGTTCTTAAAAATACAATGCATATAATAGTTAGTATTTGTTTATTGTTATTTGTTTTATATTTGGTTACTAAACCAACTCATGCAATTAGGGTACTTTGTTATAGATTTCATATTTTATAGGAAATATATTTTGTATATATTTGTATTGATTGAGTAAAGAAATTAATTAAATAGAGAGTTTTATTGTATTTATTTTTTTGTGTAAATTTGTGCATACCTTTTCAATAATGGCTTACTAATTATGAATGTCTTCGTAGTGAGAATGTGAAGAAAAATAATGAATATTTAATGTCACTTGGTATACCAATTAACAACTCCAAATCATCAGTGTATGTCTCCAATATTTTGAATCTCATTTACATTTGTATATATTTAATTAAATTATTATTGTATACCTCTTATTTTTATATAATACTTTTTTATGTAATCTAATTTGTAGGCCAAAAAAGTGTCTACAAAAAGGGTTAAAAATCAAAAATATCTTGAGGAAATTGTATCTTCTCATAAAAACATGTGTTCAAACAAAATGATTCAAGAAGTGAATGAGGAGATGGAATGGAATGAAGGAAAGGAATGGAAAGGAATGGATGGAAGGAACATGCAAGAGTTAGGTAAAATCAGAGCCTAATATTGCATGGAGAAGAACAATAAATAACTAACACAAATAAAATAGAGTTTGCATCAGCTAAACGAGAATGAGTAAAAGGGAACACACGTGAGCAAGTAGATAATCAGAGCTTGATCACTTGTGAACTAGAACAACATATTAGTAGCATTGACAATAAGATCCAAGACAATATTTGCATGCAAGATTCAAACACTAACATCTAATGAACATAAGAACATCAAATGCTATAAGAGACAATGAATGGGACACAAAGTTCATATTTCATTAACTCCAAAATGTCTTCTCAAAAGAACACAAAGTTTCTTTCTTTGAAATAAAGCTTGCATACAAAAGTATTTTCTTCTCCTCTCTCAAAGTCACCCTTACAAATGAGCCCCTGACTTCCTTTTATAACCCAAAAGTTGGTTACAAAGTAGTTAGGGTTTTACATGAACATTAAATAGGGCATCTTAAGTGACTTTGACTTTCTCAACCAACTTTATTAAAAGCAACTAAAAATAGAAATCACTTAAGTTATCCAAAGTTTTCCAAAAGTGAGTTCAATAATAACACCATTTTAAAATACCACTTTTAAAACATACGACAAAAACCAATGCCTTATCCATTGAAATGGGGTCCACCTATCTCAATCGTATGAGAAATGGACTCTCCCACTTTGTTAGATACCAAGAAAACTATCTCCTTGTCCCATCGGTGAAATTAGGATCCATCACCTTTGCCAATTGAAAGGATCTGAACCTTCCCAATGTTTTGAACATCTTTTCTTCTTCAGGAGGTTCATTTGGTCAAGAATAGCCTCACAAAATACCTGCAATTCCAAGATCCTACCTAGCATATCATTCAGATTGACCATCTTTGATTGAATATTCTCAAACAAGTTCTTTAATTTGATGCAACATTCCATTGAAGTTGAAGAGAAATTGATGGCGGGAGTATACATGTCTTTGAACAATTGTGAAAATTGCTCCTCCACATGTTCTGATGAATACCTTTGATTTTGCTCATTTACAAGATCACAAGGGATCTCAGCTATGAACTCCTGAATCAAGGCGAGTGAAGTGAAGGCTTCATTGCATACGCTCTCATAATGGATCATAGAATCCTCGAGAAGTGTCTTTCTTGATTTGAGATGTAGACACCAAAGAAAACGTGTCCCTCGACATTCAAATTTGAGAATTCCTTCAATGGCTAAAGTTGAAGATTCCATACTTGTCATCTCTTGTAGACTAGGCAATATCTCATCCAAATTTGATATGTTAGAAACAAAAGTTTCCTTGAAAGAAAGAATTGGATCAAGATATGCACTAATATCTTCATGGAGCTTAACGGTTGTTTTGATCATCTCTTTACCAAAAACGAGAATCTCTGAAAGCCAAGATTTAGTGACATGGCCCAATGTGTTTATTTCTTTTGACAAATTGAGAGTTTCTTCATCAGGGGCAGCCACTACATCGTATTGGGAAAGTGGATGATATGGGATTTATCAGATGTTGAACATAATCCACCAATTGATTCTTTTCATCCTTGAGTAGAGAGAGTTCTAAGACTTATATTTCTCAAGCCTCTTTAGCACGATATCTATTGAATCTCGGGCCATTGCCATGTCACTTTCCAATGTGGACTTCCCAAGTCCAAGTCTGAAACTTCATAATCAACAGATGTCATGGCATCACGTTCCTTGTCAACTTGTGGGATGGCAAGATCCACAAATCTATTTCCGTCATCATCCACCATTATTCGGGAGAGCACTTTAGGTTTCTTGGGAATGACATCATTTGAAAGCTTGAAAAGGGCATCAAAGTCAATGTCAATTGCCTTGAAAACCCTCTTCCTTTTCTTGATTTCACAATCAACCCAAAAAGGAGTATCCTTCACCACTTCCATACAGAAAATCCTGGAGTCTAAAGCAACATTTCCATTGTTCTCAACATCATTAGATTCTACAAGAATCCTTTCCATGACCTCATTTCGAGAAATAACCTCGATATCTACCTCTTGAACATTAGGGAGATTTTGAGAAATCTCTTCATGAACTATGTAGGTTCAGAAGTGTTTGATATCTGGACTACTTGCACTTGAGTGGACTCTTGTGCAAGGCATGGCTGAGGATTGTTTGTTATGAGCTTCTGAGAACTATCAACAATGTGAGTAGAAGAATCTCTACTTGAAGTGGAAAATCCCGATACATGCTCTCTTCCTTCACTAGGGCTAGAACCCTTAGATTTTTCACCTTGCGTGACACCTTCTTTGGTGAAGTGGATTTTGGCAACCACTCCTTTCTTGTTTGATGTATATGACTAGATGGCACGAGAGGTTGATTGAGAAGAAGCTTTGGTTGACTGGAGACCTCCTCGAGTTGGCAATTTTTGTAATCCTGAGGTATGATCTTGGATTGATTGTAACTTTGCAAGTTCTCTTTCATACCAAGATATGCTTCTTTCGAGAATCGGTTGATTCTTGTTATCAAGAGAAAATTCATCTCTTTTGGTCCAATCAATTCATGGCAATGGGGTAAAAGAAATTGCATCATATGAGGGATCAATAACATCTTCATCATCATCCACCAATGAATCTGGAGGGTTTTTTATGTGAAAGGCCTTGATCTGAGCAAGGGTTAGGTGGGAAAACTCTCACCTTCTCACTTCATGTTCATCGAAATAGGAAGCCCAAAAATCTTCCATGGTAGGGTTGTGTTGATACTTTTCCCAAAGCATCTTCTGCATATATCCATTGATATCAAACTAGAATCTCTTCACATATGGATGAATAGTGATGAGGAAAACTCTTTCTCCATGAGTTGTGCACTGAAGAGATTTGGACATTGGTATTCCCCAATTTGGATTGGGAAATGAATTCTGAATGATGTTTGTCACTTGAGAAGACAATGAACTTGGAATAGTTGTCGCACAAGCTCCATTAATGCCCACTTGTCACTAACGTACTTAGGAAGCTTCCATGGAGTACCCATAAATCCACTCACACGAATATAGGAAAAGGATGAAAATTGAATAAACCATGTTCCCCATTGGGAAATGACATCCATGGCCTCTTTGGAGAATCTTTCCTCTGTATTCTGATTCAGTTTTGAATCACGCGGAAGGTGAATGCATCATTAACTCTTCTAAAATGATGAGAGCTATTTTTGAAACTTAGTTGTGGATAATAATGGAAGACATTATTTGATGGACCCATGACTCCTTTCGTTTCGAGCCCCAAAATAGCTTTCTTCTAGCCACTGCATAAGTCAAGTATGATGTCATGTAGAAACATCCAGTCATCTTCACTTCAATCAATTGTTTGTGAAGGGTATCACTGATGATGGTGGCCCAATCCACAAACTCTCTCTTGCAAGGATGATATAGATAAACTAATACATCCATGGGTGGAAAATCCTGGCAGAGGGTAGACCGAAGACTCGACTCAGGAGAGTGATCATGTCCCCGATTTCCTCCACGAACTCAACGCGGTACAGATCTTTAGGAAGTCGGTCAACTCGAGGCCTCTTGGTCACTAACCAATTATTATTAACCATCTTGCTCCACTTGAGGGGTTCTTCATCCCAAAATTCTTGTGTTGACTTTCGAGTGATGTCAGCATTCTCGGGAAGTCAGGTATGTTGAGCAATTCCTCAATGTGCTCTAGGTGTGATTAAGAGGAAAGGCTCATGATTATCTTTATAAATTCCTCATCTCTCGGGATCATAATGCTTTGCAGCAGCGATAACCAGCTCGGGCATTGCACCAGACCGAAATGCCACTTGCTTGGGGTAGACCGCTATGGTAAAGCCTATCCAGAGAATATGGTTTTGCCTTCAGCTTTCACCCGATCACAAAATTGTTGCACATTGATGTGACCAAGATTTGTATCGGTGATATTGTCGTATGTAGACTTGATAGAACTGGGAGGGATGATTCCTTGGAATTCATACTTGAGCAGCGGACTTATTTGATTTCTCCATTGGCTTCCTCGATTTTCCTATAGATTTATTGGATTTTTCGGCCATTATGAATTTTACAGAAAAATGACTCAGGCATCAAAAACAATGTAAATGGTGTTAGGTCTCAGTCTCCAAACCACCATTAATGCAAGAGGAAAATATAGCTCATTTTAATATTATTATTATTATTATTATTAATAATAATAATAATAATAATAATGATCCTGATTAAATTTTTTTAAAAAATGTCAATACAACATATCGAGACTAAGCTCGAATTCCAAATCTGGCGACAACAATGATATTTTATTTTTAATTAAAATCTCCCGATTTTAATATTTTGCGTGGATCAATTTAATATTTTTTTTAAATTCATTGCTTCTCGTGCGATTTTGGTTGCTTTGATGCGTGAATTATAAATGTTTTTGTTATGCATTTAAATCTTTCTTTTCTCCATGACTGAATGTTGTGAATTTTTTTTGAACCAAATGCTGGAGATTCAAATTTTTTTTTTGCATGGAACATTGCTCTTTTTTTTTCTCCTTGGAATGTGAAGTTTTATTCTTTTGTTGAGTGTGTGGATATTTTTTAAGACAAATTGTGCCCTTTTTCTTTCCTCTCTTTTGCCCTTTGTGGATATGTTTTTTCTAGTGGAATGAATGTGTGGGATTTTTTTCTTGTTAAATTATTTTATTACCTTCTCTTTCCCACTGTAGTTTTTTTGGTGTGGCGTTTGGAAAAAAACAAAAAAATTTTTTTGCTTTGAGTTGTTTTTGGCATGGACTTTTCCAACAAAACAAAACAAATGCCTTTTTCAATTGTTTGCTTTCCTTTTTGACTGTGTGTGGACTTTTTTTTTTTGGAAAGTTCTTAAATTGCTTTTGATTTTGGGTGGACTTTTTTTATTTATTCTAATGCATGCATGGAATTAGTTCCTTTTTTTTCTCTTGCTGAAATTGTGTTCTTGTTGGCTCTAATTTCTATGTTGTTTTCTCCTTTTTGTGGACTGCCTACGTGGAAACTTTTTCTTGTATGTCTTCTTCCTCTTTTGAAATGTGTGGAATGATTTTTTTTCTTTCTTCTTATCTTTTTTTTACCTTTTTCAACAAATGAATGCGTGGAAAAAATAGAATTTTTTTTTTGTTTTTTGTTTTTATAAAAATGCGTGGAATGTCGTTGTCTCCTTGTTGTGTGAACTTATTCTTCTCTTGCCCTGTGAGTATCCTTTGCTCCTTTTGAAATGCGTGGATGATTTTTCTTCATTTGGATATCATGTGTTGGAAATGTGTAAAGGATTTCTTTCTCTGCATTCTTGAATATTGGTCTTTTTTTTTCTTTGTGTTGAATGATTTTTCAAAATTTTTTCTTGATGAAAATTTTTACACAAAAATTCACAGCAGATGCTTAAATTTGTTTTCCTAAAAAAAAAAATAGTTTAGCAATAACAAAACTTCTTAATTAAATGGAGTAAGAAACAAAACTTCTTCCAACTAGTTTCACGGGAAATGGTTATGGGAATTAAAGAAGCTTCCTCATAACCATTTCTTCTCTCCCATTAAAATAACCAATTCCCTCTTTCTCGGGTAGTGGCATTAATTGCCAGGGGAAAATGGGAAAAAGATAACCATTTGCCAGCGGAAATGGCAAGGCGGGTGACAATCCCCACCCTATTTCCCCATGTGGGAGATCGGGAGATTTTTGCCCATTTTCCAACCGGTTGGATTGGCAATTAGTAGAAGAAATCCCACAAGCGGGAAATAAGAAGTATTTTCTAGGAAAGGGGAATCCGGTACGGGAAGCCAATTTGGCATCCCGAAAATTGGAAGCGGAAGCTTTATTTTCCCCAACAATAAAAAAAACTTGTCGATTGAATTTTAATAAACATTATATTAATATTTATTTAATTAAAAACCCCAAAAATCAATAAAATTGATTTTATCAAATAAAGGATCGGAAGAACAATACGGATAGACGATGGGGTATGAGAAAATCATAAATAATTA
This sequence comes from Taxus wallichiana var. yunnanensis, assembly GCA_018340775.1. Taxonomy (NCBI): domain Eukaryota; kingdom Viridiplantae; phylum Streptophyta; class Pinopsida; order Cupressales; family Taxaceae; genus Taxus; species Taxus wallichiana. The sequence goes on from CM031235.1 coordinate 777,584,248, forward strand.
TAGGCGTAAGTGCATAAACATGATTCTTGAAGGAAGGGAAGAAAATTCAGCCTTGGATCCAAATATTTGGAATGCATTAAAAGAGGGTATGTGTTCTATGGATTTTTGGAAAGAAGTAGCACAAGATAAAAAGAAAAAAATCCATGACATCTCAATGTGCTTTTGGAAGAGCGGGGTGAGAGTAAGAAGAGAAAGATTTGTAAGTTTTTTTAATTTTATACTTATTTTTTACCTTCTTCTACCTGATATACCTGATCGTGGTTTGAGTTTAATTGGTACTAAAATGACATGATTTTTGACCAACTTTGATCTTTTTCTAGGAGGAGCAACATGATAGAGCACCTATAATTGATGAGATATATCTATTGACAAAAGAAGATGCTATGAAGACTCAAATGATGCAAGATAGGAGAAAATTTCTTCCTCCAATAGTTTCATCAATCAAAATCCATGAAGTAATGTTGTTATGTTGGAGTCTCTAAACATCCTTTTTTCTATTGATTTGTTAATTAGTTTTGAAGAAAATGTTCTAAAACCCTTCTCAAAGCATCCAACACATCTAATACACCTCTTGAGAATTGACATATAATCTAACACATCTAAACATTTTGTATGGTCTTATTTTGGATCATTAAAGATCCTTGAGACTCTTAGATGCTCCTACATCATTTGTTTTCTAGAAGAAACAACATAATAGATCACCTATAACTTATGTGTTATGCCATCTAACAAGTGCAAATGTTATGTAGAATGAGATGATGAAAGGGAGGTCACAATCTCCACCTTCAACAAATTCATATGCTAAAAGCCAAGAACTGATCACATGTTGTAAGATCTAGTAATTTTGATCAAACGAGGGTTATGGAAACATTTTTTGAAAAAATAGAGGTATTCTCATCTAAGATGATTGAAAAATGGGAGCACTTTCCTCCTCAGTTGCACCAATTATTAGTGCATGGAATCAAAAATATAAAGAGCCTAATCCTTTAGAGGTAAAATTGAATAGTTGTCACCATTATACATATATTTTTTATATATGAACTAGATTATATACAAATCTTCTCATTTGACTCATTTTATCTCATTTGTGATATAAGGAAATAATGAAAATCTTTGAAGATATAGGTGGAGGAAAAGGTAATGCTCATGATGAGACCTATATCAACCATGTTAATGGTGAGAAAAATAATTTTGCAAAAAAAGATGGCATGGTAAGTATATTGGACTTAATCTTGTGTATATGATTTTTGTTTTTCACTTATTATTTACTTCAAATATACTAATATTACTTTTTGTGCTAGTGTTCAAGAAAACTCAATTTCTAGTGGGCGATAAAGTGGAAATGATATATTCAATCACATCAAAATTGTAGGACATGGAAGGATACATTCACTTGAGACATGTCATGGAGAGAGGCTTGGTCCAAATGATGTCAATGTTTGTGTACTAAAATTGTTGATAGATGTTCCTCTTCCTTACGAGGACAAGCTAGATGGTTGCACCAATTTATCTCAAAAAAATGTTCCTTTTAAAATAGATGATAGAGTTATTGTGCAAGTCTTTTATACAAGACTTATAAAAATAGCTCATGACATTGAGCTAGGAACTGAAAAATTGCTCTTGTTTAACTGACAATGTTTTGTTTCTTAGCAAAAATTGATTTGTGTCTGGTGGTTTCAAACAACTTTCTAGTGGAAGCAATTTTGGACATATATTAATTTCTTTTTGATATTCTGCAAAGAATCTATGCCATGCTTTTTACTATCAGTGTTATACATTCTCTTTGTATCTGTGGATTTGATTGTATTAATTTCTTCAATTATTGTACCTCTGTGTTTTTTTTTTTGGAGGATGTTGAAAATTATGAGTCTACTAAAGGAAGTGATTTTGTAGTCACCTGAGTTGCATTTTGAGAAAATTGAGAGTGAAAGGAGTAGACTTGGACAATAATCATTTTCTCATTCTACAGGTTTAGTTTTATTTTGGTGAATTTATTGTGACACATTTTCGATCTAGCAAGGTTAGATTTAGTCCTAAAACCCTACATACTATAGAAATATTTATTGGCTTTTATTTTAGACCATTTTTGTTTCTTACCAATTTATAAGTGAAATGGAATTGATTAGTGTATTGATATTATGATTGAGTAGTGATATTTATATTTGAATATTACAGGATGAAGATGAAGGTAATGAAAAGGGAGATGAAGATCTAAGTACATCTATAAAAGAGTTGAAGAATCTATTAGAAAGACAATTTTGGTTAGAAGGTGATAATGGGATAAAGATGTATGTTTTCCACACTTCTTACAAGTCTTTTATGATCATTCCTCCCAATATTTAAGCCTTATTTTTTTTATCTAATTGATTGTGGAACTTATGTGATAGACTTTGGCTTTATGTGATAGATTATAGTGCTCCTAAATGAACTTTGGTACTCCTCAAATGAACTATGGAGATCGGATGATATACTTTGGCACTCGTCGATGAAATTTGACACTCATTTGATAGACTTCGGCACTCCTAAAATGAAATTTTGGTTTTGATTAACAGACTCGAGATATTTTTAACTCCAATCCTAGGTTAGTGGAACTTAACTTCAAGATCGAACTAGTATTTATTCCCGCTTTATACAATGTTAACTTTTGTATAAAATATTGGGAACATAATGTAGGTAAAAAGGAGAAAAAATAGTCTATTTTGGGGACTCATAATCTCCCCACACCCAAACTCATGCAAGTCCTTTGCAAGATATTGTTGTTCTCTTTCTTCATCATGGAATTTCATCAAATCATACTCAAAATGATATATTGACCAAATATTTTTTTTACTTTTGTACCCTTTATTTTTTCTAATTTTATGCTCCCATAGAGTGAAGTCAACTAAACCTTGGTATTTTTGGATTTGATTGTATTAATTTCTTCCATTATTATACCTCTGTGTTTTTTTTTTTTGGAGGATGGTGAAAATTATGAACCTATTAAAGGAAGTGATTTTGTAGTCACCGAGTTGCATTTTGAGACAATTGAGAGTGAAAGGAGTAGACTTGGACAAAAATCATTTTATCATTCTACGTGTTTAGTTTTATTTTGGTGAATTTAATGTTACACTAATCTAAGAAGATTGATTTTAGTCCTAAAACCTTGCATGCTATAGAAATATTTATTGGCTTTTATTTTAGACCATTTTTGTTTCTTACCAATTTATAAGTGAAATGGAATTTATTAGTGTATTGATATTATGATTGAGTAGTGATATTTATATTTGAATATTGCAAAGATGAAGATGAAGGTAATGGAGAGGAGATAAAGATCTAAGTACATGTGGAAAAGAGTTAAAGAAGTTATTTGAAAGACGATCTAGGTTAGAAGGTGATATACTTTTCCACTCTCCGTATAAGTTTTTTTATCATTCCTCACAAGATTTAAGCCTTATTATTTTTATCCGATTCACTCTAATGCTTATGTGATAGACTTTGACGCTTATGTGATAGAATCTAGTGCTTGTGTGATAGACTCTAGCACTTTTCAAATGAACTCTAGCTCGGTGATAGACTTGATACTCCTCGGATGAACTTGTGCTTAGTTAATAAACTTTGGTGCTCCTCATATGAACTTCAACACTTGGTTGATAGACTCTGAAGATGGTTAACTCCCATCCTAGGTGGTGGAACTTAACTTCAAGATTGAACTGGTATTTATGCACACTTTATACAATGTCAACTTTTATACAAAATATTGGGAACATAATGTAGGTAAAAAGGAGAAAAAAATATATTTTGGGGACTCATAATCTCCCCCACACCCAAACTCATGCAATTCCCTTTACAAGCTATTTTTGTTCTCTTTCTTTGTCATGGAGTTTCATCAAATCATACTTAGAAAGATATATTGGCCAAAGAGTTTTTTTTGACTTATGTACCCTTTATTTTTCTACTTTTATGCTCCCATAGAGTGAAGTCAACTAAACCTTGGTATTTGTGGATTTGATTGTATTAATTTCTTCCATTATTATACCTCTATGTTTTTTAGGATGGTGAAAAATATGAACTTGTTAAAGGAATTGATTTTGTAGTCACCTGAGTTGCATTTCGAGACAATTGAGAGTGAAAGGAGTAGACTTGGAGAATAATCATTTTCTCATTCTACATGTTTAGTTTTATTTTAGCTAATTTATTGTGACATGGTACAACAAGGCTGAGATTTAGTCCTAAAACCCTGCATGTTATAGAAATCTTTATTGGATTTTGTTTTAGACCATTTTTGTTTCTTACCAATTTATAAGTGAAATGACATTGATTAGTGTATTGATATTATGATTGAGTAGTGATATTTATATTTGAATATTGCAAGATGAAGATGAAGGTAATGGAGAGGGAGATGAAGATCTAAATACATCTGGAAAAGAGTTGAAGAAGCTATTGGAAAGACAATCTAGGTTAGAAGGTGATAATGGGGAAAAAGATGTATGCTTTTCCACTCTTCCTATAAGTCTATTTTGATCATTCCTCCCAATATTTAATCCTTATTGTTTTGATCTGATTAACTCTAGAGTTTATGTGATAGACTTTGGCACTTATATGATAGACTCTAACACTTGTGTGATAGACTATAGCACTCCTCGAGATGAACTCTAGAGCTCAGTTGATAGACTCTTGCATTCCTCATATAAAATTTGGAACTCAAATGATGGACTTTGGCACTCCTTAGATGAACTTCGATGCTTGGTTGATAGACTCCGGAGATGGTTAACTCCCATCCTAGGTTAGTGGAACTTATCTTCAAGATCGAATTAGTATTTATGCATGCTTTATACAATGTCAAATTTTATACAAAATATTGGGAACATAATGTAGGTAAAATGGAGAAAAAGGATATTTTGGGGACTTATAATCTCCCCCACACCCAAACTCATGTAAGTCCCTTTGCAAGTTATTGTTGTTATCTTTCTTCATCATGGAGTTTCATCAAATCATACTCAGAAAGATATATTGGCCAAAGAGTTTTTTTTTCTAACTTTTGTAGCCTTTATTTTCTCTATTTTATGATCCTATAGAGTGAAGTCAATTAAACCTTGGTATTTTTATTTGATTGTATTAATTTCTTCCATTATTATACCTCTATGTTTTTTTGGAGGATGGTGAAAATTATGAACCTATTAAAGGAAGTGATTTTATAGTACTGAGTGGCATTTCAAGACAATTCATCCACATACTACGTCAACAACATCATCTGGAGTAATTTTACAAAAAGTTACGAAGAAATGATAATGGGTGAAGGAGTAGACTTACACAACAATCAATTTATCATTCCTCCAAGTTTATTTTTATTTTTGTGAATTTATCATGACATTTCTAACAAGATTGAGATTTAGTCCTAAAACAATTCATAATATAAAAATATTTACTTTGTTTGTACTTTGTCTCCAAAATAGGATGTCAAGGGTTTGAACTCTTCTTAGTGCTTCACAAGAGTCAATTTGAAAATCTTAGGTCTCAATGAGTTAGATAAAGCTTTAAAATATAATCTTTCAAATGACAAGGAGTATCTAAACCATACTCAGGCTAGTAAATATTATTTTTGTTAGATTATGCCTTAGTGACAGTATCAATACAATATACATTAGTTATAATATAAATATTCTACAAGGTTTCAATATAATATTCAAATTACATGATACATCATCCAAAAATAGATGTTGATAGACTCTAGAGCTCCTCAGATGAACTTTGGTGCTTGGATGATAAACTCCATTCTCCTCGAGATGAACTTTATAGCACTAGTCCGATGAACTCTAATGCTCCTCGATAGATGAACTCCAACTTTGACTCAATTGATAGACTTTGACACTCGATGATCAAAATATTGGGAAACTATGGTGCTCAATTGAGTACAAAACTTTGGTGTTCATCATCTCCCCCACAAAATATTGCAAGTCCCTTTGCAAGATTTATCTTCTCTTTCTTTCATCATGGAGTCTCATCAAATCATACTTAGAAAGATAAAATGGAAAAATAGTTTTTTCTCACTTTTGTACCCTTTATGTTTTCTAATTTTATCCTCCCATAGAGTGAAGTGAACTAAACATTCCTCTCTTCGATGTTTCCAATCAGTGCAAGATATAAGAGTATGGGATGCCTATACCTCATTCATATCCATTCTTTCCCAAATTATCTCATGAATTGCATCATGGATCTTGCTCTTCTAGTTATCCATGTTAGAGAAGTAGGGGAAATAAATTCTCTTCTCATCATGTAAAACTCCATGGAATCCCATCTCACTCTACAATTTGTGAATGCAACAGTGAAATTTCTCTATGTAAAATGTTGAAATTCAGAAATTGTACCTTCTATCTGAAGAAAATATTGTTCTCCTACATTTCCACTATAGATTAACTAATGGAATGTTCTAATAAAATATTTGGGCTTGGGGTAATTCAAACCTCATGAGTAAGTTAGTGCATGTCTCTAAACTGGTGAAAGCTTGTTGTTCCTTCCTCCATAGGATTTGGTTTTGACAAAGAGATATAAAATCTTATTTGTACCTCTCCAATATATAAATTTATCATGAAACTAGTGATGTGCCCCAAAAGGTAACCATGCAAGAAGAACTCACATAATTGATTTTTTTCTCTATTGTGTTGGTAAAGTATGCTTTCAAGAATTGTACTTCAATTTCCAGCTCATGAGGTAATTTTTGGTGAATTATTAACATTTTCCACCTATAATATTGTTTTTTTTAGAAACAAATGATAGATTGCATATGGTTTTCTATAGGATGTCAATGCTTCTCCATACTGACAAGCAAGAGACAATCCTTTTGCTAATTCTTGATTTTCCTACTGGGTCTTTTTCAGTTCTCTTCTTAGACTTTTCACCTATGATTTAGTTTCTTCCCAAATCTTCATAATTTTCTCAGATTCAAGATGTTTTCTCATCATTTTCTATTAGAATGACTGGAGGAGGGATTTGCACTTTAATAGATTCCATAGTCTGATTTAAATCAAAAATTTGAGTGTCTTTTATTGACACTTGACTTTTTACTTCCTAAAGTTCTTTTTGTAGATTGGAAATGTTGTCTTCATTTTCATTATTATTTTTCTCTAATATTTGACATTTTTTAGTCAATTCCATAATATTGTGGTCTTTTTCACTATTCTCTTACTTCATAAGAGCTATATCTTCTTTTATACTCACTAACTCAATATCCTTGTTCTATAGTTCAATTTTGAGTCTTGAACTTGATTTTGCAGTTCAAGTAATTTTCATTTGTTTCTCAACTAGAGATTGTCTCAAAAATTGATTTCTTCTTCTTGTTATTTTGATCAATAGATATGTTTCTTGATAGGGTTAAGGCTTGGTGTAGTTGTTGGTCCTTTGTTAGACCTTGTAATTCAAGCCCTTCTTCTTCATTATTATTGACTTTCCTTTTTATCTACTTATGAGGAAGAAGAAGGTTGAAAGGAACTATTCTGATTCCATCTCTTGTACATCTTTGAATATCAATGGATTATGTTGTCTTTTGAACATTTGTAGTACCTACCATTTCTTGTTCACTAGTGGGATCTACTCTTTCTTACATGTTTGCAAGCCTAGGTGATTCTTGATTGATTGGAGGATGTTGATTAAATGATTCTAATATTTGTGCAATATCCCAATCTTTGAGTTCTTCTTCTAATTCATCTGTAGGGAGAATTAGTTTTCTAATCCTTTTATGTTGTTCTTTAGGGAAGGTTCTTGTGGGGATTCCTCTCTACTATCTCTTTTTTTTTCTAATTTTTCTTGAGACAAGTTATTGTGTAAGAGGTTTCCTCTTAACCCTCTTGACTTTCACTCTTAAATGAGGAGTAGGTTCTTATGGGAAGGTTTCTCTGCTATCCTTATATTTTATTAGTGAGGGTTTCAGATAGGTTCTTGTGTAAGAAACCTTCTTTACTACTTCTTCTCACAGGGGAGGAATGAGTGGAAACTATTTCTTACTCATCTTCTAACAACATAATAACTTCATGTTGTTCCTCACTTTCCTCTATAATTGAATGTGTTTTGATAATGTGGTTTTCTTATGAAGCATCCTTTTTCTTATATTTTTCTTATAGGTTTTTAGCTTCCCATTGTTTTTTAGATATTTCTCCCTCAATAATGTTGGAAGGCAAGGTCTCAAGAGAAGTACTTGGTTTGATCCTGACCCTTAGTGACCTTTTTCTTTGACTTATCTATACTAGGGGAAGGGCTTGTTTCCTAGTATGTTTTACTTTCTTCTTCCATGTTTTCTTGTTTAAAAACTTTTCCATAATTCTTCCCCTTGGGATTGTTTAAGAAAATGGTGTTGGAAAATAAGGTACATTAGGCCATGGTGTTTTAATGATCTGATTCCTTAAACAAACCTACTAGCCATTATTTGGACTAAGTCATATAAATACCTAGGAAAATTGATTTTCCACTCAGGTTTACTAGTTGAGTGTCTCAAATGGTTTACCATTCTCATTGTCCCCTAGAACAATACTATATTTCCCTCATAAGTGATATACTTCATTATCTAGTAGGCTACAATATTCCTTGGCTCAAGGTAGGGTATTTCTAATTATTCCCTTGATTTCATTTTTAGTATTTATAGACAAAGAAGGCATTTGTTCACCCTCTACATGAAATATTTAAAAGATCAAGTATAAGTAGGTCTAGATTGAATTCTCATACATGTATTTGGGATTCCAGTTAGTTCACTTATTATTTCAGGAGTCACTGAAATCTTCACATTTTTGACCTTGGTGTGGAATTCTTCAAGATTAACCACAAACTCTTCTACAATATCTTTGTCAAATCCTGTACATTTTCTCAAATAAGCTCATCCAGCTGGATTCCCTGAATATGGCCACAACTTTTGGGCTCTTCAATAGTTCCTCAACTCCTTCATGTTCTAACTTGCATTTTTTCCCATTTCTTCTTTTGATTTCAACTCTATTTTTAAGTTTTGGCTTCCCCATAAATCATAGCTTCCAGAGAAATGGAGTGGATTTCCAAAGGAGGGACTTGCAGAGATAAGGGTTCCCTGAAAGGAAATACTAGTTGGTGATGGAGGAACTTCGGCTCTAAGGTTTGGGTGAAATGAAAAAAACAAAGGTTTAATGATTTTGTGCAAGTTTAATGATGCAATAGAATAGATGAGATAAGTCATCTCACGTGGTTGAAAATCATGGTGATCATGATTAAATCCACCAAGTTATCAAATCAATTAAACGTGACAAACAAATATGCAAAATTTTATATATGGCTTGTCACTTATATTATTGGATATAAATATAAAGTTGATATTGTATTTCAAAGTAACTTAATAATAAAAAATAAAAGTAATACTTAAAAATTGTTTAAATTGTTAAAGATGCCTTTGATGTTTAAAATGGTTTTAGGTAGTATTTTTTAAATGCACCTATGAACTATGTTTTCATTGGGTAGTATTTTTTTACATATCATGAAGTTGAGATAATGTTCTCTTTTTTACATATCATGAAGTTGAATAATCTTCTAATTCTTGATGTATAGGAGTTGCATGAGGCTTCACATTTGTTGGCCATGATGTTTGATTTCGGTAGAATATGTTGGTTTCAATCACCTAAATGTTTTAGATACTTACATGAATTATTATAATGCAATTAGTTAGTAGTTGACATTTTATGGAGTATAGTCATTGAATCATGTGTTTTGGCCATCTATTGTACCATTATATGTTAAGGGTTAGTGGCATTTAGGCACCCTTTTAATTTATTTTCTCATTTTGATATTAATAAAATGCTTGTGAACTCACTTGTGGGCACAAGATTAAGTCGAAATCATTTTTGTAATTATTTTATTAAAATAATGAGGCTATGAAGCTATATTGTCTCTAATCAATCAAATAGTGAAATCAATTATTTATAAGTAGATAACAATAAATGTGTATAACATTAAATAATTAACACAAAAAACACTAAAATTCAAGCATAAACATAAAATGTGTATAAAACTAAATAATTAACACAAAAAAACACTTAAAAACACTAAAATTCAAGCATAAACATCAATTTGTGATTCAACAACGTTAGTGTTAGTTGTGTGGTGGTTGTTGTGTAACACTAAAATCTAACAACGAAACTAGTTATAGCATATAACATCAAAAATATTACACTATATATATATATATATAACACCAAATTTGGTGTTAAATGTAACACTAAATTTGGTGTTAAATGTAACACCAAATTTGGTGTTATATGTCATAACCAATTTTGGTGTTGTTGGATTTTGGTGTTATCCAACAACTACCACATAACTAACACCAATGTTGTTGAATCACAAATTGGTGTTATATGCCTAATTTTAGTGTTTTTAGTGTTATATTACCTAAAATTCTTGTAGTGGTATGTCATGGGGCAGTCAACCTAAATGAATCACTTCCTCCAACCCAACTCTATTAATCATAACTTGATCAATTGCATCAAGACCCAAGGTAATCATCATCTACATACATCATCCACCATGAAACTCTTAATAATGAACATTCATATGCAATAAAAACACACATAACAACAATGCATTACATCTTGAATTATACATGAAAATCATATACAAATCATCTAACACACTTATCATATTATGTGGAAAAGTATAACATAAGCTAGACACACTCATTTACTCTCTTGACAATCTCAAGAGCTCCTCTAGTAGATAGTTATCAAGCCTTAAGAAAAGTTTCCCTAATATTCCCTAAATTAAGAGAAGACATTAAAAGCATCCTCTATACAAGTCTACAGAATCTAGCTATGTTAAAAGTACACCAAGCCAATTCAAAATCATCTCAAGGCCAAATCAAGCATTATCAAGTATCTACACACCAAATTGCACTTAAATTGGGTTTAAGATCTTGTAAACACCCTAATTCAATTCTAGGTGTTATGGGATACACCAAATAAGAAGGATGTAAGGGTTTGTAGCATGTGGACTATTTTATCTAATCAACTCCCAATTTTAATCGTTCATGATCAAAATAATACATTCATACATGTAACAAATGATAAACGATAAGAAAATCCTTAAATACATGAGAGGAGAGAGAAACGTAGTTGTACAGGAAGAACAGTGAGGATTTGGATGTGTAGGATGATAGAACAAGTAGATCAAAAATCATAAATGTTTCACTATAAGTTCTGAACTGAAAAATGAACAGGGGCAAGACTCAGTATAATTTTTGTATGGTCCAGACATAATTACTATGGTCCTCACCTAGAACTCTACGATCTTGGTCCCTTTGACAATCTAAATCTAAAAATTCTTATGTTCTTGTTAGGAAAATATATTTGATTAGTGTTCCATTAATTTTTGCTTGAATTATGAGTCATAATATTACAACTCATAATATATTACTTTATTCGGTATTTTGTTATACCCGTGAAAAGTATTCTGAGGTGGTTTGGATATTGGTTTGGCTATATAATAGCCATTGTAATAGCATCATAAGAATATAGTGTGGTTTATTATTATATTTTTGTCCCTGTAAAATTTGGGTTCAGCTCTCTCTGATTTCCTATCACTGGTATCAGAGACATATTATTTCTCTTCCTGTGATGGAGTAAGAAATTTATTTAGAAGGGGAAATCTCTATTCTTTGTTGTCCCGTATATGAGAAATCAATTCATTGATCTGTAGGTGACGAAACTTACTCTGCCAAACTTTTGAAGGAGATTTGTAGTTATTTTGAGGAATGTTCTTTCAAAAACGAGAGCTCTATTCTACAGGGCACTATTCTCAGGGCTCAGTGCATTTGTGGCATCTCATTTCTATGTAGAGACGTTATTCATTTCCTTGCATAAGCTCCTTGAATTTTTGGTGGCAGTCAGATATCTATGTATGCTCCTTCAAGACTAAATGTGGTCTAATGCAAGGGAACCTCATTTTTGGATTTGGCGAATCAATATTTGTCTATATTGTTTCTCTTCTCCGCAAGACCGAATACAAGGTGTTTCAAAGAAGTCAGCGAATTGTCGCCTCTTCATAAGTCTTGAACCTCCTATTTTGTGCATGCTTTTGAATCCATGAATTTCCTAGAACTTGCAAAGATTCAATATTGTTTTGTTGGGATCTAGCTCGATCCACAAACAGTGGTATTTCCAACTCTCACTAACGTATTTTTGCTAGCCCAATGTTGGTATATCTGCTTCCACCTAGTTGTAGATCCAGTCACAAGTTATCTCAGCATTGAAACCCATTGCATAGTAATATCCTCTCAACATGATGCCTCTACAAGAACCTAGACATATCTGTGGGATTTGGTATGTTTATTTGTCATATCATTGATGATTCCTATTTACAAAATTTCCACTCTCCAAAGTTAATCTTAGTCAACAGCCTCCCAAATTCGCTCTTGGCATACCCTGACCATGGGATTCACAAGAACTCTAATTTGAGCATCCTGATATTTTCAAACCTCCACATTCCTCCTTTGAATAGTCATCTTGTCCATTTGTCTTGTCCAAACGAGATCATTACCACGTAGGAAGTTGGTTTCTAAAAAGTCTCACCTTCTTAAGTTTTTTTATTTAAAAAAGGTGATCTTTATGTTTCATGTCACGTAGGGTCTTTTTAATTTGATAAAAGTAATTATATATTTATCCTTTGGGTGTAAAATTTTTTTAATATTTTAAAATTAAAAAAATATTGTGACATTGTCAAGTGTTAAAATTGTAAAAATAAAAGAATTACCTCATAGATGCATTTTCGGTGGTAAGGTGGTAACCGACGTCCCTAAATGTAAAATGAGCTTCAAAGGTATATTTTCTAACTAAGTAGCGGCGATTAGAGGTCGAGGTAACAGAGGATGGAGGGCGATCTCATCACCACCAATGACGGGGTCGCGTGACAAAGACTAGTGACACCTTTTTATATATTATTTCAGTTGTGTAGTGTGTGCTGAATAAAATAGTGTGTGGTTTCCTTCCCTTGTTTTGATTGAAATGAGGAGCGTGTGCATTGTGAATGCTGAGAATAGTTGTATATGAGGGCAGCTAAAGCTGGATTGATCTTTTGACTACAAAGATTCTTCAACAGTCATACTTCTAACATTGATCGACTAGTGAGATCTAGCGTTCATTAGAAGTGAAAGTGGGAACTGTTGAGTTTACGTATGTAGTCAAATCGGTAGAAGTTTTATCATTCGGTATGGGATTCACTATGGTGAAGTGGATTGGTCATGTGCAGTAAGATCTAGACAATAAGATCCAAGCCAGTAGTATGCAGACCTAAAAGTATGCGGAGGCATACGATTCTGTTTCTAGTTCTTCATATGTATTTTCTTCCCATGTTCACACTAAGGGGGATGTTAGGAAAATATATTTGATTAGTGATCCATTAATGTTTGGTTGAATTATGAGTTGTAATATTACAACTCATAATATATTGTTGTATTCGGTATTTTGTTATACCCGTGAATAGTATTTTGGGTTATTTGTTGTAACACCTCCCTATTTATTAGGAGGTGGTTTGGATATTGGTTTGGCTATATAATAGCCATTGTAATAATAACATAAGAATATAGTGTGGGTTATTATTATATTGTTGTCTGTGTAAAAAATTTGTTTGGCTCTCTTAGATTTCCTATCGCTTCTTCACTTGTTTATAAATGGCCTTCATTATATGTCACTCTTACTCGCACAACTTCGGGATGAGCTACAATCACTTAAACCAAGTGGAAGCCCTATAAACCTACAAAATCCTTCATCATACCATCAACAAACTAAAATGTGAAAACATGTGTGTGTGGTTGAGATTAGAATACCCTTAGAAGTTAGATTCCCAATTGTTATACAAATCCAAGTGCTACACTACATGCCCTTGTTGTGGGATAAAGTCTCATGTAGTTCTCCTACGTATTTGTACAAGTGTGAATAGCTAACCAACCCCCCAGGGGATGCCCTCATGTCTCTTGACACCAAGATAGCATGATAATTGTATTGTGTAGAATGTACCCCACATGGTAATAGTTTCATATGATGTGCCTCATCTAAATGACTAAACATTTGTTTCTTGAAACCCTCAAACAATGTTTGGAGTGATGTTGATCTTGATGAGACATGGCTATATGATCTTTGCATACTTGGAAATGAAGGAAGCTAGACTCTTTGACCTATTTTATTACTTCATACATGTATTTGAGACTACTTTGATTGATATGTAGCTGATTTAGGTAGATTTGGGAACCATTAAGTTTTATGGAATTATACTTGCAATAAGAGCTTATAAAAGTGTTAGGTGAGTTATAAAGTGACATTGACTTGCTTATATAGCCTTCCATAGGTGAAATATTCTAATAAGGTCAACCCTAGGAAGATGAAATGACCCAAAGAAGATATTCAAATTGAAAACAAAGTCGGTGAACTTGAGGAGCTATGACCAAAAAAAAAAATGTCCAAGGTGGACCCCGCATCTTGACCTAGCCGTTTGTGTAACTTTGGACAGAGAAGGAGAAAACTAAAATGAAAAGTCTGAAGATGAAAAACAAGTGTTGTTTACTACTTTTATTAGATAATATTTCTATAATTGATGACAGAGAAAATTGTAATGATAATAAATTCACAAGATATTTATAAAGATGAACTTATTTTATTATCGATAAAAGAGGGTTGGTAGACCCCTCACCCTTTTATTAATATCATAAATAAGAGTTACAAATAATCCATCGCTACTAATAAGTAATCATCATGGCTAGTGAGTAAAAGTTAAGATATATATACCACACATAGATGTGGTAGAAGTAAAAAACACGGAATCATTCTCTTCCTAAACCTCGAGAAATACTACTAAAGAAATTGTCCCAAAATTACATACTTCCAATCACTCTACATTAATTCTATCTCGTACAACTTAGAAACAACATATTCAAGTTACTTTCCATAGGATCACAGGCCTAAGTTCATTTCCCGCCAAATACTTCAAAGGATCATTATAGAAGAAAAATCATTTATACCACTTGCGATAACATCTAGCTACTTCACAGAAGTGACCAATCCACCTAATATAGTAAGAATAGATGTATATTTTTCATAACATCACTAGCATTTGATGTTATACTTATATCTAAGAGCTTCCATTCACTCTACTCTAATCCCTTTTGAAAAACACCACAATGAAATATTCAAGTTACTTCCCGTAGTATCACAAGTCCGAGTTCAATCCCTACCTAATACCTCAAAGGACTACTACGAAGAGAACACCCCAAATTTGCGGTTAAAAAATAGTTTGTACTAATTTTGAAATCATATATCCACTTTTGTGACAACCATTCCACCCAATATAATAGTAACACTGCATATTTTCTATAACACTCTAATGCGAGCCACATTCTGGAAATTTTGTCTCTACTCCATTAAACTTGTTTCATCTTGTAGAAATCTTTAAAAAGTTTCCCAAATCCTAGAAATTTCAAGCACACAAGTCTCCCACAATAAAAACAAATCTTTAGTAGCAAAAATGTATTCTACATCTATATTAAAATCTGATGTTGTGCACCGATTGGATTTTGAATGTGAGTATTTTTCTTAGCAAGGGAGCACAAGGTCAAACTTGCCATTGCATTAGAACAATTTAAGAATTTTTAATGTCTATGTTTACACCCCTTTAACTATATAATTGAAAATTTCATGCTTAAAAGAAAAATTTACCCGAATGCACACACTTACTTTGTCTTCACCGAATAGTGGTTCTCTAATGTGTTGTGTTCACATGGTCCATGATGAAACATGAAACACAAAGGGTAGTCAATTTCGATAGTATAAACTAAACTTTAACTCAAAATACGAGATAATGCTTGTGACATTGAACTTTCAAAAAAAAAAAAGAGTAAAAAGAAACAAAACATGGAACGAATACATGTATTCATGTTGTAGAGGGAAGAGTTACATTATTGTTATGCCTTGGAAACTTGTACTTTTATATGGAGATGTTATAGTATTGGGTGTGATTAGTCCCCAATTTTGTTCCATAGGAGAGATTAAAGTGTTGAGTACATATCAACACTGAGACAGAGTGAGGAGAGGAGCCAAGGTGCCCCACTTTTAGATCCTTATAAAGAGGATGGTATATAATACAAAGAAATCAATTTCTTAGATTCCTTTCCCTTTAAGGAATCTAGTCGAGAAGAGGAAATATAATTCTACAAAAATCTTAGTTGATTCGACACATTGCATTAAACCCATGGACCACACCAATGTATATGAATTTGGGTCCAATTTTGTAATAAATTAAATGAAATCAAACCTCATAAAGAATGGACATTATCATGCCCCATTAGGTGTTATGTCACTAAAACTAATCATTTAGATTGTAAAAAAATCACAAGGGGGAAAGGATCCCATGCCCCAAGACCTTGTTCCTCAGAATCGAATACGAATAGTGTAGTGAAGAAGAAATAAATCACCCATACCCCTATATCATGTTATCCATTGTGTCATCTATATCTAAACTTGTATGAAAATATTCTAAATAACTAATAGAATTTAAGAAATTGAAAAATCCAAATAATTTCACCCTATCGAGGAACGTCCATCATGGTCAAGACCATACCATGGTCATAATTGTATTGTATGGTTTTGAACTTTGTTGAATTATACCACATTTCAATATATGTGACCTTTTCTAGAGATATGAACCCTATAAAAATATGTTCATGTATTCTCTAATTTGTCTATAGATTTAGAAATACCCCAATGAATTCATCCTCTTTTGAGGTGCATATGATAAAACATTTGATTTTGTTGCTCGAAAGAATAAATGTATACCCCTATGTAATAAGTCCGATAATCTATGTAATATTGTGTATAAAAAAGAATGGTGACCATTATTGGGAACTCGTACCTACAAACAGGGTTGCAGCACATGGTAGAGACGATGGTGTAGAGACAAAACAACATGCAACAAGCAATAAACAATTATACATGTGTACAACAATAGAAACAACAAAGAAAATTATCAATCATGTCATAATCCAAAGTAAATACGAGCATAAAAACAATATAGTAGAAAACAAACATTCCAAAATACATAATTGTGTAATCATTAAAGTATAAACCAAGTGTGTCATAAGACGGAATATGATATTAGTAGAAATAACATTGTAAACAACAAACATGTCAGAAGGCATAGTAAAGATAACAATGTAATCATCGTAGTGTAAACCAAGTGTGTCATAAGCTAGAATAGTAATAGTGTAACAAGAGAAACAATAGTGTATAGACAAGAGTAAGCAATATTATATAAGAGCATAGTCTTATGTAGGCATGGAGCTACAAACATGGAACACCCATGATGTCATAAAACAATCTCAATAGAAGGAATAATGTGCCATAATCAGAGAAATAATTGCATACACACAAGATAGGCATGGAGCCACAAACATGGAACACCCACGGTGTCACATGATAATCAAATACCTTATGCCGTATAAGGAAAATAATCATAACATTGTAATCAAATAAGGAATTTGAGTAAATCCACATAGTAAACAATCAAGGAAGAAATCCACATAACAAATAGTGACAACAATACATTGATTTAACAAATATTGAAATTATGTTAAACCTTAATTATAGAGTCACAACGAAATGATAAAGTAATAAAGTACAAATTTGACGTAAGCAATAAGCAATTAAATTTGAAACCCTAAGTGTAAGATAAGGGATAAAGTACTTAGTTTATTTTGCAATTGATCCTGGACTATGCCAAACTAGAAAACTAATAAATAGGAGGAGGAAACTACCATTATTATACCCAAAAATATGTGTGACTATAGGATCTACTCCTGATCAAAAGCCTAAGCACTATAGATCGCTTCTGGGTGCTCGTGACTATGAAAATGGCCAGAAAGTGATTTCTTTTATGTTGTTTTCCTTCGATGTTGATTTCCTATGCATCGCATTATGCCCACGGAATTTTCTTATAACCTACAAAGAGAAAGAACACTTACAAAACCCCAAAACACATCAAATCCTAAAAATTAAAAAAATCAAATGGGAAGTCGACTAACCCAGGGGTTACTCGACCGAGTGAACTTATGATTCGGTGTTGCACTACATTTTAGACTCCATGTAGTTTTGTGTGTGTGTGTGTAGAATCGTGCCCTAGGCGGCTCTTATGCAAGATGCACTTGATAACGAGCAATAGCTAGATGTATTGATATAAGTAGATGTGTGCATGGAAAATGAACTTCCTCCTATGAATGCAAAAGAATGCAATCCATTGTCCCTTGAATGACAGCTAGATGGATGCTTTGATGCTCTTAAAATACCTTTGGATACAACCTTAGGTGATAATAGTATATACTTAGAGCTTGGTCCTTTATTATGGTCACATAGCTTTGTATTTATATAATTCCCTTGTTTTAATTTCACAATTAACCACTAAAAGGCCAACCCATAAGAAAACAAGATGCCTGATAGCTAGAAAAGACCCAAAAGATGTGATTAAGATACAAAGAGGTTAGGGGCACCCATAAGGGACGAGGATGCCCGCACCGGTGTCAAAACTTAGAAAAGCTAAAGTATAGAAATTCAAACTAGCAATAGGGTGTGTAAGACCAAGAAGGAAACTATAAAGAAAGCAAAGAGGCCAAAGATAATGGTTAATTAATACTTTTCTCACTTAGGAATCATATAAATAGTGGTATGTGATCAGGACCTAGAAATATACCTAAAGTGTGTGATTTAGTGTCTACAACATGAAACAAGCATAAACATAACGAAATATATAAGCAAGATGAAATAGCACTACACAAGATACGTCTGTTAGTCCTATTAGCTCAAATGATATTAATAAACATTATGCATGAAATCAAGCATTATGAGGAAGGTGTAAAGTAATATATAATGAAACAAAAATGTATGTATAGGATGGGGATGCCCCCATAAGAGTAGTGTAATAAACCAAGTTTGCTCCTATCATCATTTATCAACTGATGTGTTTCTTGCATCAAGCTCAATGTACCTCATGAATATATGTGTGTAAAGAGCATATGTGTTATCTATTAAAACAAGCCATAAATAGGTCTTGATTTTGTAATTTTTCACATATTTGCATAAATTTATATTATGTGATTATTTGAATGTTTTTGAAGTGTTTCAAAAAAATCTATATACAAGAAAGGGGTAGCACAAGTGCTTTACAATAAGGTCCTCATTAAAAGGCATATTACACTCGGAGGGTGGAGGAGGCTCGTGTATAATCTCATGTGTTGTAGAAGAGTTAGGGACAATATCGAAGTAAAACACATTGAAGCACCACCCTTACCTAAGTAAAAAGGAGTGTATATAATGTAAGGAAACCTATTCTTGGAAAAGAAAGAAGGAGATCTACACATGCCCCTAGGACTTTGAGAAGGTATTTTCCATTAATGAGTGTAGTTAATGATCGAATATCAAGCGATAATTGATAAAGTGATATGACTAAGTCAAATGAGGTGAAATGATTGATAAGCTAACTAAATAGAAGACTCGTGATCACAATATTATGAAGATGTAGTCTTGTTAATATTTTTATTGTGTTATCATTGAAAATTTGAGTGTATTACATGGTTGCATATAATATTTTGTTCCTTATGTAGCTAGATGCTTAATGACAAGTTGAGAAATATGTAACGCTTATATCGAAATAGTTCCCTCTTCATCATTAATATGATCGAAATTTATTTTTTTAAATACTCATTAGGCATATCGAATCGACCATTTTCATTGTGATAGTAATCGGACCAAAATCATCTTTGTCGTTAGAATTAACTAGTAGAGATAAATCAATGTTATCCAATCACTTACGCTTTGTGTTACCCCTATTGGGTATTTGTGTACATTATAAATGCATGGTAGCTATGCATGGTTTTGTTCTACTTGTAGTGATTTCTTTTCTTTTTACACAATAATATGATGCAATTATTTCACCGAGAATGGGTCTTATAAAGGAGGAATTACATTCTTATCCTCTTTGTGAGTAGGTGGATCTTATAGTATAACCAAGAAGTATAATTCAATATTGTACGATGTTCATATAATGAATTTGATAGAGCTTTAGGTTCCCATATAAACTTAGTAATTTGAGATGATTGCATAGAATATCTATCGGAATATCGTGTATTGAAGGAAATAAAGTTCTTATGCTCAAGTTGTTGGATTGCTTCTTGTAAAGAATATCAATTATCGCCATGATGTCTATTAATATTATGATAATTACAAAAGGCTTAACATTTTAGTTTTTATGTTGATAGGGAGGGTAGCAATGAATAGGTAATAAAGTGATTAACCACTTATAGAGTAGCTCATAAATAATATTTTATTGTCGAGCATTATTATCGAGAATAAAGAGATGCTTTTCACAATGGTTGTCTTAATATTCAAAATTGATCTTTGGTAAGATACACATTATTACCTTTATATGGTACTTTCACTTTGCACATATGAGTACATGTATCATAAATGACATTTGTATAACATTAATTTTCATAACCTTAAAACTAATTTGATTATGATGTGCAAAGACATAATTGACACAGGTATTTGAAGGACCCTTTATATGTTTTATCTCATTCTTAAGGGATTAGATATTAGTACTTATATGTTTAATTTATAGGTAAAAATAATTTTCTAAATCTAGAATTTATTGTAGGGTAGCCTTATGAAGAATATCATTGGTATGATCATTGGAATATGGTGGATCGAAAGTGACAAGAATAATAGGAAAATCAAGTTCCTTTTAAATAACATTGATTGTAACATAAGGAGTAATAGGTGGATATATATTAATAGGTTTTACCTTTGTAATGCTAGCATTTTTCACATTATTGTTAGATATCACAAGCATTGAGAGGGGGGTGAATCAAGTGCTTAGCACAATTAAGGTATTTTCAAACTTTCTATCTTACTTAATTTGAATTAGTAGTTAGATTATGAGCACAAGAAGAACTTCAATCAAGCAACACAAATGAGCAAGACACAAGTGTTTATAGTGGGAAACCCAAGAAGGGAAAAACCCACTTTGAAACCAGCCTCTTTATTTAGAACACCAATTCTAAAACATTGATTTATAACTGATTAAGCACCCACTTAATCACTGAAGCACCCACTTCAAAAATTCATTCAAGCACCTACTTGAAGATGATTAAGCACCTACTCAACTGGATTTAGTCCAAGAACCTACTCGCAGACAATATTTGTAAAACAAATGACCATATAGTTTCCTTGTTTCTTTATCAACTAATTATGGACACTTTACTAATGCACTTCAACTCACAATTCACTGTTTCTCGATTTTGCAACTTATAATTGATCTTGACTGCACTTGTTATATCATTGTCTCCTTGATTATTAGATTTGCAACATTTTCAAGTATTGAGAAATGTTATCACTTATGTATCATTGTCTTCTCGTAGTCATAAAACCTTCACACCTACACTTTGATAACAGTTCTCGCTCATGCACTTGTCCTCTATTTTCTATTATTTTTCTCTATCTTCATATATTCACTTTTTCTTCACATTTCATATATGTTATTGTCATCTCATTCTAGAATTTAAAAATCAATACACATTCCTTTGATTTACCCCTTCAACTTCAGGGCTTTATGTATTGATCCCTAACCTTTCAACTCGATCTTCAGTATGATCAAGAGATCTTTCATCGAATGAATAAGACAACAATAACTCTATCTCTTCATAAAACCTTTTCAAAATATCCTTCACTTTGAATTCAAGATAATACTCTTCATCTTTCACATTTCATTGAGATTTCAAATTGACCTATGTCTTTCCAATATCCACCTCAAGTTGTATTATAAAAAAATTCACTATTTTTACAACAATCCACTTTGAAATGTTGAAAAGGTCTTCACTTGATAGTGCATTATGTTTTGATGTTGCTTTGAAAAAATGCTCTCTTTCTGAGCTAAGCAAGCACTGCAACCACTATGACAGAGGAAGATATGGAAGTAACCCTCTTCAAAGACTTTACAATCTCAAATCATCAGTTTAGAGGATCACCCAACATTTTAGAAAGAAGTTATAAAGGATTGTTGTTTCTATAAATCTTTCATAACCTTTGCACACAGATGGAGAAGACCTTTAGACTTTCTCATGGATGGAAAACATTTTGCATCACCATAAAACAAAGAATATTCAAGCATCAATAAGAATTCCAATCATTAATTCACCCTTAAACAACCATGAATCGGTCTAATCTCAAGCTCCATTTCATGAAATTGCCATGAAGAAGACTTGAAAAGTCGATCCACCTTAAACCCGAGAATGTGCACAATTTTCAAAATTTATTTAGCAAATTCTCTTTGCTTACTTAATGAAAACATGAAATTATTTTGGATCATGAACATCTAGTTTTCACATATATTTGTCTCAAATTTCTTGAGATTTGGTTTGGTGAATCATTTTATTCGATCAACAATGTGATTTTGAAACCCTAGAACAATGCATGACAGATCTGTGAAGACCCGAGAGGATAAAAACAAAGATTTCTACCTCGTTTTTTAATGAAATGAAAATATTATTTATTTTGTAGGATAAGGTAAGGTTTCTCCACATTTCTCAAAGGCTTTTAAGGCATGAACAAACTTTAGTTACTCCAAAGAACAACATAAAAATAATGCTCGAGAAAGACACATTACAAGAGACAATCACTTTGAGAAGCCTCACAACTTAGTTTTACACCTTTGGGAACTTTTGAATAGATTTGAAGAGATTTAATACCTTCCATAGGAGTTATAGAACACTTGAGATCACATGAATCACCTTGAATCATTTCCTCTTTTTATTTAGTTGTTGCACATAGTTAAGTCGAGAGCATGCTTTCAAATACACCTATCACCAAGAAAGAATGTCAACCTAAACACTTTTTTGCCCAAAAATCCATATCATTGATGTACAAGGTTTCTCTAACCTCTGTATATGAGGTCACTCATGATCAATAGCAAAAGTCAAGAAGAAAGCATCAGAAAATGACTTCATGAATAATTGAGACATGATTTCTTGACTTCACTCTCAAGACAACATAGAGAGGATGACTTCACACCTGAACTTCACCCTAAACCACCTCAAATTGATCAAGCACCTTGAAAAATACTTGTGAAGAATTTTTGGGCCTTTGTTGCAAGCATTTTCCCGTTTTTGAGTTCTTGTACAATATCAAACTTATGAGAGCAATCTTGCCATTCCATGACCACTAAAGAATTTACCTGAGAAACTCACCTTGACACCTTGTGCTTGTCATCATCTAAGCTTGAAGGGATCATTAGAGGTTCCTAATCACTGTTAGCACTCACAAGATTTCTTAAAAGAACAAAACAACTCATTTTGACCTTAAAGACTCAAGACACACCAAGAAGGAGAATAAGCATGTCTGAAGAATGTTCATAACTTTTTCAAAACTTAACCAAATTGCTCAAAACTTTTTACAAACTGAATTATCTCGGACCTAGAGTTATCTTTTAAAATTTCTTCTATGAGTTATCTGAAGAATCCCTCGTATTTTTCTTGAGTGCTAAGAAGCCAGGTAACTCAAAATGAACTTTTCAAGAGACCAGTTTTGCAAAAACTTGAATAAGTTGGTCAAATGACCTCCCGATGACCTGAAATTTTGTATGGAGCTCCAAGACACCTGCCTTCACCATCTCACATGATTGGTTTGAGCTTTGAATTGGTCTATCCCATCTCATTTGCATACAAGAACAACTAGGTTTCTCAAGGGCAGTTTTGGCTAAAAGTGGCATTTTGATCCAAAACCTGTTTCTTGACTTTTGAGCCCTAGAATGAGTTCATTCACCTTATATACACATGATCCGAGTATTTCACTTCTTCATTTTGCATCATAGAGAATTAACCTATATGACTCACATACACCTAAAAGGTAGTAATTTGACTTAGCATGGACTAACATGAAACCAACATTTTGTGACTCCCTGGAAACACCACTTCCATGAAAAAGATGCACTAAGACAACACAGGGACATCATGACAAGATGACATAAAGACAGGGAACAAACTCCCCTTTTTCATTGATGTAAACACTCACACAAGCCAAGACAAATTGATGATAACATGACAAACCACATGACAAACCAACAACATATTCATGTTCCCCAAGCACATATTCTCCCCCTTTGACATCCATGACAAAGATGGGACAAACAAAGAAATGGAAAGCATCAGTATGAGAAAAAGGAATACCTCATAGATTGCTCCCCCTGGGCTTTAGGCATAAATAAGACTAAACAACCACCATGCATGACACAAGACCATTTGACAAGACTGATATGAAGACATACTTGAACTAACCAAGGACACACAAGTAACAAACTTGAGTGAAAGAATATCATGAATAACACCATGAGCTAGTAGACTAGCTCCCCCTCTCTTGAAGCTCTTTTTGGCACATTATAGGAGCTGATTTTGCAAGACAAATGCTCCCTTGAGTTGTCCAAGACCTCTTAACTACTAGTAGGATCAGGAATGACTCCCAATTCATCCCTGAGATGCTCAAATGTAGCCTTTGGTAGTGGATTTGTCATAATGTCTACAATTTCTTCTTTTGTGCTCACATATACAAGGTTAATCTTTTTATCATTCACTTGTTCCCTCAAGAAATGAAATCTGATTGGAATATGTTTATTTTTTGAGTGGAACATTGGATTTTTAGAGACACTAATGACACTAGTGCTATCACAAAGCAAGGGAGTTGGTTCATCAAATCTTACCTTGTAGTCTTCCAAAGTTTGCCTCATCCAAAGAACCTGAGTGCAACACATGGCAACAACTATGTACTTTGCTTCAAAGTTGATAATGCCACTGAAGATTGCTTTTTGCTCAACCATGACACTAGACATTTGCCAACAAAGAAGGCTCCACCACTTGTGCTCTTCCTGTCATCAATGTTTCCAGCCCAATCAACATCAGTGTATGCTCTTATGTTGAAGTATTTTCTTACAAGATACCAAAGGCCATACTCTAAAGTTCCCATGAGATATCTAAGTATTCTTTTGACTACCTTGAGATGTGTTTCTCTTGGATTCTCTTGAAATCTTCCTACTAAAACCACAGCTTGCATAATATCTGGCCTTGATGCAGTGGAATAGAGAAGGCTTCTTATCATTGATTCAGTATAGAGTTTTTTCCACTTTAGGTGAGTTGTCTTCTTTTCTCAACTTGCATCCCACCTCCATTGGTGTGCCTATAGGTTTGTAATCTTCCATTTTGAACCTTTTTAGCATTTCCTTGATGTATTTAGCTTGAGATATGAAGATGCCTTGATCTGATTGGTTTATATGAAGGCCTAGAAAGTATGAAAGATCACCAAGCATAGACATTTCAAACTCTTTACTCATCACATCAGCAAATTCATGAGTCATCCTTTCATGATCCCCTCCAAAAATGATGTCATCAACATAAACTATGACAATTAGTAGCTTGTCTTCTTCTTCTTTGATGTAGAGATTGCTTATCACCACTCCCTTTCTGAAACCTTACTCAATAAGATAAGTATCCAACCTACTATACCAAGCTCTAGGAGCTTGTTTGAGTCCATACAAATCCTTTTTCAACTTGCATACATAGTATTTGTCTCCACTCAAAGAGAATCCTTTAGGTTTCTCAATATACACCTCCTCATTTAAGTTTCCATTTAGAAAAGCAGATTTGACATCCATTTGAAAAAATTTGATTTTCTTGTGAGCTACATATGCCAAGAACAATCTGATTGCTTCCATCCTTTCCACTGGTGCAAATATTTCATCAAAATCAATTCCTTCCATTTGTGCATAGCCTTTACATACAAGTCTTGCTTTATTTCTTGTCACTTCACCTTTTTCATTCATTTTATTCCTGAACACCCATTTTGTTCCTATGACATTCTTGTCTTTTGGCCTAGGAACAAGCTCCCATGTTTCATTCTTCTCAATTTGGTCAAGTTCTTCATTCATGGCATCTATCCAATGTTTTTCATTGCATGCTTCTTTCACATTATTTGGTTCTATCATAGATAAGAGGGTTGTGTCTTCATTGTTTTGTTGACTTCTTAGCTTCCTTCTTGTGAGCATACCACCTTCTTTACTCCCTATAATCAGATCTGCTAGATGGTCTCTTCTAACTTTCCTTGAAGGTGTCTTGGTGTCATGTCTTTCTTCTTCTTCTTCTTCCACTTCTTCTACTTCTTCATGTGTGCTTCTTATTTCATCATCATCATCATGATTTTCAATGGTATGTGCATCATCTTCATGGTTGTCCTTAGGCTGATTTCTGATTTTTGAAGGCTGAGTTTCATCTATTTTTACATTTTTGCTTTCAACCACCTTCTTAAGCCTCTTGTTGTAGCATCTATAAGTTGCACTAACTGATGAATAACCAAGAAATATGCCCTCATCACACCTGGAATCAAATTTCCCAAATTGTCTTCATCTCTCTTGATATAACACTTGCTCCCAAAGAATCTTATGTGCTTCACATTGGTTGGCCTTCCTTTCCATAGTTCATAAGGTGTTTTGTTGTTATTTACTCTTAATTGAGCTATGTTTAGAATATAAACACCGTACACACTTCTTTCACTCCAATAGCTATCAGGAAGTCTATATTCATTCAACATAGTCCTGCTCATTTCTTGCATTCTTGTTCTTTATTTCAACCACACCATTTTTTGTGGTGTCCTAGCAGCTAAGAATTGCCTTTGTATTCCATGTTCTTTACAATAGTCATCAAATTCATTAGACCAAAATTCTCCACCCCTATCTAATCTTAAGCATTTGATTTTTGTGTTCTTCTCATTCTCCACAAGTGCTTTGAAGGCTTTGAATCTATCCAAGGCTTCTGATTTGTGTTTTAGGCAAGCTACCATGTCATCCTAGTAAAATCATCTATTAGAAGCATGAAGTACTCATCTCCTTGCATACTTGCAATTCTTGTAGGCCCACATAAATATGTATGAATCAGCTCCAAAGGTTGAGTAGTTGAATACTCTTTTGATTTGAATGACCTTCTTATCTTTTGTCATGTAAACAAGCATTGCACATAGAATCTGTTGGTTTCACAATTTTTGGCATGTTTCTAACTCCCTCTTTAGCACTCAATTTCACAAGATTTTCAAAAGCTAATATGTCCTAATCTCTGTGCCATAACCAGTTGTCATCAAGTTTGCTTGTAAAACATTTTTCTTTGTTTACCTCTTTGAGCACATACATGTTATTTTTTGTCCTTTTTTCTTTTCCAACTCTCTTCCCTATTTTTTCATCAATGATTTTACACCTTTATCATTAAAAATCATATTGTATCCTTGTTTGCACATTTGGCTAACACTTAGCAAGTTATGTTTGAGTCCTTCAACATATAACACATTTTCATAACTATTTTTCCATTGTCAAGACTAAGAGTTCCCTTTCCCACAATATTTTTTGAATTATTATCACCAAATCTAACAGCCCCTGATGCATTATTTGACAAAGAAATAAACTTACTTTTGTCACCTATCATATGACTGGAGCAGCCACTATCCAAGTACCAAATCATCCCTTCATCTTGCACATGAAAATTAGTTTGAGCTATCATAATATCCTCTTATTTCTTGTTTGATCTATCTTTCACAACATATATCCACTTTCTTTGTTTGGGTGTTTGTGAGTTACACATGCTAGTTATATGACCTTCCTTTTGACATTTTTAACACACAAGATTATGACTTACTCTTATATGTTGCAGTTGTAATTTCTCCTATTACCTCTAGCATTTCTTCTACACTTTCAGCTTTGTGACCAAACATGTTACATGAAAAAAATAACCATAGAAGGAATATAGTACCTCATAACATATGTGATTCTTAGAGAGTTTTTCCTTCTTTTTGCAAATTTGGTGGCCTCTTTGTTCATGGTATGAGAGATGTTTGATGTAGACTTCTCTTCTTTCTTCTTTGATGGTTCATCTTCCTTATTCTCTTCCTTGAAACCAATACTTGTTTTGTCACTTACATCCCTTTGAGTGCTTAGAATTTTGGCTAGGACATTTGAGCTCTTTCTAGCTTCTCATACATCTTGAGTTTTCCATTTGCTTGTTCTAATTCAGCCTTGTGGAGTTCTAAATCAGATTTCAAGATTTGACATTCTTCTTCCTTTGCCTTGTAGGATTGAGAAATCTTTTCCAGCTAAGTTTCAAGCTCCTTGAGTTCATTCATTTCCTCTTATTCCTTTTGACTTTGCTTCTTTTCAAGAATGTGGATTTGTTCTTCATAATCCTTTAGGGTGCATTTTAGATTTTGGTTCCTTTTCTACAAATTTGGAGTTCTTCAAGAGCACTTACCAATTCAGCCTCTAAATTTACTTTTGCCTCTTCTTCATCTTGAATCTTCATAGCTGACCATATTCTTTCCTTTATTTGCTACATTCATTTGAAATTTCCAAAGCCATGAATAAGGTTTCACATTTAGCTCCATCACTCTCACTCTCTGAGCTGCTTGAATCACTTGATTCTAAGTCACTTGATTTTTCTTTTGAATAGAAATTTCTCTTATTCTTGAAAAAATTCTTCTTATTGCCCTTCTTCTTATAGTCCATATTTTTCTTGCCATGTTTATGACCTTCTTCTCCATATTAAAACTCAACCTCATAATTTTTTTGGACATTTAACAACAAAGTGTCCTACTTGACCACAATTAAAGCATTTAAAAGGAGATTACCTTTATATTTGCCTTTTCCTCTTCTCAATTCTTCTTATAAACAAAGCTTCAATCTTCTCAACATCTTCTTCATTCTCCAAATATGATTCCTCTTTTATTGCTTGGATTGACTCTCTTTCTTGGCTTTGAATGCAACTTTTTCTTGCAGATTTGGCTCCACTTGTCCTCATTTCATATGTTGATAGAATGCTTTGTAGCTCATCCAATGTCAAATTTTCATGTCTTTTGCTTCCTTAATGGCTGAGACTTTTGCATCATATTTGGAGGTTAAGGATCTCAGAATTTTCTAAACTATGATGGTCTCTTCTTGCTTCTCACCCAAGCCTCTGATCATGTTTATTACCTCATCCACTCTCTGCATGTATGTTGTTATGCTTTCATCTTCTTTCATCTTTAAGCTTTCAAATTGTGCTTTGTAGGTCTACAATTTTGCAAGCTTGACTTTGTCATCTCCCTCATAATGATTTGAAGTTTGGTCCAAATCTCCTTGGTTGTAGTACAATGCATTACCTTCAAAATTTGATTTCATTCAACCCACATAGAATGGCATTCATGGATTTAGAATTGTTTTCATATTCAGTCTTATCTATTGTAGAAGTAATAGGTGTGGTTGGAGGAGTGTAGCCACTTTCCACATTGTTCCATATGTAAAAACCAAGGGACATGAGATAATTTTTCATCCTTATCCTCCAAAGTGCATAATTTGTTCCTGTAAAGAGAGGTGACCTTGACATTGACAGTCCACCTGGTGCTTGATTGCTTGTTATGCTTTTGAAGAGAGGATCACCTTAAAGCTATTAAAATTTCACTAAAGGCCCTACTCTGATACCAATTGTTAGATATCACAAGAAATGAGAGGGGGTGAATCAGTGCTTAGCACAATTAAGATCTTTTCAAACTTTCTATCTTACTTAATTTGAATTAATATATAGATTATGAGCACAAGAAGAACTTCAATCAAAACATAAATGAGAAAGACACAAAGTGTTTATAGTGGAAAAAAACCCACTTTGAAACTAGCCTCTTTATTTAGAACACCAATTCTAACACATTGATTTAAAACTGATTAAACACCCACTTAATCACTGAAGCACCTACTTCAAACATTCATTCAAGCACCTACTTGAAGATTGTTAATCACCTACTTAGCTGGATTTTTTCCAATCACCTACTCGCATAATATTTGCAAAACAAATGACCATATAGCTACCTTGTTGCTTTATCAACTAATTATGGACTTCAACTCACAATTCACCCGATGTTTCTCTGATTTTGCAACTCATAATTGATCTTGAATGCGCTTTGTTATATCACCTGTCTCCCGATTATCGATTTACAACACCATTATTGAGAAATTTAATCATTGCTTTGTATCATTGTCTTCTCATATTCATAAAATCTTCACACCTGCACTTTGATAATAGTTTTCACTTATGCACATGTCCTTTGTTTTCTATTATTTTTCTCTTATTCATATATTCCCTATTTTCTTCACATTTCATATATACTACTGTCATCTCATTCTAGAATTCAAAAGCAATACACACTCCTTTGATTTTCCCCTTCAACTTCAGGCTTCATACACCAACCCCTGACCTTTCAACTCTATCTTGTATAATAAAGAGATCTTTCATCGAATGAATAAGAAAAAATAACTCTAACTCTTCACCAAACCTTTTCAAATTCTCCTTCAACTTTGAATTCAAGATGAGAATATTCATCTTTCACATTTCATTGAGAGTTCAAATTGACCAGTGTCTTTCCAATATCCACCTTGAGTTGTATTAGAATGAGCTTCGCTATTTCTACAATAATCCACTTTGAAATGTTAAAAATGTCTTCACCGATATTGCATTATGTTTTGATGTTGATGAAACAATGCTCTTTGCTCACCTAAGTGTGTAACTAATGTGACAGAGAAAGATATATAATTAACCCTCTTTAAAGACTTTATAAGCTCGAATCATTAGTTTGGAGGGATCACCCAACATTTTAGAAAGAATTTATAAAGGATTGATGTTGCAATAAACCTTTCATAACCTTACGCACAATACGGAGAATACCTTTAACAACTATGAATGGAAAATATTTTTCATCACCATAAAAAAAAGACTTTTAAGCATCAAGAAGACTTCTAATCATTAATTAACCCTTAAACAACCATGAATCGGTCTAAACTTAGGCTCCATTTCACAAAATTGCCATAAAGAAGACTTGAAAAGTCGATCCACACGTTAAACCTAAGAATGTGCACAATTTTTGAAATTTCTTGCTAATAAATTATCTTTTACTCAATGAAAACATGAAATTATTTTTGTAACATGACCATCTAGCCTCCATAGATAATTTTCTCAAATTTCTTGAGATTTGGTTTGGTGAATCGTTTTATTCGATCAAAATGTGATTTTAAAACCCTATAACAATGTATGTATGACAATCTATGAAGACTGAGAGGATAAAGATAAAGATTTCTACCTCGATTTTATGATGAAATTCAAAGATTATTTCTTCTATAGGCTGAGGAAGAGTTATCCACATTTTTCAAAGGCTTTGAAGGCATGAACAAACTTTAATTGTCCCAAGAGAACATAGAATAGTGCTCGAGAAAGACACATTACAAGAGACAATCACTTTGAGAAGCCTTACAACTTAGTTTTACACCTTTGGGAACTTTTGAATATATTTGAAGATATTTAATACCTTCCATAGGAGTTAAAGAACACTTGAGATCACGTGAATCACCTTGAATCATTTCCTCTTTTTGGTTGCCATAGTTGCTTCCGAGAGCATGCTTTCAAATACACCTATCAACAAGCAAGAATGTCAACCTAAACATTTTTGCCCAAAAACTCCATATAAGTGATGTACAAGGTTTCTCTAGCCTCTGTATATGAGGTCACTCGTGATCAATAGAAAACAGTTGAATAAGAAAGCATCGGACGGTGACTTCGTGAAGAATTGTGACATGATTTCTTGACTTCACTCTCCAGGACAACATAGAGAGGATGACTTCACACCTTGACCTTGACCTATAAACCACCTTAATTGATCAAGAACCTTCAAAAATAATTTTCAAGAAGGTTTGGGCCTTTACGTATGAATTTCACCACTTTGTTGGGTTCTTGTACAAGATCAAACTTGCGAGAGTAAACTTGTCATTCCATGACCACTAAAGAATTTCCCTGAGAAACTCACCTTGACACCTTGTGCTTGTCATAATCTAAGCTTGAAAGGATTATTAGAGGTTCTTAATCACTTTTATCACTCACAATATTGATTAGAAGAATAAAACAACTCATTTTGACCTTATAGACTCAAGACACGTGCCAAGAAAGAGAATAAGCATGTCTGAAGAATGTTCATAACTTTCTCTTGAAACTTAACCAAATTGCTCCAAAAATTTGCAGCATCTCATGCTTGGATTTATCTTTGAAAATTTCTTCTATGACTTATTTGAATAATCCCTCATATTTTTTCTTGACTATTAAGAAGCCAAGCAACTCAAAATGAACTTTTCAAGAGACCAGTTTTGCAAAAACTTGAATAACTTGTCCAAATGACCTCCTAATGACCTGAAATTTTTCATGGAGCTCCAGGACACCTGATTTCACCATATCCCATGATTTTTTGATAAATTTATCTCTAAATTTTTCTATCCCATCTCATTTTCATGTAAGAACAACTGGGTTTCTCAAGGGCAGTTTTGGCTAGAAGTGGCATTTTGCTCCAAAACTTGTTTCTTGACTTTCTGAGCCCTAGAATGAGTTCATTCACCTGATATAAACATGATCCAATAATTTCACTACTTCACTTTTCACCATAGATAATCAACCTATATGACTCACATGCACCTAAAAGGCATCAATTTGACTCAACATGGACTAACATGAAACCAACATTCTCAGTGACTCCTGACATACCAATTCCATGAAAAAGATGCACTTAGACAATATAAAGACATCAATTACAACATGACATAAAGGCATGCAACAATTATTAGTTATAAAAGGCATATGAATACCATTTTTACATTGATAGAGAGAGTACGATACCTAAGTAGTAGCATCATTATGAATAGAAGCATCATTATGGTTTGAATTATTAGTATGAATAAAAATATTGTGTCAAAGTTAGTAACATCATTATCACATAGAATTTCACAATCACTATGTGCATCACCATCTATAGAAGTGGAAAAACATTCACCATCACCATCATTATCAATTTTGCATTCATTGGGAATAGTAGAAACATCGGTAAAAACATCATTAGTATTTGGAAGGGTAGCACTTGCATTTGCATTATCATATAGGAGATAAGAAGAAGGGATAACCTTCGATTGTGGGATGATATCATAATCAAAACCCTTAGTCAAACACCTAGTTGTAGGACCATCTTTAAGAGTATGGGAGGGGGAAACAAGGACTAAGAGTAGTAAGGGTATGAAGAATAGATTTCAATCCTCATATATTAGCTTGATTTGGTAAAGGGATGATAATCCTAATATTTTGTAAAGTAAGTTCCCTAGCACTTGGCCATGATGGCATAGGTTAATTAACCCTTATACAAGATAATATACACTCAAGGATAACTAGAAGGTTGACAATCAATAAACTATTGAGGATAAGACCCAAAAGTGATATTTAGCGAAAAGTGATCAACGTCAAATTAGTAAAATGACCATTTACGAAAATAAATAGTGAATTGAATAAAAGAATATATATTTTACAAATTTGATCATTTGGAATAAAAACCTCCAAGGAATTTGTAAATAAGTGTATTTTTTTGTTTATTCCCCTAAATAATACTTTTCCATTTTTGAAAACTGTGCTAAAATTTATGCCACACAACAATAGGTTTCCATTTAGTGTATCAAAATAAATTATTTTTTTTGAGGTTCATTTGAAAATATTTTTTTTCTTGAGATACGTAATGAAAGGTGATTTAGCAATTAGGAAGCCCTAGAAAGAGTCCCAAAGGGAAGGACCAACCATGAGTCCTTAAGGAAAATTGTTAAAACCATATTTAGAACATGTGATAGATGAAAATCCAGTTTGGATTTGAATATACAACAAAGAGATGAAAACCTTGGGGCAAAGAGGGTTTGGAACAAGGAGCAAGATTCAATAATGAGTCGGTTCACTAGTTTGCACCCTAATTAAATTCTAGGGGTTATGGGATACATAATAATAAGCATGATGTAAGGCTTTGTAATAGGCAAACTATTATGATTTATTTAAGTTCCAATGCTAATCATTCACAATTAGAATATTAAATTCATACATGTAAAAATCGAGAAATGATAAGTGATTTCTTAAATACACAAGAGGATATGGAAACTAAGTTGTATTGTGTACAACAAGGAGTATTTGGATGTATAGGATAGTGGAACAAAAAGATTAGAAACTGGAAAAGCTTCGGTGATAGTTTTGGAAATAAAAATGAACAAGGAAAGGACCGTACAATTTTTGCACATTCTATACTAGGTTTGTATGGTCCTAACCTAGAACTATATGATTTTGGACCCTTTATAGTGTAGATCTAAAACTTCGTGTGTGCTACTGATTATCTAGAAATGGCCTTTCCTATATGTCACTCTTACTCACACAAATTTGGGATGACTTGTAATCACCTGCAACAAAGTGGAAACCATAGAAACTTGCAAAACCCTTCATCAAAGCATTAATAAACCAAAAGGAAAAAACATGTGTGTGTGGTTGAGGGTTGAAAACCCTTGGCGATTAGAATCCTACTTGTTGAACCGATTCCAATGTTGCACTACATGCCCTCGTTGCATGATCAAGCCTCATGTAGTTCTCCTTGGTGCTTGTGCAAGTGTGAATAGTTAAATAACCCCTTAAGGGTGCACTTGTGTCTCTTGACACCATGATAATAGGCTAACTATATAGTTTAGAATGTACCTAGCATTGTAATAGTGTGATGTGGTGTGTCCCGGTTATGTGACCTAACCATTTGTTTCTAAAAACCCTTTAACCATGCTTTAGGTGATCTTGCTCTTGTTAAGACGTGTCTCTCTAACCTTTACATGTTTGGAAATGGAGGTATTTAGATTCTTTAACTAGATTTATTGCTTCAAATCTGTAGTAGGGGTTGGTCTAATTGATGCATAACTCGATTTGGGAAAATTTAGGAACCCTTTAAGTGATTTTGGAATGATATTTGTAATAGGAGCTTATAAGAGTGTTAGGTGAGTTGTAAAGTGACATTGACTTGCTTATATATCCTTATGTAGGTGAAATATTCTAATAAGGTTGACCGTTTAGCGAGTCAACCAAGACTAGAACCCACATCCAGGACCTAGATGATGTGGGTTTTACTCGAGAGAAGGAGAAAACCAAAAGATAAAGTTTGGAGATGAGGAACATGTGTTTTTACT
The DNA here is from genome assembly GCA_018340775.1 of Taxus wallichiana var. yunnanensis. NCBI lineage: Eukaryota > Viridiplantae > Streptophyta > Pinopsida > Cupressales > Taxaceae > Taxus > Taxus wallichiana. The sequence goes on from CM031235.1 coordinate 777,619,357, forward strand.
AAGTTTTATTAAATTATATTCTCGTAATTGATGAAAAATATAGTGTAATGATGAATAAGTCATGAAAGAGATAGAGAGATGAACTAATTAGATTTTAAATGTGAGCATTTGACTTAGCAAACAAACATGATCAAACTTAGCATTACACACAAATACACTACCAAATTTTAGTGTTGACGGATCTATAAGTACTATATTCAACACTCACAAAGGGTGCATATAAATTATACCTAATTAGCCCATTATTTGTGTTGAGGCGTGAGGGAAAACATAGGAGAAGGACAATCTAAACACGCATTCACTCTTACACGAGCACTAGAGAACTACATAGAGTTTGAGCCCCTTATTTGGGAAATGTAGTGTAACGTTTGGTCAAAATCAACAAGGGATTGACCACGAAGGAAAACCAACTCAACTATGCACCAATTTTTGTTATCTAATGTCTATTTGAGTGTTAGTACAAGAAACTAGGGTTTGATTATTAAAAGAGAAAAAATGAGAATCCTAGAAAAAGTGAAAGTGCAGGAGGCCGTTAAAGATGAAAATGAAGTGACCCATATTAACAAAAAAGTGTAGATAAGTGCTAGAAATTACTTTGTGTAGTTGGAAAAAGAAATTCACTCTAGTGCTTGAATGTAACACTAGTGTCCAAGAGGGTTTCAACACTTCATTTTAGAGATAAAACATATTTAGCCTTGTCACAACTTTGTTTGACATATTTTTAGACCTACATCAACCTTCGAAGAATCATAAAAGCCAAATGTAATAATCTTCTTTTGCTATACTATATTTAACATGTGCTCTAATTGAAATAACTTCTTAATATCATTTTACATGTATTGTCAAATCTAAATGATTAAAGTATTCATCTATTTATACGATGTCACAATAGTTTCTAAGAGTTCAATCCTAATTAAAGTAAAACAAAACAATAATATTTAATTAGGAAAAATCATACTTGGGTGGGGAACTATGATGGTTTAATGCCTCTTCAAAGTGTTGTTGTTTATATATGGTCAATATCACTTAAACGAAAAGTGTTAAACCCTTTTTAGGTCCCTAAGCAAATAAGAAGACCAAAGAATCCCTAATCAAATGCACAATGACGATCATGATATTTAACCATAGAAGAGGAAGATCTAGACATAGAGTAACATAGTGCTAGAAGAAAAATCTAGATCAAAATTACATAGGCTAAAGTCGTCCATATAGGAAAAGTCTCTCGAATGACTTTTTTAGACAAATGACTTTGTCCTACATAAAAAATCAAACTCCCATATTTTCAACACAACTTGCAAATTGTCTACACATTTTCTTGCACATTCCTATATCACTATCATCACATCTCAATCTAAAACCAATGCAATCATTTGTAGAATAGTTTTTAAATTTTTAGCTAGCTAATCTATGCTATTGAAATTTACCATTATAATATGGACATAATTTAAGACTTGAATGTTTACTTATCATATGTTATAATCTACTCTTATTTCATTTTTACATAATTACTTGATAGTCTATATTATTTAGGAAAGATTTTCCCATAAATTTTTGTGACGCCAAAAATACATAACCTTGGGAAAAGAGCATTACACCAAGAAAATTGCATTCATTGGGAAAACATCACAACATGTAAATTTGATAGTTCTTTACACATTTTTAATGTACAAAGGTTTTTGAACAATGATGAAGGTATTGGGTAAGGAAACAAGCTTGTGTGTTTGATTAGAGAGGTTCATTACCTATGAGGGATGGGAGAATATGAATGTCAAATGTTTATGAATGTCGCTACCTCTTTCAGCAAGATTGCTTTCATGTGCTCCCATTAAAATGACATCGATGGTAGAGATTGTGTTCGAGTTAATCATTGTGGATAGAGAGAGACCGACCTTCGCAACCTCTTGATAATGTCTATTGTCATCACTCTGGAACAAAGTACGTACATACAAAAACTATTTTTTTAGTTGTGGGGTAAAATATTAGTCATATGACCACATTTCTTTTAAGAATTTAGTTGAACAAATCACATGCCAAACACATGTTCCCACATTTGTATACATATTTGTTAGTGTACTTGTAACCAACGTAAGTTTGTAACGTTTGAAACACATTAGATGCCAAAATAGAAGTTGCGAGAAAATATGTGGACATCAAAACATATGTGAACTATTTGAAAAAATACTTGTAAACAATGTGGTTTCATGAACTATTATGATTGTAGGGTATGCATAATATGGGTTTATTGAAAAGGCCTTGCAAAATTTGAATCAAATGTAATTAGAAGGTGTGATACCATACTCAACTTGTTCCAACATACTCATGGCCCATAACAGTTACTATGTAGGTGACTTTTCCCATCAATAGTCAATAGTGTGGTCGTGCATAGATTACATAATTTGTTCTCGTTTGTTTAAAGAACTCATTGTTTTCCAACATATATGATGAGTGTGCCAAAATGGGAGCTTTAAAGCAAGGTATGGACATGATGTTTAGTAAGGATATAAAGTGAGTTAATTAAAGGAGGCACCATGCATTACGCCTACTACATACATGCACTTTGGAATAGGGTGTTGATTATTAGAGTTTATGGATCTCTAATGAAAAAAATTGTACGAGAAATTGTAGAAATCAAAATAACTAACAATAAGATGCAATATGATTAAGAACTCACAATGCAAGAATGTCTTCAAATCAACTCATTGCTATATAGGATAGACTAATGCAAATGATGTACATATAGGAGGTGAATGTGTAACCTCCTCCTAGATCAATGGTGAATAACTCTCACTAACTAATACTAGAAGTAGAGTTGACTCCACACAACTAGTAAGATAACTCAACACAATTGGTACACCTAAGCAAGTATATTCCATGAGTGTAGGAAATCTCTAAGTAAATAAACAAATATAAGGAAAATGAATATCCTACATTAACACCCCCATAAGCACAACTTAGGTGGGTAGTGAAAAGGAAAGTGGGTCCCAACAACAAGGTCGATGAGGTACCCACGTTTAATGAAAATATCCCATAAAGTAGAGAAAAGGAGAAAACCTAGATGGAAAAAAACTCCCCCTAAAAGAGAGACAAGAAACTCACTCAAGAAAACTAGAGAAGAAGAAGAAGTAGTGGGTCTCGGTAACTCAACCTGATGAGGTACCCATGTACAATGATCATCCCACGAGTAGAGAGAGAAATAAGTGAGGACAAGAAGGTCCCCTAAGAAGAGTGTCGATGATGTGGTCCTCCACGTAAATACTGAAGATAATCTCTGCACCGAATAATGTTCCTACCCTTGGGAAGGACAAAAATGGAGTACTTGAAATTCAGCCCACTCCACAAAGGAAGAAGAATCTGTAATACTCGTATCTCTAAATATAGCCTACAATTGAAAGGTGGCATAGGTGTGGCTAAAGTGTGCACAAAAGAAAATGATAATGCCACTACAAGATACGTGTCATAAAGAGAAAATGGCGGGGCCCAATAATCCTCACAAAGGGATACACAAGAAGAGGTGGATCATAAAACATCTCTGAAATAATGGAAGTGACAAATGTCCCAAGGTGGAAACTCCCAATGAGAGATATGAATGGGTCCTCAAAATGTGTTGTGGCTCATTCGAGCATATTCCTATGATGAAACATAAGTGGAATTTATAAATAGATAACTCGGGTCAAGCAGATACTCATCCCAATGGGGTTTCTCAATGAGAGAAATGTCTAACAAGAATGTATTAACATCACAACATGAAGTAGGAGGAGAAGACTACTACGAAGAGCTACTAGAAGTCCAAGATGAAGCAATGTTGCACTCAAAGGTAACAACCGGTGTATGTGGAGTGTCGTCAACTGAGCAATCAAGATGCAATGGAGCACAAGAGAAATGGTCACATTTGTCTTAGAGGAAGGTTCTCCAATAGAACACTACTACAAAGAGTGAATGGAAGCATGAACATGGACGAAAATGAGCTCTGTGGAGGCAATAGTAGGGAGAGTGTGCTCAATAACAAGATCCTATGGTGAATGGTCAACATGGGACTCATGAGTAGCAATAGGTGCAAAAGAACACTCAACAATGAAATGGATGTGAGAAGGGGGAGAATCTATGGAGGCACTAGAGTGGTCTAGGGAAGTGTCACTCTTATATGGTGAAACAAGGTTGTCACACAACTATTAGATAATGGTCTAGACAATGAAAGGGCACTCAATGTGCTCAAACGAACACAATATTTCCCTAGAAATAATAAGACTAAGAAGGCCATAGACCTCATCATTTGGTTAAACCACTCATTCTTCTATAGAGGCTCATCAGGCTCAAGAATGAGACCATGGAGGTAGGGCAACAAATCATGCATAATGTAATGATTGATAATGTCTACCTTCCAAGACAAAAAGTTCCTAGAGTTGAGCATAACAACATAACAATGAAACTCCATAATGCAGATAAACCCCAAAATATCCTAGATGGCACTTTATAACTTAGTGCAAAAAGTACAAGTCCCCATAGAGTTTTGCAAGAACCCCCAAAATGAGGTACTTTATAAAGCGTGTGTTTATAAAAAATTAAGAAATTATGTAGAGCATGAGAAAAAAATCACTTTTGACCAAAACAATTGCTCAAATCCAAGCCACCGATCAAAAGTTATAACAAATACAATTTCCCATAAATAATGGCTTATTTAATTAAAATTTTACAAACTAATTAAAAATTCTGAAATGAGAGAAAAAGAGGTCTTCCGTATACTTGTTGGAACCGAGAAAATTTTTAGACTACAATGGTTTAATTTATGAGGGGGAATTGGCCTCCTGCCAACTTAGGCCTCACCCTTCGTCTTCGTCGGTGAAAATACAAGGACCAAATGACTATTCCTCCCTTAATACAAAATTACCCCTAAATCAACTTGTATCAAAAAGGGCATAAAAATGATATTTTTTTGAATGCAAAGTTCAAATTGGAGTTTAAACAATGCACTTTTACCTTGGACGTGGTGGGATCCACACGTGGAAGAGAAAGTTGGAGAAGCCTGATTTTAGGTTTGGAAACCCTAGAAATCTTTATCTCTTTAATATTATTTGCTTTTGTTTGTTTTTGGTGTTTCCCAGACTAAGAACTAGAGAAAAGACAGAGTTGCGGTCTTGAATGGTGGAGCATAAGTCTTTAAGAGGTCAATGCAGGCTTAAGTGAGTTGCAAAGTGGACGTATAAAGCGTCAATGTTGTGCAAAGGCGTATAAATCCCGGATGTGTCGTCCCAAAAAAAAAAGACAAATTAAGGTCAAAATTGCTATGATTAGAGATGTGTTTGAGAAATTTTCATGGTTTTTAGGACATGGAGGAGGTTGCAGACTTGAGGAGGCTAGTCTGTTGTGTGGCGACGACCAACTAAAGAAAGTGTCGCAATGAGCTCTTTAACAAAGCTAATATAGGTTATGGAGGCCCAAAAATGTCCAATATAATTATATCCAAGTAGTACAAGTCATGTGGGCCCAAAAACGTCCATTGCAATCAAATTCATGTATCTTCAAGGTCATTACAGGACACTGCGAAGGATTTGAGTGAGCCCAAGCATCGTGGTAGAGGTGAACAACCTATGGTGAGCTATGACTAGCTTAGATGTGGCTATAGGACCATATTTCCAGAACTCGTGGATCTTGCCACACTAATCAAGGTTTGTGTTTGTTGAAACCAAGGCTTAGATCAAACATACAATGCCAAACCCATGGAGATAGAGCCTCCAACACAAATTTGAATACAAAACAAATCTCACACACTATCAATCAAAGTCTAGAGTCTCGCGATGGGTATCAGTATGAGTGTGTAACGTGCTAAACCAAGGCAACACACAAATTTCTTGAAAAACCCCTAAAAAATTGCTTATTTGGAATATTTTGTAAACCCCTAAAATTTATGACAACCCTCAACTTATCAATATGCAAACACCATAACTCACAACTTCAATAAATCAAGACAAAGTCAAATCTATTTACACATGAACGTTAGTTTCACAAATGAAGTATTTGAAAAATGCAATCAACGAAACCATCTAAAAACTAGCTGTTGTAATGAATAACATTATTACTTAGATCAATACTAAGTAATCCAACATTATTAATATTCCATAATCCATCTTGACAACATACAATAACCATGTGTAATCAGTAAAGGGTTCTAGATCCTTCTCGATCTCCCTTCATCACTCTATACGAGCCAGTATACATTATACACCTTTGGTTAAACATTTTTATAGGTCCTGAGAACCTGCACATCTTCTTTGTGTCATCTAGTAAAGTATTCAAGTACTTCCCTCCAACTCAAAACACTACTAAAAGAATAAATGCTGAAAAGACAATGCAATTAGTCATTTGCACTATTATGGCCATAGTTATTAGGCATTGTGCTAGCAAGCCAGTTTCGAGACTGCACACTAGCCTTCGAAACCTGTCTTCCATTCACCACACAACCGTCTCAATATAGTTATTAGGATTCTTTTTTTGTTTACTATATTTTAAGTTAAAGTTAACCATTTTAATTATTCAATAACGATAAGTAATTGAATTCAATTCCGAAGTTGTAGGGATCATGACTCGATATTCATGTCAACACCATCTTAGGATCCCTACGGGAAAGGTTACGTTCACGTAATGAATTACGTCATTATGTTTTTGTAACCCTCCCCGTAGCCATCCTAAGCTAGCACGGAAAAGGTTCATGTGACATGAATGTTGTCTCATGATACCTACCCTTTATTGTTATTTGTTATGCTTTCATTCTAAGGATAAGTTATTTTGAATCTTTTATGTTATATGTTTCACGATAGAGGTATACAGTAACTCATCGAGTCACCGACTAGTGTAAGTACCTCGTACCACATGTCGTAAGGTAAACTATGTCAACCTACGATGATTGAATTAGATTAGTTAAGCATAAGATAATCTAATTCATAATGATAAGACTAATAATAATTATAATAATTTGTCATCATTTAATCACTTTAGTACATTAAGATTAATTCAATACATCTATACTTTTCCTATGATTACAATGTACCTTTCGTACTTTGTCTCACATCGTTGTAATTGTTTTTTCTCGCTATGCTATAGTGGATACTGATATGATATTTACAACAAATATACTTTATCATAAACATGTATGTTGTTGTTATTAAAAGACAACAATATGTTTCTCTTTGTGTATAACTTATAATTGATAATCGTTGTATTAGTGTATTTATTTCTAATAGTACAATAATGTAATACATTGTTTTGTCTATCTGTTTTCATCGTTGAATAAATGTTTACAACATAATCATTAAATCAGTAAGTAGTTGTAATATCACATTGTAACTTGATTATAATAAATGCTTTGTTGCAAAACAATGGTGCAAGTATATCTCTTTTCACAATCATATCGATCAGAACAATAGTCATTAAATTCATAATTAATAAAAATAGTACATAATCATGAGATGATTATCCGAAGATGAACAATGAATGCATTTGGCCAAAATTCCTTAAAAAATTCCACGAAGTAATGCATTCACATTACAATATTTACAATAATCTGAACATGGATAAGTATTGATCAATGCATGACGATATCATGCTTAATAATTAATTCAATCACTTCATAATGTTTACCTCGTCCTGCATGTTGTAAGAAAGATAAAATTGTATCCATTGTCAGTTCATCGAACTGACATGAATTAACAACTTACATTCAGGTTGTTATATTACGAACTAAATGAACATAATAAATTTAACTTAAGATACATATCATATCTTCCTTTTTACCTTATTAAGCTTAAATATCCAATATCAAATGATGTGAACTTGATGATGTATATTATGTTTCCAACAATCATCATTTCAATTCATCAAGTAACATCTTTATGACTTTGTTAATAACTTCATTAATTCTAATATCACAACAATAACCAAAACTGAACCTTAGTCATTATTACTTGTAACCAAATAAAATCATTTTTCCATACAATCTTCCTTTTCCTCAATGAACAATCGAATGAAGTAAAAAAGTTATTTTCACAAGGTAAGTATTGACAAAAATCCAACTTGATAAGTGGTGATATGATAACACTCAACCTTTCATATTACCACAGTCAACATTTGTCACATCATATCATTATTATAAATGGTGTAATGATAAACGCAAACATCGTTGTTAAGCCCATTTCCCCATATTAACTCAACAAAAGGTTTAATAAACAAGAGTTCCTTCAAATCAATCTTATTTGAAGATATTCTAAAAAAATTTCAACTAAACTTAAAAATGAACAATCATCCTCTAAGCTTAAGAATGCACATTGTTCTTTTCAAAATCTTATTATAGAGAAGAGTTCACAAATTCTATCTAATACCTTCTAACTTCTATAAGGAGCTTGTATCAAGCTAGGAATTCAACTTATTGTAGCTAGAAGTTAAATAGTAAAGTATCCACGATTCAGAACTAAAATCACAAATTATACATAAGAACAAGGGATTTGACATAGTGATATAATCAAGGAAACTACATCAATTTGTCTTAATTAAGAGAATAGTATCCTTAAATACAACATTGAACTCCTATAGTTGATTATATCATTACCAATGAGAAGATTGTTTTTGGGCTGATAAAAATATTAACTAATCAAACTTCAATGCCTAGGATTCCTATAGAGTATTATCATGCCTCGTTGAAATCAATCAATAAGAATTTCAAATACCCATACACCCATTTCGAGCCATAAGGTTCCTTTCCAAACTAAGTATAAATTCCTCAATCTCCTTCCATTGACATTGTCGAATAAAAATACCCGAAAAAACCAGGGCTTTTCTTTAAACCAATTTTCAAAAAGAAAGGTTGCACAATAACAAACTCAATCGTATAACATCAATCAATCCCTTTTCAATACCCCAAATACTCGAAGTCACAGTCTGCCAGAGTATTTCTTAGAAGGACATCACGATTTGTTCCATGAAATCAACACATTTAGTATACAAAACCCCATTACCTGTTTGCAATAAATCGGACCGTTATTGCCTTTTGCTAATGAAATATGAGAACATGCAAATCAATATGGTGTATTCGAATGCAAATCATATCCAGATTTCCATTCATCAATGAAGGTCAAATCAACAATTCAAACTCAAGTTCATAATAACACAAGGAAGACCCCTTTAAATCACAGAGTTCATGCACATAGTGAAAAACCCATTATCCCCATTTAGCTCATAATATAAAAATCGAAGAAAGTAAAGAGAATTCATGTCTATGTCTATGATAATCCCTTCAACTTTTCCCAATACCTTCCACGATTTCCAAACGAAACGAGCAACGGAAATCGCCAAATCTTCCACAGATTTAAACCCATTCCATGCTATCGAACTCATAAATAACACAGTCTCTTTTTAGTAAAGCAAATTGTAAAAATAGCTCAACAAAACAACCCCCATTTTTTCCATGCATAGCTCGCAAAAAGGGAGCTCAAACCATTCAAAACAAAAAATAAAAGTGAAATCCATTTTGCATGCCCAAGCTTATTTCAGATTTTCCAGTTTTCAAGGATTCACCGCTCCTTAATAAATTCCTTTTAATGTTTGATGTTTGCCAGTGCCACGTGGTAACTAGTGTTATTGCCACTTATTCCATATGTTTTCCTCCAACTTGAATGGAGTAAATCGAGTGGTCCAAGTTTTAATAAAACTTAAATAATAACCAAAAACTTGCATGGTGGACCGTGTCCATTTTAATATAAATGAACAAATCTAAGTTTGTTACAAACAACTTCCTTTATAAGTATATGATGTGGTCGGTCATTGACCATGTTCAAAACAATCAACTTTCTAAATTTTGCGTGGATCAACGAATGACCAATATAAAATTAATAAAACATTCACTATGCCAAAAGATATGGTTGAAAACCATACTTTGTAAACATAAAAAATATGCCCACCATTATGGTCTAAGACACTATAAAACAAATTAACTATCACTTTTAAATTTGTCATTGCCAACTTATCATGGTTTAAGACCATTCAGATCAAACAATATACTCACCTTTTACCACCTGCTAGCTTAAGGAGTTCATTAATAAATGTAACATTTATCAAATGTTGTCATGGTCTCTAACCAGTAAAACGATACTCCAAGATAACCATAGAAAAACTCACCATGATATTGTCATACGACAATTAACTCAACACTATGGTTTAAGATCGTTATCTTCCGCATCAAGTTCAAATCAACTTATCCATAATAATACTCCATGTTATTAACATTGTCAAGAAGATTGATCAAATAAATAACCTTTACCTTGTCGTCACTTTATAGTTTTTATTCTGCATAATGACGAAGGTCATCTTAGTGCCTTGCGGTCAATGACCAATATGACAATCACAAAGTGGTTAGTTATAACACCAAAACAATAATAATTATTTATGAGCACCAACTAATGCAAAGTACAACCATGTAACATATTTACTAACATTAGCAAATCATTACCTACAAAAAAAAAATTTGTAACTAAGACTAGTTGTTATTATTATTTTAAAAATAATAATAATAATAAAGTGAGTACTATTTTTCTTGCATTGTGAGGGATTTCGTTCGAGACCCGACCATTGCGTTGTTTTACGTGCTTGAGTCATTCTTCTATGAAATTCATAATGGCCAAGAAATCTAACAAATCTGCAGGAAGATTGAGGAAGCCAGTGGAGAAATCGAATAAGTCCGCACTCAAGTACGAATTCCAAGGAATCATCCCTCCTAGTTCCATTAAGTCAGCATACAACAATATCACTGATACAAATCTGGGTCACATCAATGTGCAACAATTTTGTGAACGGGTGAAAACTGAAGGCAAAACCATATTCTTGGATAGGCTTTACCATAGTGGTCTACCTCAAGCAACAACATTTCCTGTCTCGGTGCAGTGTCCAGAATTGGTTATCACTTGTGTAGAGCATTATGATCCTGAGAGACGAGGAATTTTTAAAGATAATTACGAGCCTTTCCTCTTAATCACACCAGAGCACATTGAGGAATTGCTCGGCATACTTGACTTTCCTGAGAATGTAGATATCACTCATTAGTCAGCACAAGAATTTTGGGATGAAGAACCCCTGAGATGGAGCAAGATGGTTAATAACAACTGGTTAGTGACCAAGAGGCCTCGAATTGACCAGCTTCCCAAAGAACTGTACCGCGTTGAGTTCGTGGAAGAAATTGGGGACATGATTACTCTCCTAAGTTGAGTTTTCGGTTTACCCTCTACTAGGATTTTCCACCCATGGATGTATCAGTTTATCTATATCATCCTTGCCAAGAAAGAGTTTTTGGATTGGGCCACCATCATCAGTAATACCCTTTACAAACAATTGATAGAAGTTAAGATGATGGATGCTTCTACATGACATCGTATCTAACTTATGCGGTAGTAAGAAGAAATTATTTTATGGACTCGAAACAAGAGGAGTCATGGGGCCGTCATACGGTGTTTTCATTATTACCCGCAACTCTTTTTAGTGCACAACTCATGGAAAAAGAGTTCGCCCTCATCATAATTCATCCATATGTGAAGAGAGCCCAGTTTGATATCAATGGATATATGCAAAAGATTCTTGGAGCAAAGTATCAACATAACCCTACCATGGAAGATTTCTGGGCTGCCTGTTCGGACGAACATGAAGTAAGAAGACGAGAGTTTTCTCGCCTAACACTTGCTCAGATCAAGGCCTTTCGCATCAAGAACCCTCCCGATTCGTTTGTAAATGATGATGAAGATGTTATTGATCCCTCATATGATGCAGTTGCTTTTACCCCGTTGCCTCGAATTGACTGGACCAAAAGAGATGAATTTTCTCTTGATAGCAAGAATCAACCGATTCTTGAAAGAAGCATATCTTGGTACGATAGAGAACTTGCCAAGTTACAATCAATTCAAGATCATACTTCAGGATCACAAAATTTCCAACACGAGGAGGTCTTCATTCAACCAAAGCCCCTTCTCGATCAACCTCCGTACCATCCAATCATACACAACAAGCAAGAAAGGAGTGGTTGCCAAAATCCACTTCACCAAGTAATGTGCCACGAGGAGAAAAATCTAAAGACCCTAGCCCCGATGAAGGAAGAGAGCGTGTATCAAGATTTTCTACTTCAAGTAGAGATTCTTCTACCCACATTGTTAATAGTGCTTAGAAGCTCATGGCAAACGATCCTTAGCCATGCTTTGCACAAGCGTCCACTTAGGTGTAGGTAGTCCAAATATCAAACACTTCGGAGCATGCAGTTAATGAAGAGATTTCCCAAAATCTCCCGAATGATCAGGAGGTGGATATTGAGGTTATTTCTCCCCAAATCGAGGTCATGGATAGGATTCTTGCAGGATCTCATGATGTCGAGAACAATGAGAATATTGATTCGAGCTCTAGGATTTTGTATGCGAAATAGTGCATGATACTCCTTCCTGGGTTGATTCCGAGGTTAAGAAAAGGAAGAGGGTTGTCAAGGCAATTGACATTGATTTTGATGCCCTTTTCAAACTTTCGAATGATGTCATTCCCAAGAAGCCTAAGGTGCTTTCTAAATAATGGTGGATAATGACAGAAACAAATTTACAAATCTTGCCATCCACAAGTTGATAAGGAGCGTGATGCCATGACACCTGCTGATTATGAAGTTTCCAGGACTTCACTTGGGAGGTCCACATTAGAAAGTGACATGGCGATGGCTCAAGATTCAATTGATATCGTGCTAAAGAGACTTGAGAAATATAAGTCTCACAACTCTCGGCTCAAGGCCAAAAAGAATAAATTGGTTGAATATGTTCAACATTTGATAAATCCCATATCATCCACTTTCCCGATGACTGATGCGGTGGCTTCTCCCGATGAAGAAACTCTCAATTTGTCAAAATAAATAAACACATTGGGCCATGTCACTAAAACTTGGCTTTCAGAGATTCTCGTTTTAGGCCAAGGAACGATCAAAATAGTGGTTAAGTTCCATGAAGATGTCAGTGTGTATCTTGATCCAATTCTTTCTTTCAAAGAAAATTTTGTTTCTAATATATCAAATTTGGATGATATATTGCCCAGTCTGCAGGAGATGACGACTATGGAATCCTCAGTTTTAGCCATTGAAGGAATTCTCGATTTGAACATTGAGGGACACATTTTCTTTGGTGTCTGCATCTCAAATAAAGGAAGATGCTTCTCGAGGATTCTATGATCCATTATGAGAGCATATGCAATGAAGCCTTCACTTCACTCACCTTGATTCAAGAATTTATAGCTGAGATCCCTTGCAACCTCGTAAATGAGCATAATCAAAGGTGCTCATCGGAACAGGTGGAAGAGCAATTTTCACAATTGTTTAAGGACATGTATACTCCCGCCAACAATTTCTCATCAATTTCAATGGAGCGGTGCATCAAATTAAAGAACTTATTTGAGAACGCTCAATCAAAGATTATTAATTTAAATGATATGCCAAGTAGGATTCTTGAATTACAGGTATTTTGTGAGGCTATTCTTTGACCAAATGAACCTCCAGAAGAAGAAAATATGTTTGAAACTTTGGGAAGGTTTAGATCCTTTCAACTAGCAAAAGCGAGATCCTAATTTCACCGACGGTTTAGGGAGATAGTTTTCTTGGTATCTAACGAAGTGGGAGAGTCCATTTCTCATACGTTTGAGATAGGTGGACCCCATTTCAATGGATAAGGCATTGGTTATTATTGTATATTTTAAAAAGTGGATTTTTAAGAAAAGGATGTTGTTATTTGCTTTAGAAACTATGGATAACTTAAGTGATTTCTATTTTTAGTTGTTTTTAATAAAGTTGGTTAGAAAAAGTCAAAGGTCACTTAAGTGCCTTATTTAATGATCATGTAAAACCCTAACTACTTTGTAACCAACTTTTAGGTTATAAAAGGAAGTGAGGGCTCATTTGTAAAGGTGAATTTGAGAGAGGAGAAGAAAATACTTTTGTGAGCAAGCTTTATTTCGGGAAGAAACTGTGTTCTTCTCGTGAAAACATTTTAGAGTTAATGAAATACGAACTTTGTGTCTCATTCATTGTCTCTTGTAACATTTGATGTTCTTATGTTCATTAGATGTTAGATGTTTGAATCTTGCATGCAAATATTGTCTTTGATCTTATTTTCAACGTTATTAATATGATGTTCTACTTCACAGGTGATCAAGCTCGATTATCTACTTGCTCTCGTGTGTGTTCCCTTTTACACATTCTTGTTTAGCTAACTCAAACTCCATTTTATTTGTATTAGTTATTCATCTTTCCTCTTCATGCAATATTAGGCTATGTTTTTACCTAACTCTTGACTCATTCCATTCCACTCTTTTCCTTCATTCCATTCCATCCCCTCATGCACTTTTTCTTTCCATTGATGTTCCAAAACACCCCCACATGATTTTGAATGTACAAATGTAAATACTGATTTTGGTTTTCAATAAAGGTAGCCTCACCTTCATTGAGGAGGGATTCATTCCCACACTGTTGCATGTCATTTGCATGCGTGCAAATCCATATGCTAACATGTGACAACTTAAAAGGCAAGAATGGCTCCAAATAAACTCAATGCTCCATAGGATAAATTGATGCAAGTGATGTACATATAAGAGGTGAATGTGTAACCTCCTCCTAGATCAGTGGTGAATAATTCTCACTAACTGATACTAGAAATAGAGTTGACTACACACAACTAGTAAGCTAACTCAACACAATGGTAAACTAACTCAACACAACTGGTACACCTAAGCAAGCATATCCCATGAGTGTAGAAAAGCTCCAGTAAATAAAAAAATACAAGGAAAATGAATATACTACATTAACATGGATATCCATCAAAACATAATGAAAACTATTTTTATCGGATGTTGTAGTTGTTGGTTTCCTTTCTCATAAGAATGAAAAATGTGGAAGTATATACAAGGCATGTGAACCATTTGACAAAATGCCTAAGAGAGATGTCATCTCATGGCATCCATGGTAGGGTATGCACAAAATGGGCTTGTTGAAAAGGCCTTCAAACTATGAAGCAAATGTAATTGGAAGGTGTAATACCAAACCGCATGACCTTTGCCAACATACTCTTGGTTTGTGTGAAAACGAGAGCTTTAAAGTAGGGTATGGACATGTAGCAAATTATAATGGAAAGGGGATTTTTGTTAGATTATGTAGTTGTACATTCTTGATGCCCTAATAGACATGTATGCAAAATGTGTTAGCATATACAAGACACAAAAACTATTTGACATAATATGTCCTCACTATACCATCCTTTAAACGAGTTCCTCATGCATCCCCCATTATAACTTATTATTTGAATTTTATAAATGCAAGTTCTTTGCGATATTTTAAATGCTAACTCTCTTGTCAAAACCGAAAGGAGAGTTGCGAAAGAACATTGATACAATTAATTGAGAAAATCATAATATATACATACATAAACAACTTCCAACTATAAATAGCCCACTACATAACAATGTCCGAAACCAACACTAAACATAGTTGAGCGACTAATACATTAGAGTAACATGAAAACCTATACAAGAAATGAAACAAGACTAGGAATTGACAATTTAGATTTGTGATTATGTATAGGAAATGATGGTTCAAATTTAGCAAATAGATTCACAAATCACATAATTTATATGCATGTAATAGGCCAAACATAATAGATGGTCATGAAATGGTGACACTACCCGCCACATTTACCTTTTGAACTACTACGTGTAATAAAGAATATGCCATTACATGTTACGTGTTTAACACAAAATTGTTTCAAAATAGTATTATCTAACTTTTTATTTAAAGAACAAAGAAACTATAATCTAAAAATGCATAATTCATGATTTGTTGTCTCTAACAAACATAATGAAAATGACAACGCAATAAGTCTTTTGGAACAAAAATACAAACACATGGTACAAAAAGAAATATATTTGAAATAAAACATGTTAATTGGTCTAAAGGAAAACATTAATTGTTTTTCTTGTCATAATACCAAGTACTTATAACGCGCCATTCTTTTCACTTATAAGCGTGTCCCAATATATCATGATCATTATGCTAACAGAGGTGACACCACAATAGAGGTGACACCACAATAGAGTGCTATCTCACTAACATAATGGTTGATTGATTGCTTTTGGTATTGTTGTTACCTTGCTACTCAAATAAATATGCCTCTTCAATACATCTTGGAACATATTATAAGACTTTATAAATTATCGGTCAATGAACAAACTAAGCCCTCGTGACTTGGAGTAACATATAAATGCCTACCATTTAACTATTGGTGTAACCATTGTGCCTCCTTAATTATGTAATGCATTAATAAAATAAAGCTGACAATATCATTCTGTGTTAGGGATTTTTAGTCTTAGATTTATACTTTCAAACTCGTCAAACTTAGGTGTATCCTTTTCACCTTGGGGGTAAATCATCTGCAGTGTCTTATGAGCAGGCATGGCCAAAATGTCGTTACTACTCTTGAAATCTCCCAAATAAACAGCAACCACGCTGGATTTATTTTTCTCAAAACAATCCATGGAAGTTTGAATAAAAAACAAAATCAAATCGAGCTGTGAAAATGCTTCGTGTGTTCGAGGACGGCACGAGGAATCCCCATGGCTCCTCATCATCTGCCGACTATGCACAGCTTTGCAAGTCTCTTCTCGACTTACAAAAAGCTGCTGACAAAGTTTTCGATACAGTTGCAGACAGGGTCAGCATAAACACTCTCCACACAACCCTAACTCACTCCTCAACAATGCCAATTCTTAGTAAACTATTTGATACAATAAATTATGTATTTTCTGCATTCGTAATTTTTGCAGGTTGGCGTGGAGCACCAGCGGCTTAAGGGTTTGTCCAGCAGGATTCGAACCGCAAAGGTTTCATTTCCATCCATATTGTATTACCTCTGTTTTTTTTTCACACATGTCACAATTCTTGTTAATTTGGGTTGGATGCTCGATTAGATGCGTAATATATATGAATTGCAATGAGCCATAATTTAGAGAAGTCAAATTTTTAAACTTAGAGGGAACTGAAGCTGATGTCGAGATGTCTCCGTAGAAAGAGACTGATGCTTTTGTGAGAGGGCCAAATGAAACATTTCTATCGAATCTTCGAGGTGCAACGGTTGTCCTTGTCAATTTCTGAATAATATGCGTTTAACTATAGTTAATCATAGGAGGCGTGAGGTCTCACACAAAACCCTAATTGACTGCAGAAAACACGGTGAATGAAAATCTAATTGAATTGGAAAGAGAGATAATGGTAGTAATCTATGTTAATGTTTACAAAATTCCATCCAGAAAACACAGCAATGAGAGTTACGCCTAAAAGCATATTCAACCTAAGAAAGAAGAGGGGTTTGCCGGGAGAAGGATAAACCCTAAAAGGAAACAAAATAAGAGGGCCGATGCAATAACTATTTATAAAGCCATCTGAAATTTATGATAAAGCTTGAAAAGCTGGTCCCGTAAAGAGAATAACTGCAAGACTGCAGAAACCCCTAGTCCTTATCATCATCTGAAGTAAAATCGTTAGTGCACTCAACCATTGTAGTCCCCAGTTACTTTGAGAATCTTGGAGTAGCATCCTGTCAGTCAATTGGGGAAGATCTGCATTACAAAGGGGATAATGTAATAACTGTGACGTGAATGAAAGATTTATTCTTCTCCTTGTGTAGGATCAAGCACACACCAGCTGCTAAGAATGCAATATATCAATGATTGGATATCATATTTGCTTCACTTTGCACCTGTCTCTTCCAGGGGATTTTTGGTACGATAAGACTATTTTTAGTCTGTCCCTCTTGAAAACTGTCTACAATACTGAAAGAAAAGTTGAATGCTGTCATCAGCAAATCTTAGATGCAATAGTATTGCGCTTGTTTACTCTCAATTTTTTCATTGCTTTAAAAGTCT
This sequence comes from Taxus wallichiana var. yunnanensis, assembly GCA_018340775.1. Lineage (NCBI taxonomy): Eukaryota > Viridiplantae > Streptophyta > Pinopsida > Cupressales > Taxaceae > Taxus > Taxus wallichiana. Next base: position 777,637,312 of record CM031235.1, read on the forward strand.
GATTTATAGCTCTAAGTATTGTTCAAAGGGCATGGAACAATTGTTTAATCTTGTCATAGTTGTTACAAGTGATGCTCAGTAACTGTCAATGTCCAGGCGAATGTAGATCTTTGAGCTAATTGCACAACTGAAAGCAAACCTTACATATGTATGATAAAATTAACAAAGAAAAAGAATTGTTTAAAATAATTGACTGTAACGGATAGGATAGACATGTTAAATGCAGTCTCTGTAAAATTAATCGTTAACAGGTTGTAGATTGCAAATCATTCCATCATACTTGTGGGCTGAAATGAATGTCAAAATAAGGCGATAAAAGAATCACGCTAAACTGAAGTAAGTAATATTTACAGTAAAAGAGGAAATCACCGGGACAGAACTTCTGATATCAATTAACATTGCTATGTAAGACTTTCAAGCAACACAATACAGACCTTCATCCTTGCTAGCCATGCTATTTGAGGATTTTCAGAATACTCTGAAACTTGGCTACTTTTGAGCTACATACTCATGTACTTGCATCGTGTGGTGCCCCAAAACAATGTGGTTCTTTCAGGGACAAACTGGGCTGGATAAGCTGGTACAAAAGTTCTCTTGAATGCACCTCTTAACACAATGGAACCAAGCTCGAAAAATAAATTCCCTTGGGAATATATAAACAACTAAAGTATGAATGATACCTTTTGCTTACAAGATATGCGATGGTACAAGAGTGAGCTTGGAGCTTGCATGGATCCTCACGGTTTTGGATAGGGACAAAGCTTTTTTCGGCATTAGTTGGATTACAGTAAGGATACTGAAAAATAAAGAAGGCTTATATTTTTGGTAACTATTACTCGATTCCATCTGTCATTTTACCTGAAGGAAATCCCTCCCATTATTAAAATTAATAACAATTAAATTAAGAGTAAAAATGGCTGTGTCAGTTTGAGGCATAGTTACCTAAGACTCCGGGACGGCGGGACGCGGGGACAGAGTTTCCGGGACAGCAAAAATTTCCAAAATTCCGGGATGGTGGGGGACGGCTATTAAAATAATATATAAAATTATAAATATTAAAAATATATAGATAAATTTTAAAAAATTTATGAATAACAATTCATATTTATATATCAGTCCACCATGTGCATACAGTCCACATTCAGACGTCCATATTAAAAACTCGCAGCATACATATAGCTATACTAATGTTATATGTTCATATAGCTTTTAATATTTATATGTATGCTACTAGTTTTCATAGCATGTTGTTACAGTCCATGTGCATTTGTGCTCGAAAATTTCTGTATATGTCTTTGTAATACAATACAGTCGGGTTATGCTTAATGGGTAAACATTTATAAAGGGAAAAAACAATAAACAAATTAATTTAAAAAAAGAAAAATAAGTTTTTAAAAAAATATTAAAAAAAAAAAACCAAACCAAACCAGAAGTCCCCGAAACGTTTCGGGGACTTCCAGCCATCCCCAACGTTCCTGAAACGTCCCCGACATCCCCGAAATGTCCTCTGTTATTTCTAAACGTCCCAGGGACGTTTCCCTCCCCCTGCCACTTCGAAACGTGGGGGAAACGTTTCCCCCACGTCCCGGCGTCCCCAAAACGTCCGGGACGTCCCGGACTTGTCTTTTTTGGGGGACGCGTCCCCACGTAACTATGGTGTGAGGCTCATGGCATAATCAAAGTAAAGATAACCTGCGGTTAAGCGTATTGGTAACAACTTTGGCAGTTCTCTCTGAAGCAAAGTACTACAATTCTCTCAAATCTACATGTAATATCATGCGTCAGCACACACTGGAAACTGTCTTCAAGTGCTGCAAGGAATCAATGTCTTTGCCTTCATTTGAAAGTGGGAACTATAGTTTGACACTACTACTAGAGTCTTACCTGAATAGTATCTCTTTGTGGACCCCTTCAAGGTTCCATTTTTGATTGAAGGCTACCAGGAGATTGTTTCTTCTTGTTTATGTTTTACAATATTAGTTCCAAACAAACACGTGTTTTTCAGAACTTCATTCCTGGTTGCAATATTAATCCAGAACCTACAATAGTCTTTCAGCGTCCAGAGTATATTTTTCTGTAGTGAAATTCTTATTCCCTTCATAAGCTCACAGCCATTCAACCTGCTGCTTGAACCGTAGTTAGATTCCTGCAAACATCACATGCTTGCCCCTTGCAACCCATATTATATCAAGTTTTGGGGAGGCTGGCTATGAGGTTATGGTGATGTTCATCAAGGGTGTGTGTGGAGATCCCCAAAAATTTAAGGGGATGGCAGGAGACATTTGGTTTGTGGATACAGATGCATCCTCCTGAAGACATAAAAATTTGGGAATTTCAAAAATTAAAAATATTACTATTTCAAATTGATGACCTATCGGCTATCACAAATAAACAAATTAAAATCAAGAATCCCAATATCTGAAATGGCTATTTCTTGCATTTGCCATTACTAAATTGAAATGGAAATGACAATACAATGATGGTAGATCATTCATACTCTAAAATTGTGTAAAAATGCTTCTTCTCTGATGCTTTCAATTTTATTCTTCCACATCTTATTTACTGCTGCTGCTTCAAATAAAAGATTTCTACTGTGTATTGATTCCATTTAGAGATTTGGTTTCCTCTTGAAAAGGATGAACACATAGTGGAGCAAAATAGAGGCCTTTAGGAATTAAACACTTAGATGTTTATTTTTTGTTATATTTAAATTTTGGGGCAATGGCTTACGTTAACCCTTTTTGAGGAGGAATGTTCCTTGCCACATCTTCTGTTTAACCCCATGTGCCGAGGTTGGTATGGGATATCCCTCAGGCATACTCCACATCCAACGAACAAAGGACATGGGGATGCTTCCCTCACACTCAGTGATGGATCCTTTGGTAACACAGCTTGAACAATATATCCGGTGTTTTCTTTAAGCAGAGCTGCATTTCAGTACAACCATGATATCTATCTTTCTTATCAGCACTGCTACCCCTTGGAGATGTTTAAATTAAATCACTCCATTAAAGACATACTTTTGGAAATGTTCTCAACTTTATATCTTACTACACATCATAAAAATTTGATTAGAGAACACACTCTTTGCAAAAGTTCTACTGGGCAATTTTTATATAATCACCAATGAAACAACACAGATTACAGATTATATAAACCTTTTGACATTTGTATTGAAAGTCCTGGATACCTGGCTCTAATTCGATGACTTGCAATCATGACGGCTTTATGACCCACATGAAATATTGAGACTTCTCAACATATTGAAGACTAAGTCATTGGCCTTTGATGCAACAAGCTCAAAATATAAAAGGATAATTATGAACATTAAATGGAAACATAACAGTGACCCCGAGCTGTTCCACTCTGGAATAAGCGTAGAAATCATAGTCAGCCCGAGATGGCTTTAAGACCCACATGAAATATTGAGACTTCTCAACATATTGAAGACTAAGTCAGTGGCCTTTGATGCAACAAGCTCAAAATATAAAAGGATAATTATGAATGTTAAATGGAAACATAACAGTGACCCGAGCTGTTCCACTCTGGAATAAATGTAGAAATCATAGGCAGCTCGAGAGACAGTAAGTGATGCTTGTAATTTGCAGGATAGCAACTAGGAAAGTCGTTGTTTCCAAGTCAGACGACATTGGCTGTATATCTCAATACAGTCTTCTATAAACTAGTTTATCATTGCCTCTGCCATAAGCTCAACAGATTATTGTACCTATTACTCTGGGAAAAGTTACCACCATTACTTCGGCATTTACACTCACCACCAGCTGCGATACCTTTTAAAAAATTGACACTGACAGGCACATTTTTGATAATAAGTTATGCTTAAAAATCACGAAATGGAGTTTGATAATTGTCAATGGTAAATACTGTTACGTAACTTCAATATATAGAATTTCAAGCCTTATTGACATGTCCCAAAATTTTATTGAAAGGGACACTTGTTAAGTTTTTGATAATATGAAAGTTCTGTGTCCTGAAGAAGTTAAAATCGTAGGAGTTAAAAATAGTCTTTCCGATGCCAGATCTATTTGGCCGGGAACAGTTTGCCAGATGTCCAATCACGAGAATGGATGTGGGAGAGTGGTAACACTCAGTGCACCTACTTTGTCTCTGCCCATTGTTAGTTGGGTTTTGACCCCACTCATCAGATAGTGCAGAATTTTGTTGATTTTGATGGCCGTTCCCCTCGTGTTGCCACCATTTACGCTCTAATGATGCTGTTGAAACAGTGGCATTTTGGTGGTGGATTGCTGACACACATCCTAATTCCGACTGAATTTTGTGTGGTGATTTTAATATGATTGAATCTCGGGAAGATAAGGACGTGCTTCTCCTAATGTGGTGGTGCTCCAATGAAAGGGAGGTGTGGTTTTACATGTGCAATGAAATCGGGTTGTTTGATCCCAACCACTACCAACGGCTTTCCTCCACCACCCCGTGGTTCACTTGGTCCAATTCTAAATAACATGGCGATATGGTGGTGAAAAGATTAGATAGCACTTTTTCTAGAGTAGAACCCTTTCATGTTTGTAAATAATTTTAATCACCCTATTAGTGAAGTTCAAGGAGCAAGTTTTTAGATTACATCCTTATCAAATTTGGTATTGAATGGCTAATGCCTCAAGTAAAGAAGGCTAAATCACAATCTTCCCATAACACTACTCACCTACACTATGAATGGACTTGTGTACATATCATTTGAATTTGGAACCTTGCTCCTTGGCTTGGTTGGGAGATCGGTTAGATAGCTTCTTGGGATTTCTCCAATTATAGTGTTCCTTAAAAAGGGGCCGAATCTCACCAAAAACCCCACAAGGCGTCATTTTGTGAGTACCTTTGATCATCACGGAATTGGAGATGTCTCCTCTCAATGAGGATTTTCAAAACAAGGCAACCAGGTTGAGGTGTAAGTTCATGGTTGAAGAGACCTATCAAGCTTGTAGCGCTCAAATCCGTGCTTGTATGCATTTGTTGAAAATTGGAAACCGAGATTCCAAGGATTTTTTCTAGTGTACCCCGAGGACGTGTCCCTTGTGTTTTTGGATGTTTCGGGATGCGGGGACATGTAGGAAATGTCCGCTTAGATGTCCCCAAATTTTATTTTCTTAGGAAACGTTTTGGGGACACCATTTTTCCAAAGAGGGGACGGCTAGCCATCTCCCAGGTACAACCAAGGGATGTCCCAACACTCACAAAAACACATTTTTTTTGAAAAGCTAAACTTTTTGCAAGTTTCATGAATTATGACTCCCTACTGGTGCACGCACAATCTGCCATCAATGTGATGAATGGATTCCAATTGAGTGGAAAGAAGTTGAAGGTCCAACATAAGCGAGATAACAAACAGAGTAAGCCTTATTGAATAGACACGCCCGTCATGCAAAGGGGAGGTTGGATGGATGGTGTTGTTCTTTACAAATTGAGACTGTTCCATTCAACATGTAGCAATTGTATGCCCCATTTTTGTGAGTTAAAAAATGGCTTGATGTATGATATTGAAGGGAGCAAATGAAGATTGTGGATGCTTATATATGCGGCTCCAATGCTTTCATATGAAAAAGGTGGGAAGCAATAGCTCCCTTTGGTGAAGATTGAAGGCTTGAAAATTCATGTCATTTATGTGCATATTGCATAGTAGAACATGTGATCTAGGTGCCCTTGTTCCTTTTTTAAATTGTTTTTTTGGAATAAACCAATATATCATATATGTTTTGGAATTGATTTTTAGTTTTGTTACTACTAGATTAATGTAAGATTATTATTGTTATGCATTGCTTCTATTTCTATATTACAACGTTTTATGCAATAGTGAATTTGAATGTGTTATGGATATGCAATCATTCAGGGCAAATTTTGTAGACCACTGTGTTTTGTACATGTAATTATGTAAATTACTTGTGTTGAACTCTCTCCTACATAAATGATGGTGTAATTATTATATATATCCACATTGAATATTATGTGAAATCTCAATTCAGCTCTAATGTTATGTAATAAGGTTCTATAACATATATGATGAATGCCTTATCAATGTTATCATATGAATATTTGAAAGTTTCTATATTTTTAAATTTTCCTCTTTTTAATAGCCATCCCCTAAAAATGGCCTCCAAAATAATCCGTCCTGGAAATGCGCCGTGGGAGCTCGAGTTCGACTAACCCCCATATATAAATAGGGCATCCATATAGATATTTATATGGGGGTTATCTCTCTATTTAGGGGCCATAACCGCCACCTCGGTTGACGACCCGAGGTGGCTATGGCTCTATATAGGCACTCGATCGATAAATCGAGGAGGACAAGTAGGGAGGAGGGCCCTATAACTATCTCGGCCCCCATATATAGATAGTCCCCCTCTCTCGTCCATATATATATGGGGGGGCTATTTACCCTCGTCCCCGTCCTAGAAGCTTGGTGGAACATTGATTTTTTCCCTCGGTTGCTCCAAGGAGGTAGTGGACAATGTGAAGGCAATTTGTGTTGCCTTCTACCCCAGCTCGTGAAGAGTTGCTCTTATAATGTTTGTAAGTTGTTTCTTGCAAACTATATGAGGGCCAACAAGTGTTTTATGATTGCTTATTGTCAATTGAAGACTTTGAGAAAGCAACAAGGCACATGGTTGTTGACAAAGCCAATGGAATCAATGGTTTCCCTTGCAAATTCTACCAAGTTTCGTGGGGTACTGTAGGACCAGACTTGCACAAAGTCTACTTTTAATGTTTTTAGACCAACTCCCTTGGAAAATTCATTAATCAAGGTAATACTAAGCTGATTCCTAAGACTAGGGACCCATAGGTCATTACCAAATGGCATCCTATTACTCTTTTGAATGTGTGTTACAAGATTATTGCTAAAGGTCTTGCTCTTCGGGTGAGGTACTTGCTACCTCTCATCGTCCACCTTCAGCAAGTTAGTTTCATTCTCAATAGATACATTCTAGTTGATGTTATCGTGGGTTGAAAAGGGATGGAATGGGCTCACTCCTCACATTGAAAAGCCTTATTCATCAAAATTGATTCTGAGAAAGTTTATGATAGATTGGTTTGTTCAAATCCATTAGGAAAGGATTTTCTTTACCCTCCTTCCTCAATGTTTTAGCAATTGAAGGGTTTGACTATCTCTTAGTGGACTACACTTAAATAGGGTTCGTTTAGATATTTCTCTCCCTTTGTCTCAGAACCAGTTGGTCAATGGACTCTTAGCTGATGATTCCTTCCTCACTCTTACGGAAGCAGAGGCTTCTGTTTCCAATGCTATGGAATGTTTGGACATCTTCTGCCCAACCTCTAGATTTTTATTCACTAGAAGAAAACTCAGTGCTACAGGCTATCTGACACTCCCTTACTGGTTTGGTTGCAGAAGTTGTATTGGATTCAACCTTGTTAACAATTCAAATTCTTAGGCATCCCCTTTCAGGCATCTCCATTAGATTTATGGAACTATGTAGTTTTGAGGGTAGAGAAGAAAATTTCCTTTTAGTTAGTTAACATCTTTCTTCGCTGAGCAACCCATGTCTACTATTCTTCTTGTTAAGCATTGTCAAAGGTTGCATATGTTAAATTGGATCGTCTCCTTAGAGTCTTCATATGGGCCAATTTTGAAGGTTCTAAGGGTCTCACAGAGTTGTATGGGATATTTGTTGCAAACCTAAAGAAATGGGAGACCTAGGCCTTCTTGAAGGAGAGGACACTTGGATGATCTTGCTTTGCCATTGCATTTTTCAATTTCTTTTGTTCACTCAGGTCTCTATCAAAATTGTTGGTTCCTTTATGACTCAGAGTATTTGGAAAGCATGGGAATTGATTAAGCGTCACTTAATTTAGGATGGAGATGGTTTTAGATTAGCGCTCTCTCTGAATTCTCAGTACCTTTGAGATGGTTTCAGATTAGGGCTATATCTGAATTCTCTCTCTCTCTTTGGCGGTCTCTACTTTTTGCTATGGTGGCCATGATCCATGGGGCAAAGAGTCTCATGTTCTTCAAGAAAGGGATAAAAATTATTTCAGAATTTTGCAAATTGTCTCATGATTGGCTTCCTTGGCCTATGCTCCGAGTCAAGTTCTAGCTTAACAATAGCGATCTTTCCTTAATTACCGAAATTCAAAGAGTTACACTAGATAAATGCCCCCATAAAGCGGGAATTCAAACACCTTCCAGATGGTGGATTGCCGAGAAGTGGCCTGTTGAGATCCCTTTTTACTGGTACCAATCCGACTTGGTTATAAGTTGCTCTCCCTGCAACCCATTCAAGTGGATACTTTGAATGCTCATTGGAAAGTCAATTCTTCTGCAGAGACTTGGGGATGAAGGTTTGCCAACCAAAGAAGCACATTTCTTGTGGTGTATCTTGCACCAAGATTTGCTTGTTGGTAGCTGCCTTGTCCATCTAGGTGTGGCTAATCCCTTATGTCAGTCTTGCCAGCACCCAAAAGTATCTCAAACATCTTTTTGGTTTTGCATGCATGCTCAGTCATCTTGGAGGTGGATTCATACCCCCTTTCAACCATTTTATCCAGAGTTTTCTTCCTGGAAAATGGCACTCTTGGGGATCTGACCATGTTACTTGCGCAGTACAACCCAATATGGCATATATATTCATTCGAAAATTTGTTTTCATTTATGGAAAGAAAGTAACAATGCTGTATTTAATCATTTATCTCTGGATGGTTGTTTTCCGTCACTAATAAAGTTCAAGTGCTCCTTTATGTAATGCTATAGATTCAAGTGCAAGTTGAGAAGGTCCGGCTGGAGGCTGAACACTCTCAAGCCTTTACAAGGCTATGGCTTTGGAGCTTGTGGTAGGCACCGTTTATGAAGTAGGTGCTAAAGGATTTCACCACAATTGAGGTGTTCTTCACCGACTCACAACTCATGGTGGTGGTGGATCTGTGTTCTCAGACATTGGTGGATGGAGGCGTAATAGGAAGGAAAATTTCGTCGGATGGCCTTATACATTTTCCTAGTCCAGACATGAGCCATAGTATGATGCTAATAAAGACATAGTTAATGATGAGTGGGAGCTGGTACTTGATACTGCAGATCCACTTGGTGGTGGTGGAGCAGCGGGGATGATAAGCAAGATGAGGTTCCACCTCCCAGCTTTGCTGATTACTCTCGTGGTTGTGCCTTCTTGTTTTCGTGCCCATTGGGCTATGTATCATGTTTTTTGACATGTTTAAACTTTGTTTGATTGAAAAATTGTTAAATCAGCCTTTTTAACTTTTAGTCAAATCAATTGTTATGTCTTGATTTATGGGATCGTTTTGATATATTGGAGTGTGATGCCATTACACTCATTTTTCTGTAAGATTAGTGATGTATAATCTGTATTATTAATGGAAAGTGCTTTTCAATCATTTTTTTGCTGGTGAATGTTAGTTGTTTCACCAACTAGCTGAAGTGCATGCTAAGTGCATTGGGGCCTAGAAACGTGTGCGCATGGAAATGATTTTGTTATTCCCAATCTAGGGAAGGGATATGAAAACACACCATGTGTGATTTAGTCTTTAATAACATTAAAATGATTAAGTCGGTGCAAATGTAAGCAAACTAAGTTTTTTTGTGATTACCGAGATATTGTGTTTTATCTCTCCATTTCGACCTTGGAAGGACCCATCGACCTGGCATAACCCATAGGCACGTAGTTGTAGGGCAAGTCCAACACACTAGTCCTTGGGCAGCGGGCTGATGCACCAACTGACTTCGCTGCAGATAAATTAGGATCGAAGTGTAAGTAAACTAAGCTAACATAAAGACTCAACATTTAATCTTAGGAAGAAGGTACTTAAGTGAATCTAATGTGTGCTACTGTTTAAAAATAACCTGAAACACTTTAGATAACTTTAAAGATCCGTGGAGCCACCTAATTTAGAAATGAAGCAACAATGTTAAGCAAAGTAAAAAATAGTAATCAACCCGATTTACCTAAATGAAGTTAAAAACTAAAATGCTATTCACCCAAAGATGATATCTACTTTCCCGAGTCTTACTATAGTGTATGGAAAAATAAAAGATTGAAGGCAATAATGAAAATCTACAACTTTCCAGAACTTGAAAACAAGAGACTAAGTATGTGGCATAGACTGATAATTTTAGGTCACATGGATCATGAGTAATTTGAAGGTCTTTCCCTATTGTCTTGCAACTTGACAATTCATTCTTATGAGAAGAATGACTATCGTCTCTCTCTATACGTCAATTTGAATCCAAGGGTGTCCTTGGAGATGTATCATGTTCTATTTGTTCACAAATACTGCAGATTGGATTAGAAGAAGGGGAAGAGGAGTAAGTGTTGGTGGTCGAGCAAGTGGCACTTTAGGGGTAAAGAGCTACTAGTTACCCGACACTTAAGGTATAGGAGGTTGTGGATTACCCCTAAAGAGTTAGTTAACTGTGAGAAAAGCCCAAATTCAAGTAAAAAAGGTCCCCAATAAGGTTTTCGGGGTGCTAGAAAAAGGTCAAGAGTGTAAAGGCAAGTTTTGGGAGTCAAATTATGCACAAATGTTTATAAATTTCTAGATGTAGTTGAATATGGCTTTCCCGGAGTCGTAATGGCTCGAGTACTCCTAGACAAACTTCGAATCATCAAAATTGTCAAATTCAATTACTTGTACGTAGTAACTTAGATTGACTAGGATCAAAAGTGAAAGTGAAGCGCACACAAAAACATATCAAGTGGCATATAAACCAGGAGAAATAGAGAAGAATAAGACCCAAAATGACAGAAAAAGACAATCAAGGATGACAAAATTGACAATTAAGCAAAGGGGTTGCAAAACATCCAAATTGAGGGGGCTAGTGTCAAAAAATATGCTATATGATGATTAACCATAAGGAAAAAGGTGATATTGAAAGCAAAAAAGGAAGAGGAATAAGAAGACCGAAACATCAAAATTCACAAAAGAGGGGATAAAGTAAATGCATGCAGGTATTACTCCAGGATGTTATAGTCGTTGTGAAGAACAATAAATGAGGATAGATTCATCATTGGACATTTTATTGGGTGGTGACATATAGAATCCAAAATGTGTCATTTCGGGTGCATAGATCTTGCCCTCTTGGAGTGATTGGATAACTATTGGGAGTTATGCCATGAGTATCCGAAAAGATGTGTGGTCTAACTCACTAATCTACATGGTAGATGGGTGAGCATTTACTTGTGTGCTTGTATGCATAAGCTTGGTGAAATGAATCAAATGTACGTATAAAACAACTTGTTAGTACCAAAGACTATAGGGGAGACTGTGAATGCAGGTACTAGATTGGCTTAGAAACGGAATAGAGCTAGTGTGTGTGCATGGAAGGTGTCTATGCCAAGAGGTATGTTGCCGGAGTGGTTACGAGTGAACCAAGGAAGAAAATATGGACGGGTGCTTGAAACTAAGCACGAGAAAGAAGTGGAATAGGAAGAAAAAAACATCACCAACAATCTTGGGGTGTTGAGGAATGTGGTCTACCCTTAAAATGCTAAAAGTGAATCTCAAACAAAAATACCTAAAAAGTTAACCAAAAGTCGACTAGATGAAGGCAACATATTATGCAAACAATATAAGGGAACTTAACCGAGTTCCTTTATGACTTTGAAGGAGAGAAATTGTGAGAAAACAAGGGTTAGAACATGTGTTACCATGGGCATTGGAGAGAGGAGGACAACATGGTGTAACCTAGGCATGGTTACTTAAATTTTAGGGACAGGGCATGGAGGGTCAGGTTTTTGAGACAACAAAATTTTTCCTAGATTTTGTCAAAATTTGGATTTGAATATTTTAACTTTATTTAATGAAATTTAGCGGTTTATACAATATTTAATGTTTTTTTAGGTGTTTTTCGAGATTAGAATTCAATGTTTTGTTAAAAGTAACAATTGTTTTTAAAGTAAAAGCATTAGAATTGTTTTTAAATTAAAAAAAGGAAGCACCCCTCCAAGTCCCCAAGAAACGTTCGAGACGTTATCAAAATCTAGGGGATGTGTTCTTATGTAACTACTAAGCGCTACTAGATTCAAGCATGGGTGAAATAGGATAATTGAGGTAAAACTTGGCATATGAAAAATGGGTAGTGTTTTTTTCCCCACAAAAGTAGCTAGAATGGTAGAGAATTGCGAAACATGAATTGGGTAGTTTATGGATGTAGTAAATATTAATTGTATCGAGTAGATTTGAATTGTTTTGGGTCTTGTAACCCTTCATCTATCAATTAGGCGGGTTAAGAAAAATTGCCAATATTGGATGGTGCTTTACCCCAACCCGCCAAGTACTAATTGGTGCTTTAGGGTAAAGTGCTAGTATAGATCGACAATTTACCCCAAAGTGCCAACACTATCTTGACACTTTAGGGTAAAGCGCCAACACTTTGTTGGTACATTAGGCTAAAGGGTTAGTATCATAATAACACTTTAGCCTAAAGAGCTAGTAAAAAGTAGCGCTCTAGGTTAAAGTGGCAATACTCTACTAGCATTTTATAGTAAAACACGTCTAAGAGTTGGCAATTTGAAAATGATTAGAAAATTCAGTTTTTTTGGGTTGATTCTTGTAGAAATGACATGTTTTTCAGCTTCAGATAATTTGCTTGTGCATTTTGTAGGGCACTAAGGAGCTGATAGATGGATCCAATGGAGTTGAGTTAGGGCAACCTCTTGGTTGGGAGATGCGCTTAGCCCCCTTTTTGGGGCTAACTATGCTATTATGAGACAAGAAAGGTTTGAAAATGTCATAGATGTGAAGAATCTTGTCTCAATTAAATGGGATTATAAATGAGATAGTTACTGGAATGCAGATTCCAACACCTTTAGCTTTCCCAGAGTGAGGAAGGAGAGAACAAACACACTAGAGGATGTCTACAAGATCATTAGCCTTTGTATAGCAAGGACAAGGGTTAGATTGTATGACTTAGAAGTTCGAGGTGACCAGATCTGAGGGATATAAGGGTCAAGGATCTCTCTATTTTGGGGTCCACTTATCACATTCGGGTGCTAGTGCAATCAGGTGTATAGATGTCTGAGAGTTGATATTCCAGACATTCACAAAGTCGTAGGCGGTATGTCTAGTTCTAGGGTGCTAAGAGATGAGCACCAATACATTGATGTTGTTATGGTGACCTATCATCTATGATATTGAGACTTTGGAGATCTGTTATGTCTGGGGAAAGGATGTTCTTTTTTGTTTCTATAGGGATATGTATTATATCACTTGATGTGTTATGATATCATTGATGTGCCTTCCTTATTGATATGGTGGACATATGAGTGGATAGTATATCTAAGGCCACAATTGACCAAACTCTTTTGCTTGAGTGCTCCTAGAGTGTTAGAGTGTATTGACAGGGGTTCACCCCATTGTGAAAATGATTGGGAAATCTATTGATAATGACATGATTATATTTCCCTACTTGGATATGCTAGATGTATTTGGATTGGGCCAAAGAGTGAATATGTTGGTAGGTCGGATAGGACCGACATAGACATTAGTTTTTTTCAAAGGAGTTTTTGGAGTAAAGATAGTGACTCCACTAATTTTTAAGCGAACTCCATATAGTTAGTTGAGCCGAATTACATCGACAAAGAAAAACACCTAATTAGGTGTAAGAATACTTTTTTTGCCCAAAACAATTTTTTTCAAAGGAATTTTTTGGCGAATTATATATATATTTTTTTGAAAAAGGGATTCTAGAAATGATAATCCATGCGGGGGCAATTTTATTTATTAGTAATGTCCAGGCTCTTCCTCTCCTTTAGTTACGGTTCTCGCCACTTCCACATCAACGATGTATGTTAGACTATTCGAACCTTTGAACTCTAATTATCACACTGGAAAAATTGCTCCGCTTCGAAGGCCTATGGAGGGTATTGGAATATGTTCTGTGTTCACCTCGAGAGAAAGATAATTACGATTAAGCATGCATGCGGGATGAAGCCCTCGGTGTTGTCAACTTTGAATGTATTTGAGAGTCCACATTTTTACATTGATGAATCCAAAACTCTAAAAGAGGTATGGGATATCTTTGAAGGTATCTTTGGTAAAGTGAATGACTTTAGGTTGCTTTAGTTAGATATAGAGTTAAATGCTTGTTTGCCTTTTGATTTTCCATCTATTGAAGAATTTCATTAAAATTCAAGTCTATTAAATCACAACTAAAGGTTGGTGGTAAAGGAAGGAAGATGAAGAATGTATAATACTTATTATGTCAAGAGTAAAAAGCCTTTTATTCCACAATGAAGTCGTTGGATGTTGATTTTAAAATGCCTACTTTTGAGCTATTCTTTGAAAGGCTTACTCATAAATAGACAAAATTATGAGCACTTGATGCCTTACCTAGCTCAAGTCATGCACTTGTGGCTAATTCCTTTAAAGGGAAATGGAAATCAAAGCCTAAGTCAGACCTCCTCCAACAAAATCAAACAAGCCTTCTCCTACCACCATTGAGACCTCTAAACCTTCCAATTTTGACAACTCAAAAAAGTTTTCTAGACAGGAGAACTTTTATGATCCCTGTCCATATTATAGCAAAACAAATCATTCGATTACAAATGCTATAAGAGAACAACAACATTAGAAGCAAAACTGAAGCGACATAAAATTGATGTTCCCTCCTCTAATACAAGGAAAGGGAAAACTCTCTTTACTAGGCCTTGTTCTTCTGCCTTAGATAAATGGATTTTTGATTCTGGTGCTTCTCATCATCTAACTCACGTGGTTTTTTGAGTTCTCTTTCTGATTGCAACACTTCTCAGATACTCATGGGAAACTCTTCAAAGGTCGATGTTTTGGGTTTCAAATCGGTGCAAATGTAGGATGGGTGCATCAATGATGTACTCTTGGTACCTGAAATTTCATCTAATTTATTGTCATATTATTATATTTGTAATTCCGGGTTCAGGGAAAATTGTCGAGTTCACTCCACACAAGTATTGTAATTAAAGAATTATCCGATCCATAGGATGTTATAGCTACGAGTATGGTGGACCATCGTTCATGCCTTTATGTATTAATAAGTTTGAGACCTCAACAGGTCATCACTTGTTGCCCATGTTGATCAATGAGAAAACTATGGCACACAAGTTTTGGTCACTTGAATTACGGTGTTTTGCAACAACTAAACTTATAGAACATGGCGAAATGGATTCCAAAGGTCTCCAGTTGTGATGGTGTTTGCCAGGATGCGTGGTTGGAAAACAACACTAGGATCCCTTTCCAAAAGGACAAACTTTAAGAGCTAAGGATCCACATGAGTTAGTATGTTATGGTTTGATCACTTTTCCCACTAGGTCATTTTCTGGTGTTAAATATGTACTAACCTTAATTGATGATTTCACTCGAAGGACTTGAGTGTATTTCTTGCAGTATAAAAGTGAAGTGTTTGAGAACTTTAAAGCCTTCAAGGCTTTTGTTGAGAAGCAATCGAGACTTTGACTGAAAAAGCTTTCAATGGGCACGGATATATAAATGATCTTTTTCATGAATTTTGTGCGATCATGGTATTTTGCATCAATACACAGGCCTCAATTTTCACAACAAGCTCAGTTGGGATACTTGTAGGATGAAGAGAATACAAGGAGGATGAAGAGCTCTTTATGTGCTCCAAAACAAGTGTAGGAATGCTTTGAGTTATGGGATTAGAAGACCACCATGGTCCTATTTGGGTTATTGGTCACACCGTTGTGTTGTATGGTTGCGAGATATGGGCTAGTGGAATGGCAAGTTCAAAATGGAGACAAATAGAAAGGATCAAAAATGCCTAATAACAAACAATTTCAGAATCAAGGCTATAGTTCCTTATGAAATCATCTTGGCGAAATAGGTACTTTCCCTCTAGAGGCAACCGCTATGACCAGGCTCATATGTTATTTGAAAAAAATTAAAAACATGAAAACCGATAGGTGGCCTAGGGCTGTAAGAGATGAAGAGTTACATAGATGAAAGACTGTGGGATGAAACAAAATCACAAATGGATGAGTAGATGGGATATTAGTCTAATCAATGCCCAAACCTTAACAAAGACATAAAAAGGTATGTGAATGAAAAGTTTAGAACAATGATGTGGAGAAAGAAAACTAGTAGGAAACGTCAACACTATATTACAAAGTTCAATCCAACTTATGAACATTGTGAAAAAGCATATATAAGGGCTGAAATAAAATGGAGGGAAAAGATCCTTATTGCTCAAGTAAGGACTAGCTCTCATAGGCTTAGATGTGAGAGGGGAGGTGGACATCGCCTAAGGAACAATGGGAAGAGAGGACTTGTGTGATATGCAATACAGGGGCTAGTCGAAACAGAGGAACATTTCATTCTTGATTGTCCAATGTACACGGATATCTGAGCCAAATATGAGGAAACTTTAAGAGTCGATTCCATGGTGGAGCTATTTGAAGAAAATAGGGGAGATGTTAACTCAAATCAGCAAGAGGAGGAACAACCTTTTAAAAGATACCATTCAACTTGCAAATATTTAAGTGGTTGGCACAATCGGTGGTCCCATAGACCGTTTGGTCTTGTGGATGTAATTAAAACCATTTCATTTCATTCACTGAACATAAAAACCCGAACATTGGAGGGGATGGTGAATTACATGATACATTCTAAGGACTTGGCACCAAAGTTTTGGGCTGAAGCAGTAAATTGTGCAAATTACATCTAGAACCGCATTCCCCACAAGACAATGCGAGACAAGACTCCTGAAGAAGCTTGGTCCGGTGAGAAACTTGATGTTTCTAGATTTTGCGTCTTCAAAAGCAAAACATTAGAGTTTGTTCTAGATAATAAGCGCACATCTATTGAGAAGAAGAGCCAAGAGCTCATATGTGTTGGTCATTACAAGAATGTGAAGGCATATCGCCTCTTTGATCTTATTACACACAATGTCTTTTTAGACTAGATGTTAGAATTGATGAGAATCTCATTCCTTCAAAGCCAACTTCTGAGCCTTCTCCATCACAGTCTTCACCTCCTACTCTTGATAGGGAGGGAATACTTCTTGATTTTGATGAAGACACTCTTGATGATCCTGCTCCGCCTCCTGCTGCACAGAGCTTCCCAATTGGGCACAATTCACCTTGCAAGTAGGTGGGTTCTTTGGTTGGTGATCCTTCTGATCCTCGTCGAACTCGGTCTGAGACTTCTTAGTATTGCTCTTATGAACCAAGCAATTTCTATTGATCTAGTATTGTTTTATGAGGCAACGGGAAACTGTGTGGGGAAGTTGCCATGCAAGATGAATATTCTTCACTCGTGAAGAATAACATGTGGGAGTTAGTACCTCTTCCTAAGGAAAGAAAACTTGTGCATCAGAATGGGTTTATAAGGCCAAATATGCAACAGATGGTTCAATAGATAAGCACAAGGCCCATCTTGTAGCCAGGGGTTCTCACAAGTCGAAGGGGTGGATTACTTTGAGACTTTTGCTCCGGTTGCAAAGATGGATTCAATATGCCTTGTTCTCTCCCTCGCTACATCACATTGGTGGCTAGTCTATCAAATGGACGTGAAGAGTGCCTTCCTACATGGTGATCTCTAAGAGGAGATCTATATGGAGCAGCCTTAGGGCTTTGTGTAGGACTCTTCCATGGTATGTAGACTTCATGTTCTCTTTATGGGCTCAAACAAGCTCCTCGAGCTTGGTATGAGAAGATGGATAGCTTTCTACTTGAATTCTGGCTTTTATAAATGTGAATTTGATCACAATGTTTACATCCTGAAGCAAGGTGAAGATCTCTCAATTTTGGTATTGTATGTTGACGACCTCATCCTCATAGATAGTTTAGACTTGTTGATTCAGGACACAAAGCACAAATTGATGGAAAGATTTGATATGACAAACATTGGGCTTCTGCACTATTTTCTTGGCCTCTAGGTTCATCAGTCTCTTGAAGGTATTTCTATTGTATAATATAAGTACTCCACAGATCTTCTTCGTAGCCAAGCAGGTAGCCAAGCGTATTTTGTGCTATATTCGGGCACGTTGAATTTTGGCATTCAGTACACACCACAGGGATGTTCTGATATTGAGGGACTCACAGACTTGGATTGGGGTGGATGTATTGATACTCGTTGATCTACTTCTGGATTTGTCTTTCACCTTGGCTTTGGTCCTGTTGCATGGGCATGCAAGAAACAAACTATAGTTGCATTGCCATTGATTGAGGCATAGTACAAAGGTAGCGCAAAGGCTAGACATGAGGCTCTTTGGCTTCAAGAGTTACTTGGTGAGTTTGTATTTCCACAACAGGCTCCCACTTTGATCTGGTGTGATAACCAAAGTGCTATTGAGATTACACGCAACCTAATTGAGCACCAACACACCAAACATATAGAGATTCACATGCACTTCATTCGACAACTTGTTCAAGATGGAGTTTGTTCCCATCGCTGATTAGGTTGCTGATGTCTTCACTAAGCCCTTGGCTTCTCATTGTTACCTTCAATTATGAGCATTGCTTGGGGTGACTGAACTTGTACTTGGGGGGATTTTGGTTGAGTTCTTCATTCTTTTGTTTTTTATGTTTGTAGATGGGTATCTTATTAGGCCTAGTAGTTGGGACCCACTTTCATGTTTGGTTTTGTCCCTACACCTTTTCTTAAGGGAGGGTGTTAGAGTTGAGTTCACACTAGGTTAGAAACTTGTTTGAGTTTTTTTCTAGCTATCTAGTTATTTTGTGTTCACATTGTAAGCTTGTTATAAGGAGATGATTAGTTTATTTGTTAATTTGGTGCAACCAAGTTTGTTAATTTTAAACAAACTCGGTGCATGTAATACTATAATCCAAATTACATTTGTTAAGCAAGTTGTTAATTTTAACAAATTTTCTAGCCTATTTAATAGGCACTCATGTATTGATCTCGGATAGAGTGAGAATAATATAATAGTTTGCAATGTATTGTTGTGAGCTTCATTGTTTGGTTGAAGGATTTTCTGGAGTTTTTGTCAAGATTGATGGTTTAAGGCCATTGCTGGTCCAGTGCTGGATCTTGCTAATAATCCTCATACATATTTCTCTACTGACTCAAGGAAAATTGGTAAATGTGAAGACAAAATCCGAGGTAGAAGGGGCAATCTTCTCACCAATTCTTATCATTTTATCATGTCTTTAAGAGGAAAAATCCTGGATGAACGAATAAGCTTCTTGCCTACTTTTGTCTCTTTAAATAAGGATCCATAAGGCATTTGGATAAGCTTCTTATGAAACCATACTTGCCTCATTATGTGATATCGGGAGAATTTTTATAATTTGATTCAAGGAATCATTTTTCATCCGCTTGGCAAAGTATCCATTCCAGACCTAAGTACTAGCATAATTAGCATGACTTTAATGGGGTCACCATTATGTTTACCCCTTGCAAGTCAGTGTGACGAGGATGTATGACTTACACTTGTATATATGAGAAAGGATCAAATCCCTCATAGCTTAGATAAACTAGGCTTTCACACATTGTAGGTTTTAAGGGAAATGATCGAATTCCACATTCAAGCAACAAACAAAATCATAAGAAAAGATTTATGTACATCTTAATATAGTATTGGATAAAAACCCTCGTTTAAATGAGAAAAGAGGTAAAAATGAATATCAAGTCCTTAGTATAAAGAGTCAAAATATTTAAGAAACAATCAAGAGGATAACCATGTTACCTCCAAGTGCTTGGGAATGAATTAAAATCAAGTGGGATCAAGCAAAAGATGGGTAAAGAAAGATATGCAAGTGGCACAATGGATGGGGTAATCTCTCCAAATGCCCCCTATTATGATGTTGTCATTCTTTGAGTAAGCTCAAAAAGAATGATCAACATCCGAGAGATAGGAGGTGGGGTGTGAAGTCCTAAGGGAGTCTTAAGAATATGAAACCAATCGACCACCAAGCTCCATGCCATCTAATGTGCATAAGCGATAACTACACAAGTATCGTAGCCCTCCAAAATCCTACGAAATTCGAGCGATCGTGAATTTTATCCAAGTCTATATGTGAACTAATTATCTCACTTAAGGACTATATCTCCTACAACTAGAGGTCGGGATAAGACCCTCTCATCATAGACTCGTGAAGTCTCGTGCCATGATTTTTCGCTTTTAAGACGTTAGATGAATTAGATTCAAGGCGCGCATAATGAATATGAAAGAGGCATGCAAGGATGATTTATGTGGTGCCTCCTAGGTGTAACCTCGCGATTATTTGTGCTTAGAGAAAAGATTTCATGGACACAATGGATATCTTGAAAATTCGAGTCAGTATTAGTACCCTCTTTGTGTTGGGAAAAAGTGGATTCTTCTTGAACTTGGTGCCCAACCTTTGTTGTCGAGAGGGTGTTTGTTTGAAGAATTTGTGTGACTAAGGAGACACGTATGATAAATCACCACTCTCAATAGAGTCATTACCACTTTCTTTGGATTTTAGAGACTTCGGCCAAGTGAATTTTGCTCTCTATTTCGACTGCTTTGGTTTTGGCCAAAATTGTGATTTTGGACTAGAGGTTGAGAAGGATGTTGTTCTTGTTGGTAGGTTTGAAGAGTAGTGAAAAGGTTTGTAGTTTGATCTTATTTCTTGCTCTTCTTAGGTAGGTTTTTATAATCCGTGACCCCATTAGTAAAAGTGTTTTTATTCCTATCAATGGTAGGCTTATTGAGATGGGAGGTTGTAACTTTTTTCCCATAAACTCGTTTACCACTTTCATGCTATGCTTGGTTAACGCAAAGGAAAGTTCCATTTCCTCATCAAAGGTGGAGTAGAGAGCTCCCTAGATTTTCAACTGAAATTTAGGATTGAAGGCATGGATGAAAAAACCATCAACTCAATGGATTCTATGCCAATTGTTAAGGAAGACGATTACTAAGCTCGACAACAATTATGCACAAAGTCTAGGCAAGGTTCTTTAGGGTCTTTCTTAGTGTTTAGAAAACCTCTGCTAGAAGTGGCAAAAACTTGGGTTTTGAATTCATAGGCAAAATGTGTTGATAATTGATGAAAAGAATGAATGGAGTGTTTCGGAAACGTAGTACCAATCTAGTGCCTCTTTGTCCAGGGTACATGAAAAAATCTTGGTGACCACAACATCTCAAGTTAACAATGTCAAATGGTTGTGGTAAAAGACTTGATGTGAGAATTTGGGTCTTAATCCACCATGAATTTAGGGTGCTCGAAGAGATCATGTTAGGATGGTATCTCTAATACGCTAAACAAGTGGCTCATTAAGGTGCTTTAGGTAGGTCCCTATATAATCTCTGACCTCAGGATTGATAGGTGGCCTAGAGTGCGGTGGAACACTTGTGAATTGCATTCCAAAAGGAGGTCTTTGAGGACAATAGGTGTAAGTGTAACAACATGTGAGAATTTTAGGTCCTTGATAAGGCGTATAAGTCCCAGACCTGGGATCTGTATCTTGAGTCCTACGTGAAGAGAGTTTTGAGAGTGTCTTGAAGTACTACCAATTTGTTTTGTTCTTGCATCCAAATCTTGGATGGCAACTGCCATGATGTTCAAAACCATGACAATGAATTTGATGGTGGAGGGGTTTGGTTCACACGAACTGAAGGATTCGTTGTGCTAAAGTGAACCTCAGCCTTTTGTTGCAGAGGAGTTTGTGTATGTATTCATTGTTGTGTTTTCATGGATATAGGATTGACTTGGCTAGTCTTCATTATGTGAAGTTTGGGCTGATCTAGGCCATTATCACGATTGAGCTTGGTGAACTCATCTGTCATATCTTTTATAGCTTCAACAAAAGTGTTAGGCGAGAGTTGCTTGAAAGGAAGCCTAAAAATGAAGAGTTGGTTGATTGGGCGAGAGATTCCAACTATGAAGGATTCACAAGAAGAGCGGTTGGGAGACCACTTGGAGGTTGGGAGGGTCTAGTTGTTCCATTGGTGGTTGCAACAAACTAAGGGCTTTAACCAATAATAGATTAACGTGAAGGAGATGTGTGCTTCAAAGTGCCTAGTTATTTATGGTGAGGATTCATAATTGTCAATGTGTGTAGACCATTATGCTAGAGAGTTGGTTGTATAAAGAGAACTTGACATGGAATGCGTATAACTATGAGAGAGAACATGTCCTCGAGAAAATATTTGTTTCCTCTTGAACTATAGAGGAACTACGTCCTAAAGATGTAAGGTTTTACATGCATAGTTACCATATTCGTACGAATATGGTCAAAAACGGTTTGGGCCGAACTTTTCATGGAAAACGAATTTGTGCGTTCAAGTTCGAACCATTTTCAATCTTTTTTATTTTATTTTTAGAATAAAAATATATTAAAAATGCTTAAAGCTTAAGAGGAAAACCTAAAACGTGATTACAATAAACTGTTGCCATGCTGTGCATTCAAAGAATCAAAACCCTTCAAGCTGTGCTGCGAAAATATGGTTTGAACTTCTGCAAATCTGTCAATCTGGGAAACTGCAACACGTCCTCAGTCCTCTGTCTTCACTGCAAACTGTAAATCCATTAAGTTGTTTTCATTTTGACCGGTTCATTCTGAGTTTCACATCACGTTTTTTAGTTTCACTAGGGCATCAAACTCCATCCGATTGCTTTTTTAGTTTTGAATCCACCGCTGCGTTTGAAAGCTAGAGCTAGGGTAAGACTTAATCTAGTCATTCCTGAATGTTTGTTTTTTTAGTAAGATTTTATAATGGTTTTATTTAGTTAAATTTTATAAGATTTAGTTAGATTTTGTTTAGTTTATGTTGAGTTTTAAAAAGGTTAGTTTAATTTTTTTTTTATTTAGCTCGTTTCATTATAAGTGTTCATTATTAATTTATTATTTATAAAGTATGTATAATTTATTTATTATTTATAAAGTATTCAAATCTAAGATTTAGTTAAATTTTGTTTAGTTTTAAAAGGTTAATTTAATTTTTATTATTAATTTTAGGTCGTTTCATTATAAGTTTCTATTATTAATTTATCATTTATAAAAGATGTATAACTTTTATTATTATTTATAAAGTATGTATTTTAGTCTAATCTATTATAAATTTCTATTATAAATATATTATTTACAATGGATAATTTTCATCATTATATTAAAATATTTTAATATTTTATATGTATGAAGTTTGACATGTTATTGTATTTTGTTATGCATGTATCTTTTTGGTATTTTTAACGTGTAATTGGTTTTTTAACAAATACAGATAATTATTATATTTTATAAAAAAATTCGAACCGAACCGAACCTTTTGCAAAATCCTGAACTTCCGAACTTTTACCCTTGTCCGAACAATCCGAATTTTTCGAACATGGTAACTATTTATACATGTAAGGCAACACTTTTGGATGTGGGATATGAGAAGAGCTAACTCACTGTGGTGAATTTGGGTTACTAGAGCTTGAGCATTCTTAGAGAGGTTCTTGTCACTCAATCTATTCAAGGAAGTTGAAACCCCTGTGTAGTGGAGGGAGTGTATCCCTCGTGGTCCCACTTACCAAAGGAAGGATCTTCAGATTGGGACTCAAAGATGTGAAGTAGTGGGGTAATCAGGTATGTCTTTAATGTGAACATTCTGCCCTTGGTAAATGATTTCATAAGAGTCATCTTGCCAATTTGAGTTGAAGTCAACCGTTGGTGAAAAGGCGAGGTTATTCCACCTCCGTAACACATGCATTCAAAATACGAGATTGGCAAGGTGTGTGGGGAATCAACGATCCCTTGATGCTTGTGGTGCAGAAATCTATGGGTTTCAAGGGGGATTTCAAACCAGGATGGGGTAATTCCTCCAAAACTTGTCAATGGTGTCCTTGTCATGATTGAGGGTTTCCCATTGTGCCTTAATCTATGAAGATCTATGAGAATAATCAAAGGCTAGGCCACATAACTGGAGGATGATAACATCTTGAACCTCAAAGAAATCAACAATTCACGGTTGTCTAACATGAGGAAACGGATCAGGTTTTTCTTCCCTTGCAATGGTCATAAAAGGCCATGCAATGTATGATTTTGAAGGATAAATCCTTCTTGTCAAGTTCACCAATAGGTGTACACCCATCTCCAAAGGATCTACATTTCAATGGTGTGTACATGTTGACTGTGTGGACTTCATGAATAACTCCAACCATGCACATGCAGAAATGTGAAAACATTGTATGGGTGAGAGAGCTATGATAACTCTATGATGTGTGGACACGTGAGGGGAAAATTGCCCTTTGTAGCCAAAAGAATGTGTGATGCAATGCGTAATTGAAGTGTTAGTATGAACCTAAATGCAAAGTGGCTAGTCAGATGGCCCACTCTAGTGCAATTGAGGTGTTGACAAGGGAAGTTGTCTCATTGGGGAAGTTATCTAGGCTACGAGGAGGAATCATCCAACCCATTGTGCTCTAGATGGTCTCATAGTTCAGGTTAGCCCCCTAGTTAGCATCTACAATGTTTCCTTTGACACTAACGAGGGGGAACAACCGACTTCTGATTTGGAATTGAGTGAGTCAAGTTGGCTACCTCGACTAGTGGGAAGTCGATGCGTGAACAAATAGCTCTTCTTGATTACAAGGGGGTTCTAAGATGCTTATTCTAGTTCCATTTATCCAATTAAAGTACAAAGCAAATAATACGTGTAATACCTTCTGTACACGTTTATGATGTGGCCCACATTGTACCTGTCACCTGAACTTGCAAAACAATTAAGAACATTATTAATTCTGTCAGGATTGGTGATAAATAATCTTGATTAAGTATGCTCAACAAGTATGGCAAGGACCCATGTGTACTGCACTTCAAAGAAGTATAAAAGAGGAATGTGCAAAGATTGCCCAGAATGATAGTGAATATAACTAGATTGTGTGATTAATAACATTAAAATGACTTAACATTATCATGACTTATTGAGTGCAAAAGTGTTTATGTAAACTAAGTTAACAACAAAGACTTAACATTTAACCTCGGTAAGATGAGGTGCTTAAAGTGAGTCTAATATGTACTACTCATTAGAGGATAACCTGTAACACTCTAGATAGGTTTAAAAATCCTGTGGACAGACCTAATCTAGAAATGAAGCATCAATGTTAAGTAAAGATTTGTAATTAACTCAAAATACATAAATGAAGTTAAAAACTACAATGCAATTTACCTAAAGATGTGAACTATTTTCCTAAGTCTTAGTATAGTCTATGGAAAAATAAGGTTAAAGCAAATAATGAATATCTGCAACTTTTTAGAAATGGAAAACAAGAGATAAAGTAAGAGGAATAGACTGATAATCTTAGGCTACATAGAACGTGGGTAAGACAAAGGTCTTTTCCTACAATCCTGTAACTTGACAATCCATTCTTAAGAAGAACGAATATCATCTCTCTATACTTCAATTTGAATCTAAGGGTGTTCTCAGAGCCGTATCTTGTGTTATCCCTTCATAAAACCCACAGATTGGATTAGAAAAGGGGAAGAAGAGAGGAAGAACCAATGAAGGATGTGAAGCAATCAAAAGAAATCCTTGAGAACCTATGCCTTGAAAATAAACCTAAACCACCTGTAAATTGCAAGGAGGAAGGAAAATGAGAACACCAATAGAATTTCAGGGAGATAAAAGAATTGTGCAAGCAAAAAGAAAAGTCCCAAGAAAAATCGGAGTTTTACCTTTTTAAAAATGAGGCCAAAGTCCTGTTTATATAGGGCTAATAGATGGTTAGAGGCAGTTGAAATTGGTTAGGAATCACAATTGGCAATCAAAAACTGAATTTGGAGGTGAGATAGGTAAAGCAGTAGTTGTTTAGGCTAAAATGCCAGTAGACAAGGTAAAACGCTAGTGGTTCTTTACTTTCTTTTGCTGCACATTAGATTCTGCCAAACTGTTGGGTAAGTCTTGTAATTTATCCTAAAGTAGCAGTAGTTACCTGACACTTTAAGTAAAGCACCACCTGCAGGTGGCAGTTTACACCTAAAGTCCAGTAAACCTTGCAAGCCCAATTTCAGCTAAGAATTTCCCCAAGAAGGTTTCTAGGGTGCTAAAAAAGATCAAAGAGTGCAAAGGCAGGTTTTGGGGTCAGGGATGAGTGTCTAGGAGTCAATTATATGCAGAGTGGTATGTATAGGTCTAGGCGTTGAGCAGTTCTACCTTTTAAAATGTGGCTAAAGACATGTTTACATAGGGCTAATAAGTGGTTACAGGCAGTTGAAATTGGTTAGGAATCACAACTCGCAATCAAAAATTGAATTTAGAGGTAAGACAAGTAAATCAGTAGTGTAGGGTAAAGTGCCAATAGACAAGGTGAAGTGCTAGTGGCACTTTATGTTCTTTGGCTGCACAAATCTTGGGGTAAGTGCTGGGGTTTAGCCTAAAGAACCACTAGTAGGTGGAACTTTAGGGATTAAGTGCCAGTAGTTCCCTAGCACTTTAGGAATAAACCACCACCTGTACATTCAACAACATAATTCAACTCTACTCAACCTATAAAAGGAGTTATATGCTATCATTCAAGTAGTCAAACAATGGTGCCATTACATCTTGGGTAAGGAGTTAGGAGACAATCATTCATTTGGATCACAAGCCTCTTTAGTTTTTGCACCCATTGAGTAAGTTGGAGAACACACAACAAATGAAATGGATGCAACAATTCCATTTTGTGCTTAAGCACAAGAAGGGAAAAAGAAGACAACAGATTGACTTAGCTACCTTCCTGTCTAGGCACTCATCACAGTGCTTGACACTCGTGGTCACAACTTTTCTCATTGGGAGTCACTCTACTTAGCAGACCATGACTTCGCGCATGAAGAGGGTTGAATATTTCTATATGTTTGATTAACCTCTCTACAAGCTTGGGCATATTTGTGTTCTAAGGACACTTCTCATCAAAGAATCATCCGGGAGGCACATAAATCCAAGACAACGAGACACTTTGACCTTACCAAGACTCGGCATCACTTCAACAACACCTTTTTGGCCTCATACACACATAAATAGAGCACCACAGCAAGTCCTACATTTCGTTGTTGCATTGCCAAACCAATGAACAAGAAGCTTGGGACTTACCCTTTTCCGGCTTCATCAAAGCTTTGGGAGTCTTATTAGTATTGATTTCTTGTCTACACTGCCTATGATGAAGCATTAAAATGAATCTATGTTCGTTGTAGTGGATAGGTTTTCGAAGATGGCTATCATGGAAGCATGCAAGAAGAGCATCACATTGCAAGATATTGTGCCTCACTTCTTCTATCATGTTTGGATTCACTTTGGGCTACCTTCATCCATCGCTTCTTGATGACAACGGAGGTTTGTCAATCATTTTGGCATGCCTTGTGGGAGGTGTTGGATACACAGCTTGGACCGGTGTACTACATTTCCGACGAGCAAACAAAAATATTCAACCAGACACTTATCCATTTGTTGCGCATAATAGTACACATCTGCACAGATGGGATGATAATTTGCTCCGTCATTCAATATGCCTACAATAGAGCTCTTCACAATTCTATAAGGCATAGTCCTTTTCAAACATTTCTTGTGTTGCAGAACCAACCACACATCTAGATATCTCCTACCGCACACCATTTGGCACAAAGTTACACATATAGGAAAAGAACGTGGACAAGGCACAAAAGTTTTTACAACATCCAATATGTTCAGCAACAAGTTTGACAAATACTTTCGTGTCGACAACAAAACTACAAGTGCACTAAAACACACATCGCACACCTCATGAATTCAAGGTGGGTGATAAAGTCTAGTTGCATCTTTAGAAGAAAAACTTCAAGTGTCATTATAAGAAGATCACACCTCTGTGCTATGGTCATTACGCCATTTTGTGCGTAGTTGGAGAAAATAAATTGGCCTTGATCTATCCTAATACTAGGGGCTTCATTTAGGATTTATTGTGGAACTCCTTAAGCCATACTTCTAACCTTTGCTTGAGACAACAACACATCCCTAAGATTTGGATCTTGAACATTTGCAATCAGATCTCAAAGATCAAATTGTTGAAGTCACAACTATGCGCACCCACCAATGCATGCATCAACTGTTCAAAGTGATCAAGGCAGGGCAATACACTAAATAGGAAAAATGCACAACCTTCAAGAACTTCTGATTTAGTTCCTGTAGCAAAATATGTGATGGCGCCATCAGTCCTTAAAGACGAATGGTCCTAGCACAACTGTTGTAGTTCGTGCTTTAATTTGAGTCCTGTGCACCTCGTGCAGTTTGCACAACATTGGGATGACAAGCACCATCCACGTAACACTAAGCTGCCTTGTGCATTGACAAGCTCTTCACATATAATAAATGAATAATTCAAACAATATGCAAAATATAATGAAGATCAACACAACACGAGATATTTGTGGGCCAAGATGCCCTAATATTCAATATATTCAGAAATAGAAGAATACCCTTAAGGTAGGGCAACACCATACAATACTCCTTAAGGAAGGAATAACTCCACGATCTCCCAATATGGGAATTCCACTTCGAGGAGACACCTCCAATATCCTTCTACCAAGTAGAAGACTCAACTCATACATGACATTCCTCATAATGATACTCATCTCCTTTATATAGGCATACATTACTCTTATTGGATGGGTAACACCTAATCCCAATGCAAGCTGAATCATTACCCAATATAGTAATTCCACAAGTTACCTATAAACATATAACTAAGGGGATTTGTGCCACATAACATGCACCTTGTGCAATGTGGACCTTCATGCCATACACTCAACATCTGTGCAAACCACCCGATGATAATGTGGAGACTTTATGCTACATTGTCCTGTGCCAAGCGTCAATTTTAGAGCCCACAAAATGTCAACACACACTTGTTAGCTTATTGTGCATTTGGAAGTCAAACCGTTTTACCTACAAGAAGGGTAACCATCATTTGTTGTAGAAGTTGGACCCTTTTGTAACTGTCTTCTTTTGGAACTACTTTCTTATAATGATATATTGTAACTATTTGATGCCAAGAGGGACAAACATCAAATGGCCATTTGTTCACACATTCTAGTGTGGGAAAATCAATTAGAAAATATTTCCCCATTTTTGATCATGTGAATCTTCTTTCCCAACCTTGCTGCGCATTGTACACATGTACCATACTTGTTCATTTCTTATTGAATAAAAGAGCATTTTTCTACTAACTCTTTGCATTCAAGCGTATACTGGGTTACTATTTTTTCTGTTTACTAGTACATATTCTACAACTCAATGATTTAATAGCTAATTTTTGGGGTTGTCCTTCACTTTGCCATCTTGAGCCTCGTGGTGCGTATCACAAACCATTGTAATAGGCTCTACCTATTTTGAAACCTTACTCATAACTTAAAAACTAATCTCAGTAGGGCAGTGGGGCACTCATAAATAGTTGGAATTTAAAGAACATTAAATCATAATCATCTTTGCATTTTAATAATATCTACATATTCACCTAACTCCACTTACTAAAATTGAGAGGGGCAACTACAATAAATTGGTGTTTTAAAAGAAAACTTAATTTTTTTCATTACGCCTTAAAATATCTTCATGGTATCCAAATTAGCAATTTATAATTCTTTGCCCCATTTTCAATTGTTTTCATGATATTCTTTAAATAAATTTTGAAAATAAAACTTTAGTGCCCTCCATTCCATGCAAACGATCCAACTGCCAGATGGCTGGTTAACATCAATGTCTCAGCCAAATTTAGAAATTGGCCTCATATTTTAATTTCTTGATATATATATTTTTTTATGCGTTTTGCCAACTTGACCCAGATTCGAACATGGTGTCAGACCAAAGACACTATGGGACAAGCAAGGTGAGAAATAAGACACGGTGAGGATTTTGAAGAAGGAAATTTGATTATGACCGTGAATCTACTATTAAATATCTCACTTTTGACTTTGACACTATCCAAAGGAAGATACATATGCAATATTTAATGTAAAAGTATGAAATCAACCTGATTCAATGTGTGTCCTTGTAAAAACATTGTAGTATAAGTAATGTCTACTGAGATGTTAGACTATAATCACGAAGCTTACATAGAACAGTAATTGCATAACATACCACATGAGAGTATTCAATTATATCAGCTTTGTATATATCAAAGATTGGTCCTAATATATGTAATTAGTTTAGGGAGGACTTGATACAAGTGGCCTTACCCCCACATTCACTATGCTTCTTAAAGTATGAAACCCAATGGTTGTCGGTTATCCCCACTGTCATAACCGACATAACAAAAAGTTTTCTAAATAAATTAACGAAATGTTGATAAATGATACTAGCAAAACATGTAGGCTATATTTATTCATAATTGACAACTTAGCGGTCTACATTATCCCACCATTTAGAGCACTCTAAGTCACCTGCCATTATAACAATATAAGAGCATCTCAAGAAGAATAAGTAGGAGAAGTTGAAGAGGAAGATGTCCGTGGATGAGGATGTGTTGTCTCTCCCATTGAGAGTGTAATGTCCCCCTTTTCGGGACATTATTAATATTTATTTTTCATTTGCATTTGTACCCCTTGGCATGCCTAGCGCTACAAGTGGGAGTCTCTTTAGTTAGTTTAATGTGCACATAGGTTAGTTACTTTTATTTATTTAATTAAAAAATAAATAAAGTGCACATAGTCTTAGTATTAAATATTTTAATGAGAGTTTATGTTTTCCCTCCAAAAGGGAAAGGTCGGTCTTTATTGGATATTGCACCCCTTAGTTCTATAAAAGGGAGGTCGCATTTCCTTAGAGGGTATGTTGATTGATCATTTGATGTTCACTCCATGCTTGGAGTTGGGATGCATGCCCATTAATGTTCTCTCTCTTGCGTGGGAGTTATTGTGTTGGTTTGATATTCAATTGAAGTATTTTCATGAGATTTTGGTGTTACTCAGATTTCACCACGAAATCTGCGACTACCCTATCCGAATTTTTTCGTACTTTTAAAATAATGGGTCATTTGTTGTTTTTATTGCCCGAAAGTTCCTGTAGACAAGGCCAAGATAATCCCGAAGAGCCATATTAGCCCTTTTCGCCAAATACCCAGATGCCCAAAATTGTTTTATTCCGTCGTCGGGATTTGTCTGCGGGAAATTTGTATTTAATTATTTTGAGCCCCGTATGAGGCTATTTGCGCTCCGTTTTAACTCTGTTATGAGCGAATATGTTATTATTCCTATATACCAGAAGGATTTTAACTTATTTTAAGTTTTGGGCTTTATATGTAACTTTTGGCAATTTTTCGTGTTTTTGTGGTGTCCCGTTCTGTTTTCTGTAAAATTTCTCTGGAACAACTCCTTCGCCGGGTAAGCCCGATTTTTGGCCTGGAGCAGCTGGAAAACATACATGCACATTTTGCCCGGAGGAAGTCGCCATCGGAGGTCTGGATCACTGGGAAAAAGCGAAGTCATGCATGGGTAAAGTGCCCTCATGGATGGGCGCCTTTTGGAAAATAAAGGATTTAAGCCGCAGGGGAAAAATATAGGCCGCAGTGTGTGGGAATTTATTGCCTACCTCAGGTAAAAATTCCCATGATATTATAAAAGGAAAGTGACTTAAGTGAAATCATGGGACTTAAGTGATTTTAGTTTTAGTGCCGCCTCATAGGTAAAGAATCCCATTGCAAAAGTCAAATCACTTAAGTGGATTATGGGATTTTGGTGCCTGCCTGGCAGGGTAAAGAATCCCATTTTGAAAAAATTCTTAAAAATAGAATTACCTGTGCAAAAAAGTGCGCCCCCTTTGGTGATGGATAAAAATAATTAAATTGATTATTTTTATTAAATTCTATCCTTGGAAAAAGTGCGCCCAAGCTTGAGGAGGTTGAAAAGTCAAAGGAAGAATAAAAGAAAGGGATTAAATTAATTAAATTTAATTTATTTAGTGGCTGCCCCTCTCCTTGGAAAAAGTGCGCCCCATTTGGGCATTATTTAATGATTTTTAAGGCATTAAATCATTGAATTAATTTCTATTTTCAGTGGCTATGGTCAAAGCACACTGTGAGGCTAAAGTTAAGTGCTGTGTGGAGGATTAAATTGGATTAATTTAATTTATTGGATGGCTGTCCTTAAACATGCAATTTTTAAAAGAGAAAAGCATGATTTTTAATTAATTAATTGCCTTTAATTGTTAGGGCAATTATTAATTATAGAATTATGAAGGTTATATAAGCATGGGCAGCCATATGGATTTATTATTCAACACACAGGTAAAGAATTGCAGCAAGGAGAAAAAGTGCGCCCATTAGAGGAAGGATTTTGCATGACAAAGTGCTAACAAAGGCTAAAAGCTTCCGATTTGGCGCATGCTTTGGAAAAGGTTCATCTTCGTCGCACAATTGTTTTCACAGTGTTAAAGGAGCTCAAAGTTGATCAAAGGATTCATGATCTCTTTATGTGCAAATTAAACACCATTTTTTGGGGCAGCAGTTTGAAAAGTGCAGATTTTTATAATTTAAATTCACTATTCATGCTCCGGTGGCCATTTTTGTCTCAATAAATTGCGCAGAATTCATTACAGTGTGCTTTATAAAAGAAAAGGAGTATTTATCAATGTCCAATACATCGCAAATATCCTCCGAATCAAGAATTGTCCAGATCCGCACCGGATTGAAGAAAGCAGCCAAATTAGAAGAAAAAGAATTATTCGACAAAGATTGATAAAGCTATGGCGAAAGGAGATGAAAAAGAGAGCACGATGGATTCATGCATCGCTTTCTAAACTTTCGGACATAGAGAGACACGATCTAGGCCCGTAACCTCTTTCGATTTGATTGACAGATCCAGAGCCGGGAAAGACTTCACTCATGCGCATGGTCAAAAGTAGTGGAATTATTCGAGTCGCAGCTTTCCCATGTATGCCCCAATCGCGTAGTTTGTGATGGAGTGTGCTAGATCTTATCATCCTTCATCCGTAGATCGCTGGGTGATGTCATGAAAGACAATAATTCGCTTGATGCGTAATTCTTCGATTATTGTTCAAGATTCCAAGATTTAAAGGTGGTGACTTCTATTAAGCATTCGTGATGCCGACAAGAGGTGGGAAAAGCATAGAGCCGATTGTGTGAGCATCATGAATAGCCGGTTCACGAAGAAGCCTGATCCCCTTCCAAGTTCCCGAGAACTCTTCCACGATCCAATTTGGTGCGTGAAGCGATGATATCGTCAAATTGCTTTGCAGTGTCAATGGTGAAGCGAATGCCTACACTTTCCTGGACATGGATGTATGCTTTCATCAGACTATCAAATCAACAAGGTTGATTCTATAATCATTGGTCGAAATTATTAAGAAGAACATCGGTGAGCAATCATGAACGTAAAGCGTACTTCACCTTCAAAATGACTTCATACTTGGTATATGCCGCACTTCACAGGTGTCTTTTCCAAGCTAGATAGATGTGGTATTCTTTCCAAGATCCCATTTTCGAGTGCTACCCATTACGCCTTATCGCACCAAAGTGCGAGAAGGACTTCAAAGTGATCAACGATGGTTTCTTCTACGATTTCATCCGCAGTTAGACAAAGACTCAAGACTCACAGGTAAGCAAGGAAGCATGGGAAGCAAGGTCCAAGATCGGCGGTATTCATCCAGTTTGCAGATTTCACATACCTCAGGGTTACGAGCTTTTCAGGTGAACCAACAAAGATGCCAAGGTACCCGAGTGACAGATTGATTGCCATGGAGCTAAGCAGTCAACTTGTGGAGTTACACGACCTTCACCGAAAGCGCACAAGTCTACGGGATACTTCCCACTCACTGGGATATTACAACAGATCAAAGATTCACAGAGCTCGAGGAATGGAAGCACAAATGTTGTCCGAGTATGAGCAAGAGTTCTTCCCGCACGGCTTAATTTTGATCCATTCGGGAATAGCCAGAAGACAATCTCCCAGAGTACGCACATGTACCTTCGCTAGAAGATTTCTGATGAAGTGCGTATGAGTACGAGGTCGAAAGAAAGATTTCAGCAGTCATTTCAAGAAGCAAGTATTTGACTTTGACTAGCGCGATACCATGCGATCTTAAAGATGATGGGAACGTGGTACTGGACACTTACCATCAAATGGGAGGAGATAAAGCTCTACTACAGATAGCAATGGCAAACAAAGACAATAAGAAAGATCCGAGTCGTGTTGGTGAGTACTTCGAGCTGGTCAACAACGAAGGGATACCGCTCGATGAAGTATCGATGAATCAAATCACGGCAACTTCGGCAGAGATTCCCTCAAGCGAAAGCATGAAGGAGAGAGCAGCAGAAGGTCCGAGAAGTCAAAGTACGCAGAAGATCTCAAGAGAAAGAGAAGACCACTTCTACGACCATAGCTTTGACTCGACTTCTCCAAGACTCCAGTGGATCACCAACTATCGCACCACAAAGAAGCAGGATGTTTCCATGCCTTCATCAAACCAAAGAACGCTCATCTTCTCTCCGCAGCCACTTCGCTCAAAGACCCGCTCCAGAGGAGATGTCAAGCCGCAGATGACGGAGTTCGAAAGAGCTTTGTCCTCGGATGTTTCAGAGGATGGCAGCCATGATACGTGGCACTTTCTAATGGAGAGGATGCAGAGCGGAAATAGAGCGCACTCAAAGAACTTCTCATTCTCCGAGAAGTAATTTCTAATGGTTAGCTTTCAGCTTGGTTCCTAAGCAAGAATAGAGATGAACTTAGAGGAACATGACTCTGCAGCCTACTTCAGATCCGAGCGTAAGAGAGAAAAAAGGCCTAAAGTTGCTAAAGCAACTTCTAGGTTGATCATCGAGGATTCGGAGAGAAGTTTGCCGAGATATTAATCCCGCAAGGAAGGAAAGGTAGAAGAGGAACTCACTACAGTAAGATGTGACGGTGACCAAAATACCACTCCGGCCAAGCTACCACCGAAGGATCAAGACACGCAGACGTCACCGGATGCTTGCTCTTAGGCTCGATGTGCTGAAAAGGCGGAGAAAGAAGAGCCGCAGGCAAATAACTCAATTATGTGAGATCATAGCCAAGGTCAAGCTAAACCTTCCGCTCACCCCATTTCAAATACAGTGAGTGATCATCTTATGCAGAAATGGAAGATGCAAGCAATCAAGTAAAGGCTATCGACGAATGGAAGGATCGATTATTCGCCAAGCTTCTGCGCAACTTGGGAAGTGCCACCGCCTAAAGGTTATGAACGATGCAGAAAATCAACTAAAGCAACCGATAAAGCATAAAAGGAATAAATACAACATGGCAGAGAGTAACCCGAGTGTTTTGGCCGAGATCAACAAGTCACGGAGATGTATCGTGGTCATGCAGAGCAAATTGTGCCGATGGATCACCGAGAAGGGGAAGCAAATTAGAATTTGCAGATCTTTCCGCTTTGAGATCTGCAGAGTTTTGTCAAGAGGATGCAGCACTTGAGAGCAGTAACATCGATTTCACGGATAGTGTTATTTCTTTCACCGAGGAAAGAGTGGATGGAGGTATTACTTCATACGCGGATTGCTTTCTAACGAGGTGCATGATTCTCTGGAGGGTTCTCTTCGATGGTGCAAAAGAGGATTGATAAAGCCACCAAGCCTTTCACGATGAACTCTATCGCAGGGTCGTGACACCGCAGTGCATATCATGAGATTCGGGCCAAGTTTGAAGAAGTGGAAGCACGCAAAGAAAGTGTCAATGAAGGATCACTGCAATTCAGATGTAAAAGGAAGCAAGAGAGCTAAAACAGATGGAAAGATGTCAACTATATGTTCGACAAGTATATCGTATATCGTAACAAGAAGAAGATGTAGATGTTACAACCGGCATGACTTCTTCTATTTCTTTCTTCTTCTATTTTCTATGTTCCTGATGAAATTGTAAACTTCTAAGTTATTGGTTTCAAACCATTACTTGAAGTCATGTGGAACCTTTCTATTAGTTAAGTGATACATGTGTCACTTAAGAAGAAGTTAGTTGAGGATGATCACCAAATGTCATCTTTACTTGTTGTTCATACTTTAGTTCAGCTTGAGTCTTCTATTTGTACTTTCCTCCTACATTCTATAAGTAGGAGAAGAACCTACGGGTTAATCATCGATCGAATTTGTAGAGAAGCAATCTTGTGTTCTAGACTTTGTGCCGAACCCCCGAGAGCCACTTGCATGCAGAGGAATACAAAGAAGCAGTGTTTCCTGAGAACTTTGTGTCACTTGCACATTTTGTTTCGCTTTAAATCTTAGATCTTTAAGTAAACTTTGTGTTATTTTAGATCTAGATCTAGAGCTGCCTTTGTTTATAATTCTCGTGTGTTCAAATCTATTTGAGTTTCTCTATGTGCATGTGATTAGCTCTGCAATCTACTAATTAGGATGCACATCTTCCTTACTTCTCTCTCGTAATACCTCCTTTCTTCTTCTTTCATTCTTCCTTTCTTAAACAAATGCTTTTGCCGCAAAACTTCTTAGTTATGGTTCATGAACTAAGTTGTTAAAGTAAAACCCCGATAGATAAAACACATTTTATCGACAAATCGACACGGAGCCTCACCGGTTAAATGAGGGAGATTTATCTCATGACCGCCTAGGTTCGATGTTACGCGTAAAATCTAGCCAACAGCTTTTGCGACTACTGGGAACAACTAGCTTGCAGATCAAAGCTTTTCTATCAAGATCGAGTGTTTTCCATACAAATCTCAACTCCGGCCGAACGTCCATTCACCCGATCCGTAGAAGGCGCAAGGAAGGACGGATCATTTCTTCCGATCAGCAGAGCAATTCAATTTCAATCATCCTCCCCAAGCTAGAAGCCGCAGATCTAGTCTTTCACCAGTAGAGAGTACACACCCATCCGATCCGGATCGTATTCAAGATAATCCGGCGGCCGGAATTATCCAACAAGTCTATCAAGTCTACACAAGGAGGAGACGTGCTCAAGCCAACATGGCGCACCAAATTGTACTGCTCCATGGGGCGGCTTGACCTCTCAACTTGGCTCCACCTACGCACGATCTCGCCAAAGGGATCCGTAAAGAATTTTCCAAATTCTTCGAGATGGAAAGCAAAACCCGGATGATCATTTGCGGCCTTCTTCATATCTTGTGGTGTGCTTAAGAGAGCATGAAGATGTCTCAGTCAGGCTATTCATTGAGACCTTACATGACTTGGCTGGAGAATGGTTCTATCGGCTGGCTCCTGGCACCATAACCAGTTGGGCGACTATGCGTGAACAATTTATCAAAAGATTCAAGCCTGCAGAGGACACGAGCACGATGATCACCCAACTGACGCAGTTGAAGAAAGAGCCAAACGAGAACATGCGGGACTTTATTGCAAAGTTCCAAAGGATTTTGTATAAAATCCCCACTTCTGCTGCATTGAGCGATGAAAATCAAAAGACGTTTTTTATAAACGCTCTATTGCCTGAAGTTGGATATCAGCTAAGAAGGGCAAGACCTGCAACTTTGCTGGATGCACAAAATGCTGCCGTGGAGGTTGAGGACGACTTGATCATGGCTGGAAAACTCAAACAACTATCTCATAAAGGTGATGGTGCTTCTTCTAGTACTTCTGATCCTTTGTTGCAGAGATTGGCTAATGACATGCTGCAGATCAAGAAGCAGATCTCTCAAACGGGGAATGCACCCCCCTCAAGAATAGCTCCTATCCGGACCTTCAATGGTCAAAATCAAAATCAAAATCGAAACAGACTTGCTGCTGCACCACAGCGTTTGGCAATAGAAGCTGCTCCAAGGAATAACTTGGAAACTAATGAAGAGGATCTCGACATTGATGAATCATTTGATGATGAAGACTTTATAGATCCCGCTGGCGACTCCAATATTGGTTACCTGGACTACGAATCTGATGAGGGCTATTATGAATCTTTTGAAGATTCTGATGGTCACACTTTTGCGGTGTTTACAAGGTCTCAGACACGCCAAAATGCCGAAGCATCCACAAGCGGCCGGAAAGAGAGAGAAGATCCTGGCCCGGATGTTACTATCTTGAAAAGAGGTAGTATTCTTCCTTCTTCATTAGCGCCCAAGGAGAAATATTCAAATTCTTTCAATTCACAGCAAAGAACCAACGCACATCCTGCTGAAGCAAGTCAAGCTTTTGACATAATTGATCACATCAAGAGAAATAAGGTCCAAATGTCAGAAGCTGAGTATTTGAGGGCATTTCCTGATCAGTTGAATAGATTGGTCAAATATGTGCAAAGCAATGGTCCTAGCCCAACGAACAATAATCCACGGGGTATCTTGTCAAGTCCAAAGATTACTCCACCTTCAAATAATGCTGCTGCAAGTTCTTCTTCTTCCACCCCTTCTCCTGCTACATCGGAAAGGATTGAGCCATTCTATGTGTCTTTGCTCATCAACGGACATAAGCTAAGCAATCGTGCATCCGGATTCTCGAGCTTCGACAACGCTACGCCCGCCAAAGTCAGCTGATGCCTCGGGTCTTACATCGACAAAACCATCGAAGATGTTATTCCACGGAAAGGCAAGTCCCTCTCAGGGGGCAAATCAAAGATGCGCAGTGAGATTTCGCTTCCTTCCTGCATAAAAGACTGAAAATGACTATCCTCAGAAGAGACATTCCACTTCCTATGGCATGCTATCGAGTAGAAATTTTTGCAAGGAGCCAAAGGAGAAGTGAAGATGGATTGGTCTTGTGCGCACATACCAATCAGAGGAATAAATCAGAAGCTGGAACCTGAGAAGAAATCTAAGTACACAGTATCAAAATCTGAAGATCCTAGATCTCAGATCTTGTTTCAAGAGTCGGATCACGGAGTCTATTACCTAGAAATGGATAAAGAAGAAATTCAACCGGTGATTCGAGAATCACGTCAAATTGATAACAAGATTTGGACTCTTGAATTTGATGGTAGCTGCTGTTCATTTGGATCCGGTGCAGGTGTTGTTCTTATCTCTCCTGAAGGGAAGGTGCATGCGCACTCCTTCAAATTGATGTTCGAAAATACTAACAATACGGCTGAGTATGAAGCATTGTTGTTAGGCATGGAGCAGGCAAGAACAATGGGAATCAAATTATTACACGCAAGAGGAGATGCTGAGCTGATTGTAAAGCAGATAAGGGGCCTCTACCAAGTCAAAAAAGACAAACTGCGGCACTATAGAGATCGGGTCTACTCTGCTATCTTGGATTTTTCAGCTTTCTCGGTATCTTACATTCCGAGAGAACAAAATTCAAGAGCTGATTCGCTTGCAGTTACTGCAGCCTTGTTGAATCCGGATCAGCCCCCTGCATTCTTTAGACAGGGAGATTACAAGGTGGAAATGGTTTTTCGCCCAAAGGTTCCTGACAACGTCCAGCAATGGCAGGTTTTCAACGATGATACACAGATTGCTGCATTTCTCCAACAGAAAGATAACTTTGAAGAAATCTACTATGAGGGAAGCAATTCACCTCCTAGGCAGACCACTGTCGGAGAAATGGATGCTGACGTCTCAGGAGGTCAGGAGATTATCCAACTAAAGGGAAATAAAATTCCCAAAGGCTTGGTATCTCTTGAGGAAATGTTTGATAAGCATGATCAGATGCTTAAGAAAAATGAAGAAAATGAGGAAGGCTCTTCCTCCGACACACAATTACTAAATTTGGGGGCCAGCAATGATCCCAAATTAGTAAATCTGGGAAAGTGTTGTTCGGAAGCTGAAAAGGAAGCTTTTACTAAGCTTCTTAAGAAATACATGGATATTTTTGCCTGGTCCTATCAGGATCTAAAAACATATCAGCCTGCGGAAGTTCAACATTATATCCCACTTAAATCGTAATGTGCCTTTCAAGCGGTAAGTCGCGGCACAATCCAACCATTTCAGGAACCATCTTTGCAGAAATCCAAAAGTTGTTAGATGCGAAGATTATCTATCCCATACACCATTCGAGTGGTCAAACATAGTCCCCGTAAGAAAGAAAAGTGGTGAGATTAGGTCAGGCGTGGATTTCCGCAACCTTAATCAAGCTTCATCAAGGATAACTACCCTATCCCCATCATGGATCACACTCGCAGTGGTCACCGGATCTCGAGATGCTTTCCATGCTCGACGGCTTCTCGTGATACAATCAAGTCAAGGTGGTCGAGGAAGATCAATACAAAACGGCGCTCATCACACTCGGGGAACCTTCGCATACTGTAAGATGCCGCTCGCCCGATCAATGCTGGTGCTACATTTCAAAGAGCTATGGATCTAGCCTTTGCTCATCTCAAAGATATAAGCATAGTTGTGTACCTGGATGATTTGACAGTCTTTTCTAAAGATAGAAGCACACACATTTCAAACTTGGAAGAGGTTTTCATACAATGCCGCAAGCATGGTATTTCTTTGAATCCTAAGAAATCTATCTTTGCTGTAACTGAAGGAAAGCTGCTTGGGCACATTGTTTCCAAAGAAGGAACAAAGATAGATCCAGAGCGTGTCAAATCCATTCAGACATTGCCTTTGCCCACATCCAAAAAAGGAGTTCACTCTTTCTTTGAAAAGTGAATTTTCTCGTAAGATTTATTCCCGACTTTCACGAGCTAACCTGGCCATATTTCAAATATGATGAAGAAGACACAAGATTTTAAATGGAGCAGCGAAGGGAAGGAAGCTTTCGAGAAAATCAAAGAGGCCCTGTCGAAAGCACCAGTCTTGGTCTCACCTGACTTCAATAAAGAATTTATTCTTTATTGTTATTCTTCTGAACATACTATGTCAGCAATATTGATGCAGAAAAATCAAGAGGACGCAGAAACTCCTATTGCTTTCATGAGCACGCCACTCAAAGCCTATGAGTTGAAATACACTCCAATGGAAAAGCACGCATATGCGGTGGTGAAGGCGTGCAAAGCATTCAGGTACTATATTCTTTCCTCACATACTGTGGTTTTGGTCCCAGATACTGCAGTTAAATCTATCCTTACTCAGCAAGAGTTAGGATTGTTGAGAGGCACATGGGTGACAAAAGTTCAAGAATATGACCTGGATATTAAACCAACAAAGCTGGTTCGAGGAAGAGGTCTGTGTGAACTAATGACAGAGATGAAATCATCAGTACCTGAAGCAGATCAGGATGGGATAGATGAAGATTTACCTGCAGTACTTTTTATAGATCTGGTAGAGGAATGGTACAGTAACATTGCTTACTTTCTAACGTATGGAGAATGCCCAGATCAACTTTCCAGAAAAGAGAAACGAACTATTAAGCTTAAATCCAAAGATTTTGTGCTTTGGGATAATGGTTTGTACAAAAGGGGAATTGATGGTGTATTTCTCAGATGCGTGGATAAAGCTCAACAGGATCAACTACTACAACAGTTTCATGACATGGCTTGTGGTGGTCATTTCTCAGCCCGAGTCACTGCACACAAGATCCTTAGAGCAAGGTATTACTGGCCCACCCTTTTTCAAGATACTGCAGAATGGGTAGCTAAGTGTCAAGCATGCCAACATTTTGTCAAGTGTGAAATCGCCTCGCATTACCCCTAAAACCCATCAGTGATCAAGAACCTTTCCAACAAAGGGGTATGGATTTTATCGAATGATTAACCCGGCTTCCAAATACGGTCATCATTACATTCTAACAAATACCGATTATTTCAAGAAGTGGGTAGGCTTATTCCTCGTGAAGAATGCCACTTCCGCCAAGTGTGCAATTTTATAAAAGAAAATATTATTGTCAGTTCATGGCGTGATCAAAGAAATTGTAGCAGATAATGCTCCGAATCTTTCCTCTGAGGAGTTGGTGGAATTTTGCTACACTTATGGGATTCAACTTGTTCATTCCTCAAACTACTATCCACAAGGGAATGGTCAAGCTGAATCTAGTAATAAGAACTTGTAACTATCGTGCGCAAGTTCAGAATGTAAAAATCAAAGGACTTGGCATAAAAAGTTGTTTGATGCATTATGGGCCGATAGGATCACACCAAAGAGGGCGATAGGCATGTCTCCATTTCAGCTGTTATATGGTAGAGACACAGAGCTGCCTCTCACCTTGGAATTGCCTGCCCTACGACTTTCTAAAGCCCTGGAAGATTCCACGTTCACGGATGCTATTGATAAAAGAATCATGTACCTGACTGAACTAAGGGAAGTACAAACTCAAGTTGCAGATAGGTTGACAGAGCATCAGAGGAAGGTGAAAGTCATCTTCGACAAAAATGCCAGGGAAAGAAAGTTTGAAGTTAATGACTGGGTCCTCTTATGGGACAAAAGAAGAGAAACAAAAGGCATGCATGGAAAGTTCGATTCACTATGGAAAGGGCCTTTTGTGATCAAAAAGATCGCCGGAGCAGATAGCTTCATTCTTGCTCATCAGGATGGAGTTGAATTGCCGTTGCCTTTCAATGGGCAACACTTGAAGCTGTTCCGAACATGAGAAGCAGGGTAAAACCTGTATGTACATAAATAAAACCTTGTTTGTTTTTCCTTGTTTTGTCTTGTTTTTGTGTTGTGTTGTGTTGTGTTTGTCTGCCTGACCCCGTGCCCAAAAGACAAGATACGAAACCAGAGATGCTGGGATCTCATCTTTTCCCTTTTCCATTCTCGACAGAAAAAAGATGTCCACAGACGGAGCTAATCAAGTGTCACTCGATTTCACCCTCAAATCATGACTACCCAATCCGAAAAATTTCGTACTTTTAAAATAATGGGTCATTTGTTGTTTTTATTGCCTCGAAAGTTCCTCAGATTACACAAGATAATCCTCAAGAGCCATATTAGCCCTTTTCGCCAAATACCCGATGCCCAAAATTGTTTTATTCCGTCGTGCTGGATTTGTCTCATGGGAAATTTGTATTTAATTATTTTGAGCCCCGTATGAGGCTATTTCATAGCTCTCCGCTTTAACTCATTATGAGCGAATATGTTATTATTCCTATATACCGTAGGATTTTAACTTATTTTAAGTTTTGGGCTTTATATGTAACTT
The DNA here is from genome assembly GCA_018340775.1 of Taxus wallichiana var. yunnanensis. NCBI lineage: Eukaryota > Viridiplantae > Streptophyta > Pinopsida > Cupressales > Taxaceae > Taxus > Taxus wallichiana. The sequence continues at coordinate 777,680,118 of CM031235.1, forward strand.
TTGGCATTTTTTTCGTGTTTTTGTGGTGTCCCGCTTCTGCTTTCTCAAAATTTCTCCGAACAACTCCTTCACGGTAAGCCCGATTTTGGCCCGGAGCACTGAAAACATACATGCACATTTTGCCCGTGAGGAAGTCGCCATCGGAGGTCCGGATCACCGGGAAAAAGCGGTCACGCATGTAAGTGTTTCATGGGATGGGCGCCTTTTTGGAAAAATAAAGGATTTAAGCCCGCAGCAGGGGAATTGTATACCGCCTGGGCAGCTACTTTTTCCCAATAAAAAGTCACTTTAAGCCGCAATGGGAAAATAGAGGTCAGCAGGTGTGGGAATTTATTGCCTACCTCAGCAGGTAAAATTCCCATGATATTATAAAAGGAAAGTGACTTAAGTGAAATCATGGGATTTTAGTGCCTCGCCTTGCAGTAAAGTAAAGAATCCCATCAGAAAGTCAAATCACTTAAGTGGATTATGGATTTTGGTGCCTCACTCAGGGTAAAGAATCCCATTTTAAAAAAATTCTTAAAAATAGAATTACCTCATGTGCAAAAAGTGCGCCCTTTTGGTGATGGATAAAAATAATTAAATTGATTATTTTTATAAATTCTATCCTTGGAAAAAGTGCTTCCAAGCTTGAGGAGGTTGAAAAGTCAAAGGAAGAATAAAAGAAAGGGATTAAATTAATTAAATTTAATTTATTTAGTGGCTGCCCCTCTCCTTGGAAAAAGTGCGCCCCATTTGGGCATTATTTAATGATTTTAAGGCATTAAATCATTGAATTAATTTCTATTTTCAAAGGGCTATGGTCAAAGCACACCGTGAGGCTAAAGTTAAGTGTCAGTGTGGAGGATTAAATTGGATTAATTTAATTTATTGATGGCTGTCCTTAAACATGCAATTTTTAAAAGAGAAAAGCATGATTTTTAATTAATTAATTGCCTTTAATTGTTAGGGCAATTATTAATTATAGAATTATGAAGGTTATATAAGCATGGGCAGCCATATGGATTTATTATTCAACACACAAAGTAAAGAATCGCAGCAAGGAGAAAAAGTGCGCCCCCATTAGAGGAAGGATTTTGCATGCATAAAGTGCTAACAAAGGCTAAAAGCTTCCGATTTGGCGCATGCTTTGGAAAAGGTTCATCTTCGTCTCGCACAATTGTTTTCACAGTGTTAAAGGAGCTCGTGTGTTGATCAAAGGATTCATGATCTCTTTATGTGCAAATTAAACACCATTTTTGGGGCAGCAGTTTGAAAAGTGCAGATTTTTATAATTTAAATTCACTATTCATGCTCCGGTGGCCATTTTTGTCTCAATAAATTGCAGAATTCATTACAGTGCTTTATAAAAGAAAAGGAGTATTTATCAATGTCCAATACATCGCAAATATCCTCCGAATCAAGAATTGTCCGATCCGCACTCAAGATTGAAGAAAGCAGCCAAATTAGAAGAAAAAGAATTATTCGATAAAGATTGATAAAGCTATGGCGAAAGGAGATGAAAAAGAGAGCACGATGGATTCATGCATCGCTTCTAAACTTTCGACATGGGAGACACTTGATCTAGGCCCGTAACCTCTTTCTCTCGATTTGATCGATGATCCAGAGCCGGAAAGACTTCACTCATGCGTGCGGTCAAAAGTAGCGGAATTATTCGAGCCGCAGCCTTTCCCATGTATGTGCCCAATTGCGAGTTTGTGATGGAGTGTGCTAGATCTTATCATCCTTCATCCGTGATCGGTGCGTGATGTCATGGGGAAAGACAATAATTCGCTTGATGCAGAATTCTTCGATTATTGTTCAAGATTCCAAGACGAAAGGTGGTGACTTCTATTAGCATTCGTGATGCCGACAGAGGGTGGGAAAAGCATAGAGCCGATTGTGGTGAGCATCATGAATAAATTTCGGTTCATGAAGAAGCCTGATCCCCTTCCAAGTTCCCGAGAACTCTTCCACGATCCAATTTGGTGCAGAAGCGGATGATATCGTCAAATTGCTTTGCATGCAGTCAATGGTGAAGCGAATGCCTACACTTTCCTGACATGGATGTATGCTTTCATCAGACTATCAAATCAACAAGGTCGATTCTATAATCAATTGGTCGAAATTATTAAGAAGAATATCGGTGAGCAAATCATGAACGTAAAGCGTACCTTCACCTTCAAAATGACTTCATACTTGGTATATGCCGCAGCCTTCACAGGTGTCTTTTCCAAGCTAGATAGATGTGGTATTCTTTCCAAGGATCCCATTTTCGAGTGCTACCCATTGCCTTATCGCACTGCAAGCGAGAAGGACTTCAAAGTGATCAACGATGGTTTCTTCTACGATTTCATCCGCAGTTAGACAAAGACTCAAGACTCACAGGTAAGCAAGGAAGCATGGGAAGCAAAGTGTCCAAGATCGGGCAGTGTATTCATCCGCTTTGGCAGATTTCACATACCTCGTGGTTACGAGCTTTTCAGTGAACCAACAAAGATGCCAAGGTACCCGAGTGATGATTGATTGCCATGGAGCTAAGCAGTAACTTGTGGAGTTACACGACCTTCACCAATGCGGCACAAGTCTACGGATACTTCCCACTCACCGTGGATATTACAACAGATCGCATTCACAGAGCTCGAGGAATGGAAGCACAAATGTTGTCCGAGTATGAGCAAGAGTTCTTCCTCGCACGGCTTAATTTTGATCCATTCGGAATAGCCAGAAGACAATCTCCCAGAGTACGCACATGTACCTTCGCTAGAAGATTTCTCGGATGAAGTGCGTATGAGTACGAGGTCGAAAGAAAGATTTCAGCAGTCAGTCAAGCAAAGCAAGTATTTGACTTTGACTAGCGCGATACCGCGGGATCTTAAAGATGATGGGAACGTGGTACTTGACACTTACCATCAAATGGGAGGAGATAAAGCTCTACTACAGATAAAGCAATGGCAGCAGCAAAACAATAAGAAAGATCCGAGTCAGTTGGTGAGTACTTCGAGCTGGTCACAACGAAGGGATACTTGCCTTGATGAAGTATTGATGAACCAAATCACAGGCAACTTCGGCGCAGGAGATTCCCTCAAGCGAAAGCATGAAGGAGAGAGCAGCAGAAGGTCCGAGAAGTCGAAAGTACGCAGAAGATCTCAAGAGAAAGAGAAGACCACTTCTACGACCATAGCTTTGACTCCGACTTCTCCAGTACCTAGTGGATCACCAACTATCGCACCACAGCAGCAGGATGTTTCCATGCCTTCATCAAACCAAAGAACGCTCATCTTCTCTCCGCAGCCACTTCGCTCAAAGACCCGCTCCAGAGGAGATGTCAAGCCGCAGATGACGGAGTTCGAAAGAGCTTTGTCCTCGATGTTTCAGAGATGGCAGGCATGACATACTGTGGCACTTTCTCGATGGAGAGGATGCAGAGCGGGAAATAGAGCGCACTCAAAGAACTTCTCATTCTCCGAGAAGTAATTTCTCGGAATGGTTAGCTTGCAGCTTGGTTCCTAAGCAAGAATAGAGATGAACTTAGAGGAACATGACTTGCAGCCTACTTGTGATCCGAGCGGAAAGAGACAAAAGGCCTAAAGTTGCTAAAGCAACTTCTAGGTTGATCATCGAGGATTCGGGAGAGAAGTTTGCCGAGATATTAATCCCGCTTAAAGGAAAGGTAGAAGAGGAACTCACTGCAAGATGTGACGGTGACCAAAATACCACTCTGGCCAAGCTACCACCGAAGGATCAAGGTGACACGCAGACGTTGCGGATGCTTGTTCCTTAGGCTCGACAGCTGAAAAGGCGGAGAAAGAAGAGTCCGCAGGCAAATAACTCAATTATGTGAGATCATAGCCAAGGTCATAAACCTTCCGTCAAATTTCCATTTCAAATACAGTGAGTGATCATCTTATGCAGGAAATGGAAGATGCAAGCAATCAAGTAAAGGCTATTGACGAATGGAAGGATCTGATTATTCGTCAAGCTTCTGTGCAACTTGGGAAGTGCCAGCCCGCCTAAAGGTTATGAACGATGCAGAAAATCAACTAAAGCAACTGATAGAAAGCATAAAAGGAATAAATACAGTTGCAGAGAGTAACCTGAGTGTTTTGGCCGAGATCAACAAGCTGCCGGGAGATGTATTGGTTGCAGAGCAAATTGTGCCGGATGGATCAGTCGAGAAGGGGAAGCAGCTAGAATTTGCAGATCTTCCGCTTGAGATCTGCAGAGTTTTGCTGAAGAGGATGCAGGCACTTGAGAGCAGAACATCAGATTTGCCGGATAGTGTTATTTCTTTCACTGAGGAAAGAGTGGATGGAGGTATTACTTCATACGTGCGGATTGTTTCTAACGAGGTGCATGATTCTCTGGAGGGTTCTCTTCTGATGGTGCAAAAGAGGATTGATAAAGCCACCAAGCCTTTCACGATGAACTCTATCGCAGGGTCGTGACACCGCAGCATATCATGCGAGATTTGGGCCAAGTTTGGAAGAAGTGGAAGCATGCAAAGAAAGTGTCAATGAAGGATCACTGCAATTCAGATGTAAAAAGGAAGCAGAGCTAAAACAGATGGAAAGATGTCAACTATATGTTCGACAAGTATATCGATATCGTAACAAGAAGAAGATGTAGATGTTACAAATGGCATGACTTCTTCTATTTCTTTCTTCTTCTATTTTCTATGTTCCTGATGAAATTGTAAACTTCTAAGTTATTGGTTTTGCAACCATTACTTGAAGTCATGTGGAACCTTTCTATTAGTTAAGTGATACATGTGTCACTTAAGAAGAAGTTAGTCGAGGATGATTGCCAAATGTCATCTTTACTTGTTGTCATACTTTAGTTCAGCTTTGAGTCTTCTATTTGTACTTTCCTCCTACATTCTATAAGTAGGAGAAGAACCTCACGGGTTAATCATCGATCGAATTTGTAAGAAGCAATCTTGTGTTCTAGACTTTGTGCTGAACCCCTGAGAGCCACTTGTTGCAGAGGAATACAAAGAAGCAGGTTTCCGGAGAACTTTGTGTCACGGCGTACTGTGTTTCTTGCTTTAAATCTTAGATCTTTAAGTAAACTTTGTGTTATTTTAGATCTAGATCTAGAGCTGCCTTTGTTTCATAATTCTGTGTGTTCAAATCTATTTGAGTTTCTTCTATGTGCATGTGATTAGCTCTCAATCTACTAATTAGGATGCACATCTTCCTTACTTCTCTCTCGTAATACCTTGAATTTCTTCTTCTTTCATTCTTCCTTTCTTAAACAGCTGCTTACTTGCTGCAAAACTTCTTAGTTATGGTTCATGAACTAAGTTGTTAAAGTAAAACCCCTGATAGATAGAAACACATTTTTATTGACAAATCGACACGGGAGCCTCACCGGTTAAATGAGGGAGATTTATCTCATGACTGCCTAGGTTTGATGTTATGCAGAAATCTAGCCAACATGATTTGCAAATCTACTTGTTGGTGATTCTCTTTCTAGCTTCGCGCCTTTTATCGAGAGTAAAATTTGCATGTTATTGGATATTATGAAGGGTTTTATGGTGTTTTAGATCTGCTGGTTATTTTTGGTTTTATTATAACTATGCCAACTTGATTAGGGTATCTTTTAGCATGCTTGAAGGATTATTAAGTGCTGAAAATTAGTTGTGCAATTTATTCTAACCCTAGCGACCGGGTTTGAGATTTCGGGGGCTGTTTTGAAGGGGTTTCAATTATCATAAAATTCAGATTTTAATATCTTTAGAAAGCTCTTGAATTATAGATTAATCTACACTTTATTTCATGGCAAAAGATGACGTATTGAGCAAGTTATGAATTTTCCAAGATTCAGTTGTTTGTGCCAGGGTTTTATTTACACAGTTTCAGATTTTGTGGGTTGATTTGCATGCCTTATACTTATCCAAAAATTGTGATCTATAGCTTGTTGGAAAGCTAAAAATATTAAGAATATTTTGGCATGAGTTTGATAGAAAAATAATGGATGGTGAAGGAGTTATTAATTTTTGAAGTTTGCAGCAGTTTAGTGCATTTATAAATTAATTACTGTTGTAATTAATTTCAGATTTGAAGTGATTAATTTCCTAACTAGTTCTCCCATCTAATCCACCACCTTGGCTCACTCTAACCCTTTTAGGGTTGTATTGAAGCTAACATTGGATTATTTGAGGTCGAACTAGGAGGGTTTAGTCCTTCTAGAGTCCATTCAATAAAGTAATTTTGCATATTTGGATAAAATCTAAAAGGGGATATTACAGAGAGCTCGAGGGAGCAGCCTTTGACTAACGTAGTTCAGCCTGCAGTGTATGAATTTCAAAGGCACATGTAATGTCTTCAATGGGATAATTTTTAACCCTAAATAGAAACCCTGCAAAACTGATTTATAACAGCAATTGAGAGAACTATCTTTGATGAAAAACAATGCAGATCTGAATTTCTACAAGGAAATGTGACTTGCCTTAGAGATGATTGATACTCAAAATTGATTTAAAATCACTCCAAACTTTACTAAAATTGATCAGAATTTATCGCATAGGCATGAAAACTAAAAATATAAATTTTACTTCCAAGAAGAAGGGCTGTGTTTTTTATTCAAAGTCTGCAGAAGATCAGCTTACAAACATGTCTGGAAAAAATGTTTCCCAAGCTTAAATCAGATTCAAACAGGCTGGAAATGATCTCTAAAAATATGCCAATGTAGATGAAAATCAAATTTGGAACAGCCGTGCCCTAGGGTGCTCTGAATCCTCCCACAAGTGGGTCGCTCCTCTAGAAAACAACTGGAATTGCATGCCAAAAATCAGCTACCACACTTCTTCAAACCCTAACTGGAGACAACACATATCTGCAACTTCGGTCTTCAAACACTTTGCTGGAAATTCAGAATTGTCCTTGAAACTCGAATAGAGCTTCCTCTCACAAAGGATGAAGATTTTTCGTTTCTTCAACCTTGGCAATAGAGGGTTTTCATCCTCTAATGCAAAAACATCAAAGGGTTTTCGTCCTTCAATGTAAAATTGGAAAGCATTCAACTTAAACCAAATTTCAGATATCATAAGATGTAAAAGATGCCTTCTCCAAGTGTGGCAACTTCCTTTTATAATTTTCTCTTGGCATATTAGCCCACACAAGGCCCAATCAACTCTCTTCACTTTATTTAATATTTTCCCTTTGTTTTTTGTCCCTATATGGGTCGCATTTTCTCACTAGAGGAAATAAAAATAAAGTGACTTTTTCTTTTATTATTTTATTACTAATAAATAATTGAAGTGCTCATAAAAATTCATTATGCACTAAAATTACTTTATTAGGATAAATGTTTCCCTTATTTTCCACCTCCTTAGCCGTCGAGAAACAAAGAATGGGCTAAGGGTCTTCGACCTACTACTTTGAGAAGGGATATTACAGCCCATTTCTAAAGATGTTTGGCACTACAAATTTACACTCCCATGAACACTTCAATGGGCGTGTTGCTTCCAAGCATCTTGCCTTTACTAACAAGGACCTCTGCTTTCTGCAAGATGGAACTTGGCCTATATTTGATTGAGCTCTTGTTCATGCTTGGCCTTCACAATGGACACGATCATACACACGGTGGGCCATGAAAGTGTCATAGTGTAGAGTCGGCCACCATAGTCCCGCTAGAGTACTTTTCTTGCAGCGGGTCGGGTTCCATATGGCCTTGAGCTAGTTCTTTGTAGCCTTCTAAGAGTACATCTCTAATTTCCTCTTTTAATATGCACCCTAACATGATATGGCGTAGACCCATCTTGTATAACAACCATTTTATCAATTGGAATGTTTGGGCCTTTAGTTCCATTTTTCTCTTCTCTGCAAGTTGCGTATCCTTTGGAAAGGATGTCATAAAAAATAGGCCCCAATATTCTCATACCAAGTTTGTACAATCAAATATTGGGAAAGCGGCGCATTTGGGAAGTCTTTGTTGACACCTTCCACTAGTTCTCTTGATTTTATTTGAGAGAGTTGGTCAACAATTTGCATGGCTCTTGATAGGTTTGGTGATGATCTTGAATGTGAACTCTTGTAACAACATCATCCATCTACTTATCTAATTATGATATCGCTTGGCCTACATAGAATGTGAAGGGAGTTGCCAACAGTAATGCCAAAACTTTTGTCTTTGTGTACACCATGCCTAGGGCTCCGCGTTTCGTGGTGCCATAGTTTTTCAGCATTAGACAACAATTTGCTTGTAAAGAACACATGGTTATCCAACCCTTGAGTTCCTACTTGTGCCAATGTCGCCCAACATAATTGGAAGTGTTTACATGGGCATGACGCTCACTTTCCTAGTCCGGGTATACGAGTATGGGTGAGTGATCAATCGAACCTTCATTTACCTAAATGCTTGCTTCGATCATTGGACCATACGAATGGAGTCCCTTTCCTTGTTAGAACGTCCAAGGGTGAGAGTCTTGGGAATTTTTTAAATGAATCGTCGCTAGTAACCAACATGGCCCAAGAATGATTTTACCCCGACAATGTCCTTATGTGCTTCTATTTCCACCATTTCTCGTATTTTGTCCGGATCCATCTCTAGCCCGATCTTGCACACTATATGACCAAGAAGCTTGCGTTGCGTAACCATGAATCAACACTTCTTTAGATTTAGGGGCGGGCTCAGATGAGATTCTTGTCATTGCGATTGACCCGCCATCTAGGAAGACTTTGAAGTCGTGTGTCGCCATCTGTAATGTCCCCAATGGGATAATTGCTAACCCCGAATGGAACACCTTCAAATCTAAACTATAACAACTAATAATAGATATATTTGATGAAAAACATTGCAGATCTGAATTTCTACTAGGAAATGCGACTTGCCTTAGAGATGATTAATACTCAAAACTGATTGAAAATCACTCCAATCTTTACCAAAACTGATCAGAATTTACCATAAAGGCATGAACACTAAAAATATAATTTTTTTACCCAAAAGAAGAGCTGTATTTTTATTCAAAGTCTGCAGAAATCAGCTTACAGACAAGGAAAAAATGTTTCCTAAGCCCAAATTTGATGCAAATAGGCTAGCAATGACATCTACAAATCTGGAACAACCGTGCCTAGGTTACCGAGAACACTCCCACAAGTGGGTCGCTCCACTAGGAAACCGCTTGAAATGCTACCCAAAGATCAACTACAATACTTCTCCAAACCCTAGCTGGATGTAACAGAAATCTGCAAATTAGGGCCTTCAACACTTTGGAACTTCAGAATTATCTTTGAAACTCAATGGAAACCCTTGAATAGAGCTTCCTCTCACAAAGGATGAAGAGTTTTCGTTCTTCAACCTTGGCAATAGAGGGTTTTTGTCCTCTAATGCAAACACTTCAAAGGGTTTTCATCCTTTAATGTAAAAATGGAAAGCAAATAGCTCAACCAAATTTCAGATATGAAAATATGCAAAAGTGATGCCTCAATAGAGAATGGCGACCTCCTTTTATAATTTATTTGCACATGAGCCCACCAAACAACCCAATCAACTCGCTCCACTTGGTTACTTTATTTAATATTTTATCCCCTTGCTTTATCTCCCTATATGGGTCGCATTTTCTCCTTAGGGGGAAATAAAAATAAAGTGACCTTTTATTTTATTACTTTATCACTAATAAATAATTAAAGTGCTTATAAAAATTCATTATGCACTAAAATTACTTTATTAGGATAAGTTTTCTGTATGTTCTACCCTTTAGCCGTCGGGAAACAAAATAGGAAAAGGTTCTTCGACTTGTTAATTTTGAGAAGGGTATATTTCGCCATCTTGTCAAAAATGGGTAGAATGATTCGTTGGAAGGTAGCCAAAGTATTGCAATGTCCAAACGATGTCTGGTTATATGCATAAACTCCATCTACTATAAAATTGTTCTTCACTTTATCTTCTTTAACAATACTAATCTAGTTGTGCCCTGAGAATCTGTTCATCAAGAAGTAGATGTCGTAGCCTGCCACTTCTTTTAGTATAGACTTTGTAAATGGAATTGGGTATGGGTCTTTGATAGTTACAACATTCAGACTTCTGAAGTTGACTCATATCTGTTAGGAATTATTGTTAGTATTCACATGGGTAGAATAATAACATGAGATAATAATGTAATGCGAGTTATGTACGGGAGTTGTGACTATAACAACTCACTAGAGATATTCTAGGAGTGTGAGAGACAATAATGTGATTGAGAGATTAATGGAGATATTGTGGAGATAGATTAATAGTTAAGGATGATGTTTAACTCCTTGTTTTAAGGATCACTCTCTCATATATATGTAATTTCTTTCAATAATGAAATGTCCCAATTGAATATAATTTCTCAGTTTTATTGTTTATTATCGTGTTACATTTGGGCAAAGTAGAGACCAAATTAATATTTGGTATCAGAGCATGGCCAATCCTGAGAGAAAAATCATGAAAAAGTAATTCATTATGGGGCAGTTCAAATATATTGCCCACACTGATGGAATTTTTCATAATTTATTTTCTGTGTATTTAGATTTAGTTAAGTTTTCTTGACGGGTGCATTTTTGTCAAGGTTGTCTATATTTATCCGCACAGTCCATTTGATTCTGCCAAAGACATCTACGTCCTGGAGAGTTTTTAGTAATACATCTTTGTGTACACGAGCTGCATATTGCAGATCCCTCTATATATAAATCTTCTGCCAGCTGTTCAAGCAAAGATTTGCACTATTTTTGTTGAATATTTCAAGAGCCATGCAATACCTGAGTTCTATCACTCTATTGTTCGCTGAAATAGGACTGATATGTGATACCTTCAAATGCGCTATGTTATTGGACAATAATTAACAGATCATTAGCATTCAGATCCATCTTGGTCAGCTGGAACATGATACGTCCTTGATTGAGCAGATCGGTGTGTACTCAGTCAAACAGTGAGGCCATTGTTTGCAGACCCCATGTTTTTCTTTTGTTCTACCAGAACTATGGAAAGCATTTTCTAGCATCGACTTAACGTTTCCTTGATGTCTCTATACAATCAGCAGTATCTGTTGTATATTCAACTTTTTAGGCGGATCATTATTAACATTTTACATCTCATGCATGCAATACTAAAAACATGTAAAAGTCCTAATTTAGTCATGATTTTTTTAGGTTTTAGAATATAAAGTATCGTTTGTTGGTATTTTGGAGAGTTTAAGTTTTGTTTTGCATCTAGGATTAATAGATTTAAAAATAAGTTGTCAAAATCATTTTAATATTTAATAATAGCTTTTAGCTATATTAAATATCTCTTGAGTATCATTATTTAAGTCTTAAGTCCATCCTAAGTATTGTTTAGTTAGAATTAAGTGTGAATAAAGAAATTATTATTTGTTCCAAAAAGTTATTTGTAGTTTATTGTGAGTCATTATTGTAAAAGTGTCATTATAAAGTATTGTTTATGTTGTAAAGTGTCTTTGAACATTTTTAGGTCTATGTTAAACGTGGTTAATGATTTTTCGTTAAGTTATTTCCCATCATTTATCTCAAAAATTGTCAAGTATTATCAAAAGTCAAGTTGTGTTTGAGTCGAGAGTCGAAAAATTGTTCATCTTAGTCGTCGACTTGCGCAGTCATAAAAAGTCTGAAAACTCATAATATTTTTTTTTTGCTGTATTACTCATGGACACATTTTTGCTTGTATGCGATGTCCAACTTGTGGGGGCCATTTTTGAGCTTCATGATCAAATCCAACTGAGTTAAGCAACACCGCGATGGAGGATGAGAGGAAGGAGGTCAATCAATGACCTCTCGCCACCGGCAAGCGACATGGCCGCACAATGGTGTTGTGGTAGTTTACTTTAGTAGTGTGTTTAATTTCTTGTTGTGTGTTCTTATTTTGAAGAATAATACATGTTCATGATGTAACATGAGATTCCTATGTAATCCCCATTGTATGTGTATGATGTGAGCTAAAAAGTACGCTGCTTTATGTAGTGGTTGTTGGTTGTCCTTGAAAACCTTCTTTGAAGGGTTGTTGGTTGTCCTCAAAACCTTCTTGTGGTTAATGGTAAACCAAATTGTAAAACCATACTTGTGGTTAGTGGTAAATCAAATTGTAAAACCATACTTAAACATGAGTAGGTACAAGATGAAGCTTTCCCCATGTTCACACTAAGGGGGAATGTTAGGAATTATTGTTAGTATTCACATGGGTAGAATAATAATATGAGATAATAATGTAATGTGAGTTATGTACGTGAGTTGTGATTATAACAACTCACTAGAGATATTCTAGGAGTGTGAGAGACAATAATGGGATTGAGAGATTAATGGAGATATTGTGGGGATATATTGGTAGTTAAGGATGATGATTGACTCCTTGTTTTAAGGATCACTCTCTCCTATATATGTAATCTCTTTCAATAATGAAATGTCTCAATTGAATATAATTTCTCAATTTTATTTTTATTATCATGTTACATTTGTGCAAAGTAGAGACCAAATTAATAATATCCTTATTTTTTCTAACTCCTTTAGACCGATTACTAGTGGGAACATCCATTTGTTTATTTCTATTTTGAAGATTACACCTACCTCAAGCATCTTTTCAATATCTTCTTAGACCTTGGCGATATGATACTAATTCATTCTGTAGGATCTTCTCCGTATTGGCTAAGCTCCTAAAACTAAAGGGATTCCTTGTATGCACATCTCTATTGGTACTCTTTTCAAGTCTTTGTAGGTCCAAAAAATACATCATGGTGCTCCATAAATATTCGGATCGCTGCAACCTTCAACGTTGGGTTTGAGTCATTTCCCATCATGATTAGTTGAGGTTCTTCATTGGATCAAAGGTTTACCTTGACTTTAAGCATTTCTTTTACCTCATATCTTCAACACCTCCGAACTAGTGAGCTTGTCTTTCATCTATCCTTGCATCACCTACTTGATATTCAGTGAACTCTAGTAGGTACGTTGGAGTGTTTATAGGTTCTGTTCTTCTCGAACCTTCACATTCTTCTATCTCTATGATCTCCACAAAGTTACACCTAGGTTGGAACACTTCTCACTTTTCCATTTTACAGCGGAAGGGACTGTGAGGGAGTTTGTTTCATTCCCTAAGCATGATCGTAACTCCAATACCCCCTCATTATGTTCCATCATGCCTGAGTTATGACACTCTTCTTCTTCCATATCTTTTGTATTAGAATTTGATGAGTCGTTTGATGAGGCTGCCTCTTCATTGACTGTGTGACTCTTCAAATCTATGATATATTTCTGACCTTTGTTCTCAATTGAGAGAAGGTTTCATTTTCAATCGTGATTTACCTTGGCCGCTATTAACCAATCTCAGCCCAATAATGCATCATAGGCTTTTTTCTTTAAGAGACGACGACAAAATTTTGTTTGAAGTGTTGGGTGCGGATGCTTACCTTTTGAGCCATCAAGATTCTCAATACCCATATTTCGTTTTGGTCAGCTCCCACTAAATGAAAAATTGACGACCAAATATTGGGTTCTTTGAGGCTCTTCCGAGTTTCTTTAGGGAGCATGTTCAGTGGAACCACCCTCTATAATAGTATTAGTTAGGTTCCAACCTAGAATCTCTATATGGATGATTGTTGAGCCATGTTCATTATTAGAAGCATTGGATTAATTACTTGATCTCTTGACCGTGGTGTTTTGACACTTTGGGCTCATTTTGTTTTTATCCCTTGTCCTTTTCCTCGATGTTCTCCCTCTTGACACAAGGTGTGTTACACGCTCGATGGTGTGATCAATGTCTTGCACGCATAACGATTGTCACTTTCTCGAGTTTTGGAATACTTTGGGATTAATCCGTTGCTTTGATGGGTATAGTGTTACGTAGAACTTGCCTTGCAATTTCTTTGTTTGACTTAAGTTGACTAGTTTGTGTATTTCTATGGTCACGCGGTTGCCATTGTCCATCAATCATTGCTCATTCCAACTCTGCTCTTATGATTGCTATCACCTTTTCATCTCTTACATCAATCATGTTGATGTTTGCTTTGGATGATTGGCATCGTTATGATCTTTGGCTCCACACCATTTACAAAGAAGTCCATTGTTGACTTGATTGGTGGGGCAATTATTTGCGAACTGGCCCCATTGGTTGCACTTCTAGCACTAAACCTTCAACCAACCTTGGTCATCAAATTGGATGCGGCTACCACCTCCCCCATATTGTCCTGATGTCTTGTATTGTTTTGTTGGTTTCTATATCTGCTAAATGCTCCCGGTGATGCTCATATTGCCCTTGGAACTTTTTCAGGGTGGAAGGTAATGTTGATTGGCTTGGGTAAGGAGGACTTGAGCACACTCATGTTTTTCAAATCAAATGGATAATTTTTTATGTCATGGCCATTAACTTGATAGATTTCACAAAACTGTCTTCTCGGACAATTGGCTTGTGTGCCCTTTTATTTTGCAGTTGGTGCACCAAAGGTCTTTTCCGTATTTTTCAATTCTCTCATCATTATGAGGTTGTCCTTCCAAAGGGTACATACAGACCCTAGTTTGTTGTCATTGGAATCATAGTCCTCATCTTCACTTAGTCTTCTTGTGTGCAAGGATAATTTTTATTCTCACTTTCTATGTTGATCGCTTAGTTATAGGCATCCTTCATTTGTTTTTGTAAAGAGGCAACTGACCCTTCAATAAACCATCTCTTTTTTATCCCAATGATTGGTTCCTTGTAGAGATTTCTAAGCAACTCCTCGAGTCTTTTGTTGTAAGCTCGTATTGTCTTGTGCCTACCTTGCAAAGTGTTGTAAATTTCGGAAACAATTTCGCTGTCTTCCCTTAGGAGTTTGAATTCTTTCTCGAAGTCTATTGAGAGAGTCCTTCATGTTGTTGAGTCATTAGTTGGTGCCTCTGTGAACCGGTTAATAGCCATTCCATGCAGGGTGGCTAGAAAACATCTTAACCAAGTACGTTCATTCGTATGCCCATCGGCAGTCCAAATATTGTGTAGTGCTGTATTGGGTCTTAAGACACGTCACCATTAAATTTTGGCAACTTCTGGTTTTCAGGTGATGTTTGTGGGTTATGGGGTCTTTTGATGTGGCTCCCCGAATACGATCTTCCTCCTTGGGACCCTCTATATTGAATGTTCCTTAGCATTGTTGGACACGTCTTTAACTTCCAACCTACCTGTCAACAGTTATTTGTACCATCTTACTCACTTTCAGGTTCCCTTTTTGTGCTATTAACCCTCCTTTTCCATTCTGTTTTCTTGGTGCCTTGGTGTATAGTACTAGAACTTTGAACACTAATTCTTTTACCCCTCAGATAGTTGATTTGTTTACATTCCGTTCATCCACTACAAGGAAGTCATTTTCAATCTTTATCGGAAGGAAGACTTCTTTGAGAAGGAAAGACTCGAGTCCAGTCCTCATTGGATTCAATTGGACTTGCTAAGGGACTTTCCAACTATATCCATAGAGGTTGATGCCTAGGAATCTTCTCCCAATGTGTTACAAAGAGTAGGGTATAGGGTGATCATTCACTTGTGCTGGTGTCAACTAAACCCTCTCTTGGTTTTGACTTCAGGTACTACTTACACTTTGGCTTGGGCCTAGGTTGTTGCTTCTTCTTGGGCTTGGGCTGCTGCTTTCCCACCATTTGTTTCTGAAGGTGGTTTCTTCTTGCAGTCCTCATTGTTGATCTTGTTGTTCCAAGAGTCTTATTGATCTCTGAGTTTCTTATTGATCTTCTCAAACCACCTTTATATGGTTCTAATGGCATCGATGTTGGTTTGTTGATCTTTACTCCTCTTCCTGACTTTGCCTTTCTTTGTACCTTTGTAGTATTTGTTTTCCAATCTCTTGGTCATGTTTGGTCTGAAGGTTCTGCAGTACCACCTAGTGCCTGACAATGAGTCATGGTAGGTGCTCTAGAGCCGCTCAACCTCTTTTGTAACCGCCAAGTTGCCCTAGATGGAATCTGACAACACTTGGGTTCTTTTGGCTTCTTCCTAGACATGCTCTCATATGGAGAGATCCAATAGGTACTAGAAATCTTTGGAGAGTTCTTATTGTTGATTGGTTTCCATCATTTCTTGGATCAGTTGGTCCATCAGTCTTTCATGTTGTTGTCAATAAGAATGGTTGTTAATAGAATTGTCAACTTACTTCCATACTTTATATGAACCGAGTTCTTTTAAGGCAACTGCGCTGAAATGTAGTATAGATAACGTCCACCAAGATAATAGACTATCATCAAGAAGCATACATAGTACAATAGTTGCATAACATACCATGCAAGAGTATCAAATAATAGCAGCTTTGTATTATCAAATATTGGTCCTAATCATAGCTACCTAAGTCTCAAGGATAGGGGATGGACAATGGGGGTTTATAGGATCGCTAAAAAATTCCTAGATTTTGGGGACGCCAGGGGACATCTATTAAAATATTATATCAAAATTATTATTTAAATATTTTATATTTATTGAATGAAATTTAGGGGGTTTAAACTGTATTTAATGTTTTTAGTGTACTTCTGGGATTAGAGTTCAATGTTTTTGCTAAAAATAACAATTTTGTAAATGTAAAAGCATCAAAAAAATTAAAAGAAATTGGGGATGCCCCTCGAGTCCCCAAGTCCCGAAACGTTTGGGACCTCTCCAAAATCTAGGGGACACGTCCTTGCATAACATTGGTCCTAATACAATTCAATTAGTTTAGGAAGGACTTGATACACGCCCTCACCCCGATATTCACTATACTTCTCAAAAGGACAAAACCCTACTGTTGTTTGCCATCCCAACCATTGCAACCAACATAACAAAAGGTTTTCTAATAAACTAACAAAATCCTGGAGAAAGATACTGACAAAACTTTTCGGCTACATTTATTCTCCATGCTTCTTAAAAGGAACAAATGCAACTGTTTGCTATCCTGACCGTCACAACCGACATAACAAAAGTTTTTTCTGATAAAGTAACAAATTCTGAAAAAAGATGATAACAAAACATGTCGGCTACATTTATTTATAAATGACAATTCAGTGTCCACAGACATTAACTTTCAAAGTGTCAAAATAATGGACCCATATGCATTTTATGTTGATTTTGGTAAAATTGTGCATATTGCTAACTGTTCCACAGTTGTTGCATGATGCTCCATGGCTGAGCAAGTTCTTGTATTTTGCATTTGTTAAATTTCTGAAAAGCAACAACCTATCTTTGCTAGACTTTGTTTCCATATTAGGTTTCTCCAGGGTACCTCATGCTGTCATAGTGATGTGGTTGTAGTTCAATTTCACAAGTTCCTTTTTCATTCTACATGTTGCTATATTCATTTTATAATTCAATGGCCTTAGTATCAACTCTTTGTTTTTTTGAATTCTCAAGCATAGCACTTAGAACAGCAGAAAAATTAATTGATGTTTTGTCAGAAAATATAGAACTGTGTTTTAGAATTGTTCGTTGGAATCAGCATGTCAATTATGAATCACTTAACTGCTACCACAACTGCTAGTATGATTTGGGCACTGAATTTTCTAGAAGGGTCTGATTCTGATACAGAAGAGATAAATGTTTACTGAATTATAGCTCCAGTTTTGACTTCCAGCGGTCCCTAGATATGCCGAGAATGTTAGGATATGGTCCTTATGTAGTTTTGGATTCCTTGGATGCAATGCCCAGAAGTGTGCAACAATGCTATACTTTTAGTGTTTTTTTGTCTTTCTAGATGACTTTCAACCCTTGGTATCTCTTGGGGTGAAGGTAGTATATGAACTGCTTCAATTTCTGTCATTCCAGTGCCTCATTTCGACCCATGATGTCTCTTGGGTTGAAGGGAGTATATGAACTACTTCAGTTTGCTTTATTCTATTGCCTCACTTTGACACTTCAAATCCCCATAGGGAGATGCCTGCTATTATCTTTACAGGCTATATTTTTTAACTTTATTAGGCCGAGCCACACACTCTCTTATTTTGGGCTTCGTATTTTATTCTCCTACAGAGATCCCCTTTTATGGTCTTCACTACCTCTGTAAACAAGTAATTAGTTAGTATGTGATGCTTTCCCTTCACCATATACTTGTGTGAACAAGAATTCAATTCTTAGTGCCTAGAGCCTCTTACTACAAGAGAGAGGAAATAATGGATTCATATGTACTTGCATGGTCCTTCCTTGGCCAGGCGGAACTTCCCATTATCTAGATATGTGGAAAACACAGGTGGCGTTTGATTAAATTAGTTTTGTCCTATGTTCTATGGGGATGAGTTCCCATTCCTATGCTTTTTTCCTATTCAAACATCTCTCCTAGGATTTTGGAGGCACTTCAAGCATTCCCTTTTTGTGTTTCCTGATTTGCGCCAAATGGGGACTTGGTTGTATATAAGCATATATCATAAACATACATTAAATGTGACATTCACTGAAAAGTGACGAGATTGGCCAATGCCACACCTGTCTAAATGTGAGGGCAGAAATGACGTGGATTGGGCCTATGCCGAACCTGCCACCAATTGAAAATGAGCAGCAATTAGCTGGCAGTTATTGAAATCCTATCATATCAGGTAGATGCCTGTGAAACCTACTAACCTGTCCAATTGCACTTCTAGAAAGTGTCAAACTTGGCCCGGTGCCTCTTGAGCTTCCAGCTATGTGGCAAAAAAGGGCGATACCTCATCCAGATGGTTTGTTTTGTCTTCCATGGCATGTTCATTGGGGAATTGTAACTGAAACAACCCATTGACATCTGTAAATTGATGTAATGGATCCTTAGTTGATCATCTAGGAATCTAGATGTGGTTCTCTAGTTAGAGGAGATGAATGAGCAGGGAAGCAGGAGGGCAATGCGGTACATTATAGAGTTGAGGTATTTGGAAGCTTCTGTTCTCCAAGAAAGCTTCTACTTTGTATTCATTTTCCAAGCCATGCAGATGAATGAAGCACAGCTTTTCATTGCTGATGTTTTTACCACATTAATTGTCTCTAGGATAGATATTAATGTCTGTTTATATGTGAATGCCTTTGGTGTGTTTTTCTTTACATTCTTTCACTATTTTCATTTTTGCACACTTAGGTATATGAGTGATTGGCCATTCTAATATTGCAAGAAGATGAATAACTTCTGTAGATAGTGGTATGGGACACAGTTCAGCATGGTTACAAATATTTCATCCATGTATATAGCCGATTTCAGTTGTAATTGCATGAATTTCTAATATAGGAGCATGTGCATTAGCATAAGACTCTATATAAATACAGTAGTGTGGTCATGAAAGTTGACCATGAGCACATTTAAATAAGTTATGTGCTGTAAGCTAAGTAGCCGATATGTTTTGGATATGGGAGCGGGTACAGAGTATCCGATACGCGAAATGGCAAAATGTTTTTGACCCCGGATATGGCGTAGGATACGGCAGTACAAAAACTATATAAAAATTAAAAAATATATAAATTTCAGCCTTCTAAATAGGAATTTAATTATTAACCACATATTATGCATATGAAAGACAAGATAAAAGACAAGTTATAAGCTAAATAAGTGAATAACCACAACAAATAAGCTAGGATACCGTTAAAATTAAGAAATTTAAAAGCTTAAAAGTTAAATTAAAATAGTAAAATACTTAAATCGAACACAATGTGAATGTCATGAATCTCATGATATATTAAATTCAATCATAGATCAATATTCAAAGTTCAAACTATCTTTCATTGTCAATATTCATCATATTCCTCTTCATCAAGAGGATCAAGATCAACTACATCATCATCATTACATGGTTCATTAGAACCACATGGGCTCGAACCACTTGCACTAGGGCCACTGCCAGTTGCACCCCCTTGTGCATGTAGGTCTCGTGGTGCCACAGAACTCCCCTCATCATCATATGCTCCATGGTGGGAAATGGAAGCATCCAAGTCAACTATCTCTAGATCAATGTCTCAATGTCTTGTTGACCCTTCCTTGTACTCCAGTTGCTTGTGGGATAAAAGACACAAGTTGGAATGTATGTATACCAAATCTTCAGCCCTTTTAGCCCCCAACCTGTTGCGCTTCTGTGAGTGGATGAAACTATATGTACTCCAGTTGCGCTCAGAGGAAGATTAACTTCGCAACCTATTGAGGCAACTCAAACTACAAAGTCAATGCAAAGTTCAACTTCAAACTTAAACACTCAAACTTAAATTTTAAAAACTAAAAGAAAAGAGAATAAAAAAATTAAAAACTTACCTGTGCCAAGACCTTGATTGCAAGAGGCTGCAAGTAAATTGATGCATGACCATGGAGGTACCACCACATATGAGCATCCATCTTGTATTTGCTCAAGAGCGAGAAGGCTATGACCCGTTTCTGCTATGAAATTGCCAAACTCTACCATAACCTGGTCTTGGGCCTCAGGATTAGGGAAGAGCCTAGCCAATGCCACCATATATCCCTCACTGACTTCCACATCCCTGTATGGTGCTACCCTCCTTGGCAAGGAAAGGATCTCTGTGCTATAAAATCTAGGAGTCAATGCAAAAGCCAGTAGATGTAATGGGGTGGTCATTTTGTTCCACCGCTCAATGAGGATTGTCTTCACTTGTTTGAAAAATATTTCTTCGGGATCTTGTTCTTTTGCATTTATGACGGCTTTTATCTTCTCAATCATTGAGTCGATGCCGTCATATATCTCTCCTAGACATGGCTGATCCGTGTTAGTAAACCGGATCATGCTCATAATGGGCTCTGTAAAACTCAACAAATAAGCCACTCTATCCCACCAAGAGTCCTCTAAGATCATGTTCTTCACTTTTTGAGCCTGTTGAGTGTTTGATTGCCTCCATACAAACCAAAGATTGGAGGTTACCATCCTCATGAGTGCCTCTCGCACCTTCACAAGTCATTTCAAGACGATTGTGTGTGATGCAAACCGAGTCTCAACTACCTAATAAGAATGAGGAACAAAAATTAAAAATAAAATTGAAAACTAAAAGAATACTAAAAAACTTATATTTAAATTTTAAATTTAAAAAAAAAAAAAGAAAGCTTTTCCTTACCTTCAGTAGCTCCAACTGCGAGAATGATCTAAAAATGCCCTGTGACATGTGGTGGTTGGTGACAAACATTTGGATCTCTTTAGCTTCTGCATACACTTGCTAGATCCACTCTATTTTGCTTGCCATCTTCTTTAGCATTAAATTCAATGAATGCACGACACATGGTGTCCAAAAAATATTCCCATACCGTGCCTCAACTAGCATCCCCGTAGCTTTGCAATTTTTGGCATTGTCCGTTATGACTTGGACAACATTTTGAGGCCCCATTGCCTCAATGGACTCAAAGAGGATGTTGGCTATGAATTGGGCATCCTTCACTTGCCCCTCATAGTCAACCGCTTTCAAAAATATTGCCCCCTTATGGCATACTACAATCACATTGATTAAAGGGTGGTTTCTTGCATTTTTCCATACATCGAAATGATGAACACACTGCTTTTTAGCCCATGAGTCCCTAATTGGTTGCAAGGAGGTTTCCGCATATTTTTTTGTTTATCCAAAAGGGTGGTGCGAATCTTCTCATGTCTTGGTGATTTATACCCTTTTGGTGCCTCATTGATGGCTTTCACCATCTCATGCCAATAAAGTGATCTTCACAACATTAAAAGAAATCCCATTAGCATATACACACCTCTGCAATGTGTTCATCTGCAATTTCCTACTCTCATTCTCGAAAGGCCTTTTCCAATGGCCCTCTTGTCTTACTTTTCTTTCGTAAGGGAAGCATCCTCATCCGTGGAGGTAGGAGCCACAAATGGATGTGGCATGGCCACAATTGAGGATCCACTAGGTGATAGGGCAATAGGAGGCCTCACCGAACGAGATGAACCTCCTCTTTTGGCCAATGGACGGCTGCTCTCAAAGCCACATGTGCCTCTCGCATCTTTCTACTCTTTGATATATGCCAAAACTTTTGCTTTTGCACCCCAACATTATTCCTCCCTTTGAATACTCTTATACCATTACCGTTATGGGCTTTTGGCACCCCAAAGATTATTCCTTCCCTTGCATACTCTTATACCATTACCCGTTATGGCACACAAGTGGCTTTTCACCCTACTTGTAAGAGCCTTTGAATACTCCATCACAATCATTGCATTTCCATTCAAAACAACCACCACCTGCAAGTTGTTGAACTATTGTTACATGCCTCCATAATGGTGAATTTGGGTCAAAATCCCTGGCCAAAGATTGCCCAGAAGAAGCAGAACTTGTTGTTGCCATTGTAGAAGTACCTACAAGGTTCAAAAAAAAAAAAAAAGCAAAGAAAACAATGGCATGCATTGAAAATTAAAAAATTAAATAGAAAGAGCAAAAAAATGATGAACATAAGCAAAAAAATGCAATGTGTGAAAGATTAAATAACAAAAAAAAGAGAAACAAGGTTAGAAATTAAAAAAAAAACTTACCTTCACTTAGTAAACCACAAATCCTTCACAAATCTTCCTCCTTTGCAGCTCCTCACACTCCTACAAGCTTAGCAATAGCTCCTCAAACCCTAGACAAGCACAATGCAATTTTGGAGAGCCAAAGGTAAGTTTCTTTGCTTTATGTTTTGTTTTTGTGTTGTTCTTTTGTTTTATTGCTTAGAGTTAGCTTTTAGGGTGTAAATTAGAAGAATATTTAATTTTTAATGTTATTGGGCTTTTAAAACATGAAAAAAATAAAAACAAATTTAAAAAAATGTGTTTAGGCGGCGGGAGCGGCGAGGGGATTGTGGAAACGCTTGGGTATGGCACAGGCCGTACCCAGGCGTTTCCACAGGCGTTTCCACAGTCCCCTCGCCGCTCCCTGCCCACTCCAAAGGCCATACCCGGGGTTTCCACAATCCTCTTGCCGCTCCCTGCCCGCTCCTCCTCCTGCGCCGCTCCTGCGCCGCTCCCGGTACGTACCGACAGGCTTGGGGTGCCGTATCGGCTTCTTAGGCTGTAAGTAACAGCATACAGCTTTAGTAAACATCTATTCAACATGTGCTTGTTGAATTTCAGGCGCATAGAGCATTGAATGAGCAACATAACATCTTATAGGTCTGTGTTAGTGAATTAACCAGGAATATCCAAGGTGATTATGCATCAGGCACACACTAGGATCACTTGTGAGTCCATATTGTATTCCAATTTAATGCACCACTCAAAGTGCATTTTTCAAATATTGCTTGCTATCAAGAAAACATGCACACAATAGTCAAATCGCCATCCTATTCGGCCAAGGAGTCGATTACAGAGTCATATGTACTATCATCATAACACAGGCAAAACAAGATATATCTAATGGACGATGATTGTAGCACAACTGATTAATAGGTCCTCCTGTATGCATCATATCAGAGCCCTCATAACTGGAGAAAAATGTAGTGGAACACAACAGTCACTCAATTAAGAACATTCTGCTCCTGGTTGCCATGTATTTTGGCCACAGAGATATCTATTCTAGTTACAGCTGTAAATTCGAGTCCAATTTGAGTTAATATCTGCTGCAGAATTTCCAGTAACACAGTTTAAAAATTCCATGAAGGTAACTGCATATTGTGGTGTCAACTGAAGATAATTAAAGCAGCTCATGACCAAGATCCTCTCTTTCAGTTGTCTGTATCCCTTCCTATCCAAGATTTTTAACTCTCTAAATTGAGTCTGAAAATGAACCAGAATAGCTTAAGTCCAAGTACCACTAGTGTTCTTCTCTTACAATTCTATTTATGTGATGCCTCAACAGGCAAATTGGCCTATTGGCTCCACTGTCTGGCGCTGCCTAGTGGAGGATTCTGGTCTTCACCGGGCTGCATTGTGTAATGCTGATTCCTTGATAACAATTTTGTGGCGTGCAGCTGTTAATTATCTTGGAAGTGAACTTTTGTGGTGGATGTGACATCTTACCCTGTTGTCTGATTGTTTTGTGAACATTTCAGACACTTCGTTGTTTGTGCAAGTGTTAATTTGAGGTTCTGTTTCTATGACAACTTGGACTATAAGAGAAATTATTGAAACTTTTCTGGAACATATAAATTTGTGTTCGGGAATATATTTGGGACAATTTGACGGAGATTCAAGGAAAAATAATTTCCTGTGATTTAGTAGATACTTCTCCCTTTCTCCCCATATGGATTTAAGCCTTAATCTGCATAGGTTTAAAAGCCTTAAAAAATAAAGAAAGAAATTGAAGAAAAATAAAATAGAAAAAGCAAAAGAAAATTTGTAACTGTCTAAGTAGGTTAATCTTGACTGGTATGATAAAGACATTACAAATATGTAAATACTTTCTTCTAAAGTGAATGTTCAGTTGTTTCCAATTTGCTTATTTTGGAATCTGTGCGTATTTGGAACATTTGGCCTTTCTTGATTTTTGGTAACTTGGGCTTTTGTCAAGAACATCCGTAGATAATTAAAAATATGCATTTGTTGCTGCAAATTGGTCTTTCTCATTCCTTTACTGATGGGAAATCTGGTTAAATCTGCATCTCGTCATGTATCAGGCCAAAATAGATTCGATTTCAGGTACAAAGCGTGCAATAACAATAAGATCAAGCTCAAGATATCCATCAACATCTTCAGATGTAGAGGATTTTCGTCCACTTTTTGGGGGTAAGTTTGGAGGAGGTCGCACCAACTTTCCTGTGGCAACGTTGTCATTGAATGGAGGACTCAGTCGGGTGTGGTTTAAATCTTTATGTTTAAATGAAAATTTGCTTTTATCTTTTATATAATTTGCATCGATGATCATTTTCTCATTTGGAACCTCCAACTCTTCAGGACTCTGGAGAAGATGGAACTCTGGAACTTTTCGCTTTTTTTTCAGAAACGAGCCACGAGTATTTCAGTAACGATAAAAATAGGAAGGTGTGTGTTGGAATATATACATTGCTGCATATTCTCTTTGACTGTCACTTAATTTCATGCTATTTTGACTTAATTTCTTAAGATGATTTAATTTCCTCATCTTCCTTTCTGGAATATTGTACAGACATATTCTTTGCAGCTTTAGATCACAGTTTGTAAGGTTATGAAGACAGTGCAGCATGAAAGTACATCCTGGCATTCCTTTGTTTGCTTCAGGGTTAGAGCCTACAATTTTGAGAATGTTAATCATGGCAATGAATTTTATCCCTATGGTGTACTAATTGTTATCAAGTGATCTCTTAAGATAGCTCCCCTTGGCAGAAAAGCTTTTTCAAAGCAGGTGCAGTTTGTGCTCAACATGACAATCAGATCCTAGAGGTTGATTTTTATTACCTTACCATCAAGATCCATGAGCAAGACCACATGAACGCATGTTGTTTCTCGATTCAGATATGCAGCCCCAGTAACCAAATCTTAAGCTAGACTTTTGGTCTCAATATCTTGGGTCCTCGTGTCCTTCAAATCTTTGAAATTCCCTGTCTTGAAAGGTGATCATAGGCATACTTTAACAGCAATCCCTATTTACATCTATTAATACAGGTGACATTACCAATTTTCAGCTCTATTATGATAGTATGACATACCTCAGACCTCTTCTTGATTTGAACATTCTTATATGATTGGGAGTATAGGTCATAACACAGCTGAATATTATAGTCATTGGGTAAATATTCATTATACGAGGACAATGCTCCTACCTGAATTAGAAACTTGCACTGTTTTCTGGACAGCCATTTTCTTTCTCTCAAGAATGCCATATATAGAACTATCAAATTAATAAAATTCTGTTTCAGTTCTATATCTTTCTTCTGTCATATGGATGCATATTATTTCATTTTCTACTTCCTGTATTGATATTTGCTTTCCTTTATAACACAACTATATTTCAGCAATTTTTGGGTGTTCTCCACTACATTGCTCATAAAGTTCGGATAATCCATCATCCATTCCTCTTCTTTGCTTCTATTTGGACACCCCATTGGCTCCTTATTGAGACGTGCTTTTAAATCTTTTTCATGAATTCAATATTTCACATGTCAATATTGCTAAGATCTGCATCAGAAAGTTGAGCCATAGATCTTGGATCTCCCATAGGTGCTTTCGTCTTCATGCATACATCCTTATTTGTGACCATATAAGGTACTCTCGTACCAGCTACATCATTCATCTGCTATATATGACGATGTTTTGACCTCCAAGTTTTACTCTTCCCTTGTATTTATGCGACAATCCTTGAATTTGTTTTTGTTTCTATTAAAGGAAGTTTGGATTGAATATTTCAAATATCTTATGAATGTCCTCTCCATAATATCGGTGTCTGACTACAAGGCCATGAAAGTTCTCTGATACCACGGTTATGTTTCTTGCAAAAACCTGCTATTATAGCTGGAAAAATTATGCGCCCAAAATCTAAAATTCGAAGTCTGCATAAAATCTAAATTTCAATGCTGAAATCTGCTACTAACAGGGAATCTTCTGCTATACCTCTGTAAGTGCTGGATTCTGAACTAAACAAAAGTTAAAATGGCTTCTGAAGAGAACTCAAACCTGAAACGTCTGAAATGGAAGGCTGGATTTTGTTTTTGTTTCTTTCTCTCTTTAGAACTGAATTTGGAGTTTATGAAAACATATCTAATCTATTTGAACAACAAGATAGCACAACATAAAAATGGGAATATCCGAAATCACACAATTAATCTTTGTTATTATCAAGATCAACAATTTAAAGTTCACTATTCTTTGTACACTATATTTTATAAATCCTATAACATTATCATGCCACATTAATGCCCCTCGTATAGCTCTTATATTTAGTATTTGAATTTACTTTTTAATACAAATATATGGTAACTTCAAATTTCACCATAGGATCATAAGTATAACACAGGCTCTTTAGTTTAGTATGTGAAGCCTCGTTGTGATATTGCATAGAAAACTTTGCACTGCTGGTAAACTTGTGTGACAAATGCTTGACCTATTAAACAAAATATTTACTCTTTATCTACTATAACATTTCATATGATAAAATATTTTTAGCACTAGCTGTCGGGAGCTTTGATGCCTCACTGAACTAGATTGTGAAGATTGTAAATGAATCAATCGAATCTCCCATATAAAATAAGTAACATATTATTGTTGTTTAGTATGTTTGGCATAATTAAGAGACAAAAATTCAGAAAGATTGATAGGCCAAGCCGACTCGGACTCCACAAAAGAAATTCAACCTAAAATTTTGGATGAAGACTTGGCCACTACAAATGAGGCCTTTGACCTGCAGATGTGGGTTTATTTTCTTTTATGTGGCCCAGCCTCATGCTTGGAATTGGAGAGTCTGGCTGAAAGTCAGATAGTCTTAATAGAACTTGGAGAGACTGACAGAGACTCTGAGAGCCCGCAAGTCGATCCACTGTGACTCATTTTGGGTCACTGGCCACTCGAACTTCGGAGATTTATGATTGACTTAGAACATCTCATAAGTATAGTTTGGTTATCTAAGATAGAACCTTTTTCCTACCTATATGACCAACTATGTAGTGTGCAAGACAGAAATAATTGGCTGTTTTAATGACATATGACATTAAAGGGATAAATGGGATATAAAGAAGACACAGTTTTGTTTCTTTTAAATTTCTTTGCTTACACAGTTGTATGGGAAGAAGAATTGAGATACTTGGCTTTTCTTTCATTGTGAAATTTATGGTCGAAATAACTGCTGAAATTTTAAATATAATTTTTTTGGTACCAGTTGAGGCTAAATTACTATAAAGGATCCATCTTTATCCCTATCTGTGTTCTTCTGTGCTATTGGACTTGATTTCCAAAGAGATCTTATCAACGGATCCCAAATTGAATAAACATTTTGTTTTCTTTTGCTTGAAAATTGTAACACACACCCACCATCATTGGAATGCACCAGTGGGAATGTGTGATCAAGCTTAGAACACCTATAGGATTAGAAGCCACATCCATGGGGTTTATGTTCTACCAAATTGGCATGCAACTTGCATCCAGCCTTGTCTAGCTGTGGCCTTCATTAACGTGGACATTTTAATATGGAGAGCATGCTCATCAGGGTTTATTATCATGCCATTCCCTCCGTCTTTCCATGAGAGCATGGCTTGTGGAAAGCATCCTGTGAGTTACAGCTTGGGGCTTTTGCATGCATGTTTATTTTGGGAGTAGAAGAAAATAAAACAATTTAGTATTTGTTTGCAGCTGTGCGGAAATTGGATCTTTTTCAGCTAGATACCTGAAGAGCGAAATAGAAATTACAAACATGGAGATCAATCCATAACCTGTCATTGGATTTTGGCTGCATGTAAATTTGCTATTAAGATCACTGTGTGGTAACATTGCTGTATTTTACCTAGTTATTTGTTTCCATTAACCTCCTATCTCACATTTTTCTCATTATTGTTTTGAAAAAGACTGCATCCTTTTTTTGATCGATTATCATTTTTGGTTTATGGAGTTTTTAATCTGAATCAGATATATTACCCTTGATTTAGCAACTCATTTATGGATTCAAGAAAACATGCAAAATACTTCATATTGTGGGTTCTTGTAGTCTAGGAAATTTGGGGTTGGACCGTTATTCAACAACTTAGTAGAAATATGAGACAGTCGATAGAAAATAGAACAAAATCGCTTGCTCTCCGAGGATGTCCTCAAGGTAAAGAAGTATGTGTTAAGGATATATGCAACTTGTTTGGATCAGAAGCTGAAATGGACGAGGAGATTCCTCTAACAGGAAGAACTTCCTGCTCTGGAAAAGTAGAGTATCTTTTCCATTTTTGTTTTCTGCCTCAGAAAATGCATTAGAAATGTTTGCTGAAGATTTCATCTTGTGAATGAAAGTGAATCAGCACTATCTATGTATTTATAGCCTTGGATGTGAAATTGTATGTATGAACCATGCTTTAATGTCAAACTATGCCATAACTCATAAGGGTGGTCTTTTGGTATTGCTGCTATTGTGAATATATTATAGATTCATTTCAATCTATCTTTATACTGGTGGTGGTTGTTTGTGGACCATCTTGACCTGTTTTCATTGCTCCTTGCCAGGTTGGCCTTGGAACTATGCCATCTGATACAAATTCAGTTGCTGACATCCTTCTTTTTAACTCAACAGAACTACCATATCACAGGTATTTGTACAATAGCTCAAGCTTGTGTGTATGCAAGGTGGCGGTGGCAGCGAATCATCCTCTTGTTAAGAGAGCAATGCAATTGTTTTACATATTTATATTCAATGGCTGGCTTTGACATGGTTCAAAAATTAAAAAAAGATATCTAATAGGTGGCTGTCCAGCCTAGTCAGATGCCTTTTATAGTTTTGATTAAATACATAGAACTATTAAATGATAATGAATTGTGACATAATAAATGAACGAGTAATTACAAACATGGATTGTTGCAACTATTATCTTTATGCATGCAATACAAAGCATTTTTATAAATAATATTCTTAAAAACAACAAAACAGTCTCAAAATATTTTGTCTATTGGGATTCAAGGTGTTGAGGCTTTCATTTTGGAGACAAGATGTCATCTGTGTATGTGTTCTCACAGACCCCATGCAACACAATTGCATTACACAGCATAAATTGTGCATTGGAGAAGGTTGAAATGCACAATAATAGGAAAGAAAGAAAATGGAAAAACTACAACCGGTTCTAATATGTTCATATAAATGTAGTCTCCTAGAACTTTTGGTATACTTTAGTCATTGAGATGCACATTGGAGAAGGTTGAAATGCACAATAATAGGAAAGAAAGAAAATGGAAAAACTACAACCGGTTCTAATATGTTCATATAAATGTAGTCTCCTAGAACTTTTGGTATACTTTAGTCATTGAGATGCACAGACACACCACCCACTGGTTCTAATCTTGAAATCAATCACATTAAAGGACAGTTTCCAGCATTGCATTTGGAAGAAATTAAATTCTCAAATTGTGCTTTAGATTAGCTCTTTGCTTTTGTAGTTATTTTATAGAATAGGCTTTATATCAAATTGTGCTTTAGACTAGCTCTTTTCTTTTGTAGTTCTTTTATAGAATAGGCTTAATATTTCTCTTTCGTAGTTTGCAATTGGTTTACAAGTTATTTGGGCATGCATAGAAGTTTCATGGTGTTACCACATACTGCACTTGATATACCCTTATATTCAGGGATAAATGTGTGTGTACACACAAAATGCTTATGCATGATATGCCAAAACTATTTACTGACTTTGCGGTTTTTCTTTTTGAGAGTTCAATATTTTTCTTATAATTTGTGCATATATTGCTTGTTTTTGACAAACTTATTTTGCTTGTGGCGATTTTCAACAGCTACACAATGGTAATGCCATTATGTGCGTATTGTGTTTCCAGTCACCATGGTTTCAACCTTCTATGTAATGGGACAGTCACAACCGAAACGGGAGGAGCGACACCAATTTTGATAGCAAGCCACATGTTAGGGATTCTAGAGGAAGACCTTTTTGAATAGGAAGCCGCAAAAAAGAATGGTGGAAAGTGGTGCGCCATCCACAAGAGAGTGGCATTCATATGAAGAATGTCATGCTAGACAAGGATGTTGCTCGAGGTGCAAACTCCATCACCAACACCGACACCACCACTCGTGTTGGACAAAGCGAAGCAAATAATGCAAGGAGATCCCTATTCTTCCATTCTTTGTTGAACAAGCTTCGCCTAAGAGCTAGGGGACGACACTACACTTCACTTGCCGGTTGTGGCCGCTAGAAAAATATTATTTTGGCGGGCATCGTTGACGAGTTGAATTTACCGGACGACACCTCACCCTTAACCATACATAGTTTGTTGGTTGAATCGGAGAAGGTGAAAGATCCCCAATGGGTCTCCCTTATACTCCAATGAATTTTAAATCAAATAAAAACAACAAATACAGAGTTATGGCAATTATCCTAATGCAGATCTGAATTTATTTGAGAAAATGTGACTAGGGTTTAAGATAGATCTTAATGCAAATGACACCCAAAAGTAATATTTTTGATTTCAAATGATTACCCAAATATTTAGAGACTGAACCATGCAAGAAACTGAATTTATTGCAGCCAAAACAACCCAGAAAATCAGATCTGAAGTCTGCTAATATTCTGCCTGAAAACCCTCAAAATATACTTCAGAAAATGATGAAAATACAACGATTTGGTTTACAGTATTATGGAGAATATTTGACAAATATTTTTGAGGAAAATACCTCTGAAATTGCTGCCAAAACTGCCCACAATAGATCGACCCAACTGCTGCTCAAAAACCACTGAAAATACCTTCAAAACTCTTCACAAACACTGCTGAAATGAACCCGGAAATCTGATTAACAACGCTGGAAATTTCTGAGTGAAATCCCCTCTCAATCCCTTGGGGTTTTCGTCCACAAGAGATGAAATCCACAAGGGTTTTCGTCCTTGGAATCTCTGATAAAAGCAAGAGCTCTTAACAATGCAAAAATCTGATAATAAAAATCTGGAATGCTTCTAAGCAAGTCGACTTGCCCATATAAAGGCAAAACAGCCCAACCACCACCTCTAAACCAGCCAATCGCATTTTTCCTTTTCCCTATGCTGGTCGCATTTTTCCCTATGGGCTTGATGTCACATTTCCCAATTTATGACTCCCATAAGCAAGTCGCACTTTTCCTCCTTTAATACAATTAATTTTAATTGTATTTTGATATTGACATTTTTAATTTATTAATAAGCTTTATTATTTATTATATGTGCAACTTATAATGTTATTTTAAAAACATTAGCACAATATAATAAAATAATAAAAACTTAGTCACCCTAGAAACCTCCTTTGGCCGTCGGGTAGACAAAAAGGGCCAAAGGTCTTCGTCCAAGCTCATTCGGAAAGAGGGGACATTACGAAAGGGACACGTGCCGGCAACAACTTCGCCTCCTTACGTGATCAAGCCCCTCTTGGGTGAATAATTTTGTGGCATGGCACCCCTAAAGGGTTGTAATGTCCTGCTTGGGAAAGCCTTCATGTGGAAGCACCATGACACCTATGAATCTAAGCCCCAGTGTCATCACATCGAGAGATCAACTAATATCAAAGGCAGCTCCTTAGGAAAATGATCTCTTTGATTAACACCAAACAATGCATAATGGGATTGGTCGAAAAGAGTTCTTGCTTGTCAACATCAAGCCCCAAGGGGACAAGAAGAGCATTTTAACTACTCAAAATCTTGCAAACTATCACTCGGCATAGTACAGATAGGTGGATCAAATGATGGTAGAGTACAAAGACATCTTCACTATGCCCATGGGAGTCTTGATCCATTGTTTACTAAAGCACTTGATAGACTGATCTGTAGCACCCCTTTGCCAAATGGGTCATGGTGTATGGATGCTCTAATTTGGAGAATGATAGGAGCAAGTGTTAGATCCTAAAACCAATACATAAGGGCCATATATGGGTAAGTGCATCACACCACGAAGCCCAATCAGTTGGCATGGAAAAAGCTAGATTGTTTTGTTACTGCACTAGAGTGCAGTACATCTTTTATACGTTATATATATATATATATATATATATATATATATATATATATGCATTTGCATACTTATTGAAATTTAATACTCATACATTGCATACTTTTGAAATTCAATATTCATACATGATACATCATTCATAGAACATGCAAACAGATTTGAAGATTTCCAATACTTCGAGAATTAAGACTTGAGTTTGTATTGATTTATAATGTTCAAAACATAATAGTTAATAACATAATACATTCAAGTTCTCAACTTGCTTCACTTTCAGTTTCCTAGGCCTAAAAGCCTAGAACATATCATCTAGATGATCCTCAAAATCATCTTCATGGATGGCACTTGCAGCTCTAGTCCCACTAGCTCCACTTTGTCAAACCCTTGTGAAGGGCTCCCTGGAAGTTCGTCATCAATGCCAAGTAGTGAAACATTGGACAAACAAGCAGCAGAAGCTTCAAAGTCCGTGGTTTCAGGTTGGATGTCCCAAAGCTTGTTAGGACCTCTAGTATACTCTTCCGTCTTATGCGTTAAGAGGTGCAAGTTGGAATGTACGTATACTAGATCCTCAGCCTTCTTGGATGCCAACATGGTGCGTTTGGCTGAGTGGATGAAGCCATAAGTACTCCAATTTCGCTTTGCAGAAAAGAATTACTAGCCACCTATCACAAAAACAAAGTATTATTAATATACAAAAAAGAGTGCTATCATTTTAAATTTTAATTCTTAATTGGTAATTAAAATATCAAATAACAAGTTACAAACTTCATACCTGTGAGAGCAATTTGATCGCAATAGGTCGTAGGTACTTGGCATCATGGCCATGTACAATCCACCACTTGATTGGATTCAAGGTGGCTTTGTCACAAAGAGCCTCTACCTCTCCCATGCTACCTTCTCCAGATACAAACATCCCCATCTCATTGTAGATTGCACTAGATATAGCTGGATCAGGAAACAACCTCCTGAATGCTGCCCTCATCCCATTTGCAACCTCTTGGTCATCATATGGTCGTTACCTACTAGGTAACCCAACTATTTCATTGCTGTAATATTTGGGATTTAAGGCATGAGCAAGGAGATGCAATGGGGCAGTCATTTTGTTCCACCTTTTCATGACCACACTTTTAACTTCATTATAAAACTTTTTCTCAGGGTCCTGCTCTTTGGCTTGTATGATATCTTTTATTTTCTCAAGCATGGAGTCAATGCCATCATAAATTTCTCCAATGCAAGCACTATCTTTGTCTACAAATCTGATCATACTTAGAACAGGCTCCGTGAAACTCAACAAATATTCAACTTTTGCCCACCAATCATCATCAAGGATCCATGCCTTTATCCTTTGGGCTCTCTCTGTATTTGCTTGCCTCCAGACAGTCCAAACATTGTCAATCACCATGCTACTCAAAGCATGTTTCACCTTCACAAGTCATCTCAAGACGAGTGTGTGAGAGGCAAACCTAGTCTCAACAACCTATTAAAAAGGAATGGAAACAATTCAATAACAATACAAATTGAAATTGATTTAAAATTAAATATTAAAATGAAAAACTTAAAAAGTAAAACTTATGACTCATGAGTTGTTCCCTTACCTTCAACAACTCCAACTTCGAGAATCTTCTGAAAATGGCTTGAGACATGTGATGGTTGGTGACAAACATTTGAATCTCGTTTGCCTCCATGTAGATTTTCTCAATCCATGTGATTTTCCCAATCTTCTGCAACATCAGATTCAGGGAGTGTATTGCACATGGTGTCCAAAATATGTGCTCATACCTACCCTCTACTATCAACCCTGCTGCCTTGCAATTTTTGGCATTGTCCGTGATGACTTGGACAACGTTCTGAGGGCCCATTGACTCAATAGCCTCAATTAGAATGTTTGCAATGAATTGGGCATCTTTTATTTCCCCCTCACAATCAACAACCTTTAGAAACATTGCCCCTTTAGGGCTTACTGCAATAATGTTGATGAGAGGTCTGTTTCGGGAGTCTTTCCATCCATCTGAGATAATAGACACTCTGGATCCTTCCAGGAATCTCTAATTAGCTATAAAGATGTTTCTGTATGTGTTGCACTTCTTTTGCCAAAAGAGAAGTGCGAACCTTATTATAGTTGGGGCTTGTATACCCTTGTGGTGCCTCATTAATGCCTCTCACCATCTGCTGCCAATATGGTGACCTCAAGACATTGAATGGTAGCCCACATGCATAAATACACCGAGCCACCAATTCATCTGCAATTTCTCTCTTCTCAATGTTGAATGCTTTTTCTAAAGGCCCTTTTGTTCTCTTTCTTGATGGGGTATCTTCATCAAAAGGAGATTCAACTGAACAATTTCAACATTACTATCAATGAAAGGATGGAATGATGGTGGTGGTGTTGGTGGTTTTCCCAT
The DNA here is from genome assembly GCA_018340775.1 of Taxus wallichiana var. yunnanensis. Lineage (NCBI taxonomy): Eukaryota > Viridiplantae > Streptophyta > Pinopsida > Cupressales > Taxaceae > Taxus > Taxus wallichiana. The sequence goes on from CM031235.1 coordinate 777,714,894, forward strand.
AGTCCTCTGCTGCAAAGAAATGGTTTTAGAGCGAGCTCTTGCAATTTCAAAGTTTGCCTCCTCTTGCTCTTTTAAGTACATAGCTATTGTATTCTTCTCCACCTTCTTACATGCTCTAATGCCCGTCCCCTGATACCGCAGTTAGATGAGCTTTCAAATGGGTATACGAGGATTTAAATGTGGTGCCACAATGGGGGCACGTCCAAACACGAGACACCACCACCACAATGAGCTCTAGCACTTCCACATGCCTCCATAAAGGAGAATGAGGATCCATTTTCACTATCGACCACTCGGAACACTTCCTTGTGTTCCTCCCTCATTGCTTGCTCCCCCATGCCCCTTGAAGCTGAACTAGATGCCATGATTGTAGGTTTAATTTGTTTTAACCTACAATAAGAGATATTTTTTAAAACATTGCTAAATAATTTAATTAAAAACAACAAATACAAATTAGACAATTAATTTGTTAACCCATACATGTCAATCTTTGATTCTGATCACCAAGTTCGCCATAAATGGTGCGAGGTGAGAGCATACACAGAGGGTAGACATTTAAGTTTTTAATGAATTCAATTTAAAACTTTAAAATAAAAACGTAAACGAACACATTACTAATTTAAAAAAACCAATTAAACCCTAGGGCTTGTGCATCTATCTGTAATATCCCCTTCTAGAATAAGTTAGGAATTAATACAAATCTGATCACACACAGCTGAAAATAATTAATTTTCAAACCCTAACTGCTGCAAACTTCAAAAATTCATATCTTTGGCTAGGGAAGTCCAAATGAGCTGAAATTTTGGATAATGGACCATAAAAATATGAGGAACAATATGCAAAAATCAGATTTTGCACAGCCAACCCGAAACCCTAATTTTGACCTAAAAAGTAGGTCGCCCAGCACTTTTAGGGCACAAAAACTACTCCAAAAATTATGAAATCACCCTCTCCTTATTCCTCCTAATTTCTACAATCACATTCAATATTAAATCAACCCCAAAACTGCAGATCTGAAATAAATACTAATTTATAACAACCGAAGCTTTGCATGCAAACAAATTGAAATCTTCTAAAATTGATAACTCCTTCAATATTCCATGTTTTCTCTTCAAAAAATAAAATGCGAATAGTTCTATAAATTAAGATCTTTCATGAAATACATCGATCTTTGATTCGATCACCAAGTTCAGATCTAAATTGTATGATAAGCGAATTCCCTCTAAAACAGCCCCCAAAGTCCCCAAACCAGTTCTTTAGGGTTTGAGTAAATGGCATAAATGATGTCCGACACTCAATAGCCCTTCAATACACTAAAAACAATTGCTCAAACTCAGCAAAAATAAGCAAAACAGTTGCTTAAAAACTCAGCAAAAATAAGCCAACACAGATCAGATTTTGAATAAAGCTTGTTCACCCTTAAAACATGCTAAAAGATGCCCTATTCAAGTCGCCATAGTTAGAATAAAACCAACAATAATCAGCAGATCTAAAACACCATAAAACCCTTCATCATATTCAATAACATGCAGATTTTACTCTCAATTAAAGGCGCCAAAGCTAGAAAGAGAATCACCAACAAGTAGATTTGCAAATCTAATGAAAATACTTCAATTGAATATCAAACCAACTCACTAACTTCCTACGCAAGAGAGAGAGAAAGCATCAATGGGCATACATCCCAACTCCAAGCATGGAGAGCATAAAATAAATATCATCATAACATAAATCTAACAATGATTCTAGCACTCCTTTTATAAGCAAGGAGGCACAAATTTCGAAATCCCTAGGAGAGGGAAATTATTAAATAAAAACAATTTATTTTCCCTAGGTGTGGTGTCCCCTTTTTAAAAGGGTGATTTTAATATTTAAAAGCCACCTAAATATTATTTAATTAATTCCCCTTTTTAATTTGCATTTTGGGAATTCAATTAAATAATTACTTGCTCCATAAATATTAAATAATTAAATAAATATTGCTTTATAATGTCAAATGATAAAAATCACTCTCCAGGCAATATTATAAAATTATTTAATATAATTTTCCCCTCTGACATCCCTAAAGCCCACGGGAATGATAGGCGAAGGGTCTTCAAAAATGGGGACATTACACTATCTCCGATTCTGATCACCAAGTTCACCATAAATGGTGCGAGGTGAGAGCATACATAGAGGGTAGACGTTTAAATTTTTAATGAATTCAATTTAAAACTTTAAAATAAAAAAAAAAGATCACATAACTAATTAAAAAAATTAAATAGTTAGCCCTACATGTCAATCTCTGATTTTGATCACCAAGTTCGCCATAAATGGTGCGAGGTGAGAGCATACACAAAGGGTAGACGTTTAATAAAATAGAACTTCAATACTAAACTTTAAATACGAAAAAATTAATTAATATTTTAAAAACGTAAAATAAATAAATATTAAAAATAAAATAGATCATGAAACACATCATTCATGATCATTGATCACATACAAAACATTGATCAAAAGATTTAAAAAAAAAATGCATGAAAAATACCTGAAAATAATCCTTGTTGTTTGTAGACTTGTAGTTGATCCTTCTTTCTCTCTCTCCTTCAAGCTCTCTCCCTCTTTCCTTCAAGCTCTCTTTCTCTCCTTCAAGCTCTCTTTCTCTCCTTCAAGCTCAAAATTAGCAAAATAGCAAAATATGAGTGTGTGAATAAACAAGAGGGGTTGGGTGTATAAATAGGTTTTGGGGGGTCTTTTAGGGTTAAATTAGGTTTAGGTTACTTTAGTTTTAAGTTAAAATGTTTATTTTTAATTTTTTTGAAGTTTGATGTCAAAAAGATGTTTTTTTATTGGTACATCATGTGGGTATGTACCCACAGTCCCAGTATGGAAATCCGTGCTTGGACCATACCGGGAACTGTGGGCACGTACCCACAACATTTTGTTTCCGTGCACTGCACTGCAGTGCGTATCAAGCTGCTCAGACGGGAGGGTTTGGGGCGTTTGGGCGGTCTAGGGAAAAAGGATAGGATGTGACGACTCTGTAATGACTATAGAACACTAAACAATTTTTGTGCAAAACAATTAGCTAATTTCTTAGATCCATGATCTGTTTGATCATCATAGTGGTTCAAAATAGTTCACCAAGATTGATCTCAAGTTGGGAAATCACAAGGCACCGTTTGAGCCAACGGATGGGTGGAAGACAATATTCAAGGTGAAGGAAGGATTGTTAATGGCTGGTCATGTAGTTCAGCTTGACTAACACACTTGTGACATTCATGAGGATGAGAAACAATGTTCTATCAATTATTTCATTCTCGTATCAACACATTAGATTTAGCCTAAGTTGCCACTAGGTTTTGGATCTAGGTATGGATATGAAGAATTAGATACAACAATTTTTTTGCATCAGATATAGCTTGGATATGCATGTACAAAAATATATAAATTTAAGTCGATAAATAGGAACTAAACTCATAATATGCACATAAAAAACAAAATAACCACAAAACAATACTAATAATTTATACATGCCAATTTGAATGCCAAATGACAAGTCACAAATGTCATGATAAATATTAAAATTAATTATTACATTAAAATTAGAATTAATCATATTCATCATATTGCTCTTCATCGAGAGCATCAACATCAACATCATAATGTGGTTCATTAGAATCACATGGACTCGAACATGAGGGCCTGCGACACCAAAGAACTCTCCATGTCAATTAATGACAGATGGTAAATGGATGCATCCAAGTCAACATTCTTTGGGTTTACATCCCAATGCATTGTTGCTCCTTATAAATGAGCAAAAAAGGTAAATATGCAATGAAAGGAATGAGAGATAAGTATTTTGCTTTTTTGGGTTTTGGGTTGTTTGATGTTGTCTTTTAGTCTTTTTAGGGTTTTCATTGTGTTTTTTTTTTTTTTTTTTTGGTCACTTTATGGTTTAATGTTTAAAAAAGACGTTTTGGTGTTGGATAAGTCCTAGACCGTTTGGATAGTCCGGATGTGGTTTGTAGACATATCCGGCCGTATCTGGAGTGTCTAGGATGTATCTACGTATCCCATGAAATGCTCCTTACTTGTATCTCGTAATGGATATATATTGTATCTTTATTTGTTTCTAGGCTCAGTAGGGGATGTACCTAAGTCACCACATTCGCGAATTCCAAGCAAAAATGCGAAATTCATTGAACCTCAAACGATCACATGAAATTCGCGATTTTATTTGCCGTCTAAAAAAAAACCCCCGTATCATTGAAATCATGCCATTTTCTAGGGTTTTTACAAGGATGAATCGTCCTGTGTTTACAGTGACGAATCTGAAATCTGAAATCGTGCCATTTGAAATCTGAAATTGTGTGTTTACAGCGACGAATTTGTTTTTTTGAGCTTGTGTTTTTCGTGGGCCTTTCCAGGTTCATGTTGACCGCTACCATATTCGTGAAGGCTTGTGTATTTGTGAATGTATGGAACTTTAGGTTTTAGGTTTAACTTTAACTTTAGATTGGTGAATGTATTTAATGTTAGGTTGTATTTTAGCTTTGTAATATTATAAAATACTATTTTAGTTTATATGTTTTTTAGTTTAGGTTTTATTTTAACGTTTTTATTATACTTATATTCTATATATAATACTTTTACCTTTTTATTATATATTTATATTTGATTTTTATTTTATATATATCTTTTTAGTTTTTATTATATTTGTATTTTATTTTTTAAAAAAATAAAGTTATTTTTGTAGTAGAATTTAATCACAAATTTTATCATTGATTTTTTAGCGACATTTTTTTACGAATTTCATCTTTGGCCGAACACAAATTCAATTACGGTGACTTATTTTTCTAATAATTTCAATAAATTCTAAAATAATTTATAATCTTTTAAATTTAATGGTTTTATACGTCAATAACCTTAATAAAGTGTTATAGTTTATAAAACATTAAAAATATATACTAATTTTATATAGCCGAATTTAATCACGAATTTTATTGTCGACTTTTTTAGCAGCGAATTTTTAACGAATTTTATCCTCGGTGAATTCGAACACGAATTCGAATGCGGCAACATAGGATGTACCAGTATCCTAGGATTTAGCCATTTAATGTGTTGCCCACTGGATTGCTCATGAAATTCCAATCATTAAGATTGAGCCCACTAAAATTTGTTGATAAGGGAATGCATAAACTATGTAGCTATTCATGTGGAACATACTCTTTTTACTAAATGCCTCAAGTTGACTTATCATCATATTGGAAATGGTTCCAGTCCAATCATAAAGGACTCCTAGAGCTAGCTCATTTTAAAGGCAGGAATCATGTAGGATAGTAATTGCAGTTTGTTTACTGAATATTTTCCTAAACAAGGCTGAGTACTTGGTGCCCCCATTTTGTGAAAACTATTCCTATGTGATAGAGAAACCCTTTGATTGAGTTTGCAACATCATTAAATAAATATTTGCGTGCCTTTTATTATTTTGGATGTTTTTGTGACATTGCTATGGATTGTGCAAATTTTGTAGGATGCCCTAACTGCAACAATACTCCTATGACAAATAATAGCGTTGCAACTTTACTTGCTGTTTGCAAAGATAATTTGTCACATTCTTTTTAGTTGAAAAACTATTGTGAGTGTGCAATTATTTGCTTATATTTCCCACCTTACAAGCAATAAAAAAGACTGTTTTGATTATGTATTGGTTTTAAAACACTTGTTTATTGGCATAGTTCTCAGCTTTTTGTTGCGTGTAATGCCACTTCAACAAAGTGTACCTGCACTGGCCATGAGGCTGTTGTGTGCATGACATGAGCTTTTTCCTAGCGTTATCATGAAAACTGGTTTTTGAATCATGAGGCCAAAGTCATATTTCTAGAAAAGCATCAGAGCTAGTCACATCTTTGTTTAGTGGAAGAGATCTATGCAATCTCACTCTTAGCAAGGACTACTAGACAACGGATGTAATGCCATGCACATTATGGGATTTCTAATCGAGTAATTAAGCTTGCACCGTGTACTTTTCCTTTTCCTTCATGTAGGGATCACCCTTAGATGGTAGGATAAATGCTTTCACTTCTGTATTATTAAGAAAACTTGTCAGATTACTTCCTAGGGCAGAATAGAGAAATGTTGCATTGTTTCATCGTCTTTGAATGACATTTTTCAATGACTGGTATAAGATTCATGGTAGGTGATGAGAATGGATTGTCCCCTTGATCGTTTTGTAATTTGTTTATCCTGTTAGACAACTACATGGCCCAGTTGTAGATGAATGTATTTGTTTCTGTATTACTTTATAGTCCAGACTATGTATGCTTTGTACAATCTGTTGGGATTTCACGTGATATAGCATTGCGTCCATGGTCACTGTCTTTAGTCATTTGTCAAAATTACAATATTCTCTCTCTAGGCATATATGATTCATTGTCCTATTCTTTTGTTTCCCTAATATTTTCTTGTGCTTTACTTGACTTGGATGTTGGTTCTCTCTACACTATTTGCTTGTACTCCTAATTATATTGTAGTTATTTTTGTCCAGATATAAGAGAGTGGATAACCTTGTTGTGGGAGAGCCTTGTATTGAAGAATCGTTAGAGCTGAAGCATGCCCCCTTGCCTCCACCCCCTCAAAGTGTACTTCAAGGTAGAAAATCGGTAAGGATAGATTTTTGATGTTTGATCTAGGATATTAGTTGAAGATTTATGGCATTTTTGGCTAAAATTAACTGTTATTTTGGTTCTGTAATATGTTTTTTTGGTCATTGGTTTATGGATATATTCTTTGATTTTTTTCACTTGTTGCATTTGGTTAGTTATCCACAAGATCAGAGGAATTCAGTTTTAGACCTACAGTTCGACAAGTTCCTTCTTTAAGCTTACCAAGCTCTCTTCCAGACTTGCCTATGGTGGCAGATATTAGTTGGTCTGGTAAGTGCAAGTTTTCTTTGAAGCATGTTTCAAGGTTTTGTGCTCATGCTTCTTTTTCTTTTTAGTCTTGAATCTCTTTTTGTTAAATATTTTGTTTACTGAGATCAACATATTTGTTTCTCTCTATTCTTGTCTATTGTTGTTTGAATGTGATCTCTATATCAAAGGCTTAAAAGTTAAGAATTATTATCTATAGGCAAGAGAGCAACAATCATAATTTAAAAGCCAAGAAAAAGAGCTTTGAATGTTCACTGAGGGTGGCAATTTTAGGTAAGGCATGTGAAGTCACTGTAAACCCTACAAGTTATGTGAGTTTTAGTATAGCATTGTTTGGTGGTGGTTGGATGAGTGCTGTCAATCATGGATCCATAACTTATAATTTATAGCAGTCTTGTGATTTGTGAAGCTAGTAATAAATGCTGCCTTATGTCATCTTTTCTTTCCCGTGCTCAACTAAGCACATATGTCTTTATATGTTAGTTGATGAGAATATTTGGAGGGATGAATATTTAGCTCTCAGTTCTACAAATCGAAGGTTGTAAACAATTTTCTTTGACAGAGTTTGCACATTTTAATTTAAAATGGCTGGATATTTGTTATTGTTTTGAAAAGGTGTAGAAATCAGATTGACAATAACTTTCAAGCTAAGGGAAAAACAAATTACATTTATTTGATTCGTAATTTGAAAGCTAATGATGTGATTGTTCCCCATTCAGCATTCACTGTTTTATATAAAACGAAGAAGAAACACTTGTTTTTGGGGTACATTTGTTTACAAGTAATTCGTCACAAGTTGCCAGTGTTAATAAGAGTTGTATAGAGACATGTTGTTGATTGAAAGCACATTGTTACATATTGTTTCTCTTGCTAAATTGGAATTTTACAAGTATTATTTAACTTGAAGTCATTTCCCTATGATGGTGGACTTTTTAAACTTCCAACATATTTTTCATTTGATTGCATGTGTCCATTCCAACCAAGTGTTAAGGTGTCACTTACTTACTCTTACACAAATAAATTACAATTACCACATGTTTTTAGAGAAAATAAGAGTTACAAAATGAAAATCTTGAGATCATTGACATTGTAAACTAAAATTATGATGCCTGAATCTTCTTGTTAAGGTGTCACTTACTCTTACACAAATAAATTACAATTACCACATGTTTTTAGAGAAAATAAGAGTTACAAAATGAAAATCTTGAGATCATTGACATTGTAAACTATAGTTATGATGCTTGAATCTTCTTACATTAGGTGATAATTATGTTCTTGCCATAGTATTTGCAAAGGCACATGAATCCTAAGAATATTATACAAACTAAGTCTAATAGTTCTTCATAATGACTGAAGTTACACCAGGATAAAGTATATCATGAGAAATTGAGATCTTTTTGACAATATATCTCAAGCTTATGAAAAAGTCAATTATTGGTGTAGAGCCACATTATAGAATTAGGAGCGAGAAGGAAAATGGGAAGGAACAAGTAAAGAAACTATTCATTCTTATGTTTTAGATCCAATGGTGGTAGCCTAGACTGCTCGGAAATGCCAAGTACCCCCTACCAGGCCTGATACGTACCTGGTACAGGTACAGTTTGGGTATGCTGTGGGTACGTACCCACAGGTCCCAGCTATGTCCCGGTTATGGAAATCCGCACCGGGACGTGTTCGGGCCTGTGGGTGCGTACCCACAGTGTGACTACGTTTTTTTTTTTGAAGTGCAAAAAAAAAAACTTGAGGGCTTTGACTGGAATTGAACCTTGGAAAGTTCGTGTGAGATTCAATATTGCCAATAGGCTCCGAAGGGTCAAGAAAGATGAAAAGGACTTCATCTGGTTGACTTACTATTTGGGGGCTTTCTTGTTGCTCCTCATGGGTCCCTTATTCTTCAGTCAATTTGAAAGGCATGGGAACAAGTGCAGCCTATCTTCTCTTCCTTTGACTAATGACAAGATCCTTGCCTTGACAAGAGGCTGCTCTGCCTTCCTTTGGTTTGAGAAAGAAATTAAAATATTTCATGACTTGTACAGATTTGGTAAGTGGATGGAATGGACAAATCTTAAAGCTTTCTATAAGCTTCCTCAATTTCAGTTCAGAATATATACAATGCTCAGAAAAGCTTTCGCAACTCCCTCCGGTGGACTAATTATGGAGGATGATAATGACTTCTGGGATACTATGAGGTGGCTCCAAGGGCTCCCTCTCCAAGAGAGGCTGCCTCCAAACAACTCTATGAAAAGATTGCCTTCTCCCAAACCATTCCTTGGGCCTTAACAATAAGTGGAATGTTTGTGACCTCATTAGTAGATGGACTCATAGATTTAATGTTTTGTGGTCTTCCTGTATTCAGTCAAAGAAATACTGCTTTAGATGGCTTCTAATTCATAATAAACTTGTTGGCTTCTAATATTTTATAGGTTGCTGAGACTATAAGCTTGTTGTTTTCTTTAAATTTTTTTATATATTTATATTTTTTACTTTTTAAAAATATATTGTTCAAACGTACCCACAATGTACCATACCCGAGGTTTTTAAAAATTTGTTGTTTCAGCGTACTGCACCGCATTACCCGCACCAAAACAGTCTAGGGTAGCTCTTTGCTTACCATTTGTGCCCTCATATTGACACTATCATGCTTTCCCTTCTACTCTGTTATCACTACCAACCATGCTTACCATGGTAGTGTTAAGCCATTTGACCGTGCAACAAAGCATTATGGGTAGGTGCCAATGAGGAAATCACCACAAGATCAACAATAAAGATTGTCTTCTAGCCCTCCATTCGTATTCTAGGAGCTATCTATAATTGTGAAGCCATGAGGTAGGATTGTCGAGTTTGTTCCATGTATCCTCTTATAAGATACTTGATCCTTTTCGAGGTTAACATTTGTTAAAGGCATACACAAAATATGCACATGTACTATCACAAGTTTGTGTAATGTTCCCTTTTCTAAATTAAAAATACTTAATAATATTTTAAATTGAGCCCAAATAACTCTCTATTTATGGGTAACTTAATAATATTATTATTAAAATAAAATTTATTTTTAAATACTAAAGGAAAGAAAAATTGTTGGCGAAATATTTTGTCAAGGACAAAATAGGGATTTCGTCAATGCTCGCAGAACGAGTCCCTTCACTTCAAGATGGGGTGGCTCCCATTTATTGAAATCTGGAAATTATGTACACTATTTCTATCTTCTGGGGTTGGTCAAAGACCGAGAACGTGCAAAAACACCCTTGTTGTGACTGCAACTATAGGTTAAAGAGGGCAAAATTTATGAGACGGAGAGGAGAAAAATACGAGGAAATAGTGGGAAAAGGGAGAGGGAGTTATGTTGATGGTAGCACAACAGATTCCATTAACCAATAACTCAAAATAATATCCAGTTCAACTAGAAGAAACAAACAAACATACACAACCATGCGATAATCATGAAATGACAATTAACACAGTTTAATTGATATTTTTATTCCATTGTAGAAAGTACAAAGCCTTTCACCCCTTACAAAGGTTGACATACATTCAACTGAGTACAAGATGAGAAAATAGAGGAAAGCACTAGATAGGAGTATAAGAATAACAATATGCTATAGGAGGAGCAAAAACTAATCCTTTGGGAATGGAGAGGGCATCCCAATATATAGATTTTACAATTGTGACCTTTCATATGCCCCTAGTGACTTCACATATTCCATGCCAAAATAAGTAACTTTTCCTTATTTTAAGAAAAGCACTTTTACGAAAATAGGAATATGAGTCACTTAAGTGATAAAGTGCAACCCCAACGAAGAAATTTTACAAAAGTGATTTCTTTACAAAATCGTTGGGGAGAAAGAAGAGTGAGAAACTATTTTCTAGATGGAGAAGACTAGTGAGACGAAGAAGGGCCTGATGACGAATCCTTGAGCATCGAGAGGATCTCCCCTTGATGGCATGATGAAACCTAGAAACTGCTTTATGAACTTCTTAAGTCTTGGGGATTGAAAAGTGGCACAAGGCACTCGACCCAAGAATCGGGGCTTCATTAATGGTTTTGCAATGAGCAGCCCACCTTGGATATTCTTCAGCAAAATTCACAATGGCAGCCGAGATCTTAGCCAAAGTCTCATAAGCATCTCATCAGGGACGAGATCTTGAAACAACATTGTGAACCATGTCTTGGAAACAAGCTTGAAGCTCCTTGAGTTTAAGTGTGTGGCTATTAAGAGGAGGGCAGCCAAATTTCTGAAGGTCATCATTTACCTCATTTATGATTTCCCGAGCTTGATCTACATGCTTGGGAAAATTTGTTAAGGCTTGATGAAGGCAGTGAAGCTTGGAGTCAATGGTCTTTGCCCGTATGAATGATAGGTTCTCAAATGCCTCCTTGAACACCTTCTTACTTATTAAATTGGATGTATTTATGATGCTCATATCTTCAACTTCTAAAATGACTCCTTCTTAAACAACCTTTTCCTTTCGCAGCTACTTCGACACTATATGTACTTTGAGGAGAGCAATAAAAGCATATTGATGGATCCGAATGAGCTTAGACATGAACTCTCTTCCCATGTGAATGATGGTCTATACCCAAGCTTGGCTTTCTCTCCCCTTTGCGATGAGTTCTTGGGCTTCCTTGATTGATTGTTGATCAATGCCAACTACTTGATGTGGAATGATGACAGATGGAGAAACAAATGCACTAGGTTCTAAGAAAGAGCGAACATATGATGAAAGTACTTGCACGTGTTCCTCTAGCTGCTCTTGAGTTTGTCTACCCCGCTCAACTCTAACCATGTAATGTTCGCTTTTTCAAACTAGTATAGATTGAAGACTTATTGGCATTTCTCCTCCTATTGCCATGAAGGAATTGCTCAAGGGAAGTCATTAGGTTTCGTTTTTATTTTCTTTTATTGTTGTTAATGTTTTTCTTTGGTGTTTTACTCCCTAAGGCGAGTCACCGAGTTATAATGCTCCGACATGAAATTAAAAATAAAGTAAAGCTCCTTAAGAGGTTGACAAGGTTGGAGAGTTTCCAACATGGAAATAGAAGATAAAACAAGCTTAAGAGGTCGGTCTACACTCTTATGACTCTTGGCACCAACCAAAGGGTATAAGAGGAGTCTTAGGGGCTCATTTGCACATCATCTTTGGTGCATATACACTTACTATTTTGGTTTTTGGGCTGATTGCTCAATACCTTTCCACTTGAGGACGAAAACCCTCTTGTGTGGCATCCAAGGAGGACGAAACCCTTCCTTGTGGCATAGTGGAGAACAAAAACTCTCCATATTGGCAAATTGAAGGCATTTATTGAAGACTCTCTTGCTGATTTGGATCTAGGGCATCAAGAAGAAGACCTACAAAGAGCTTTGGCATATTTTGGAGCCCCTCTCCTAGGGAACGACTAGGGTTTGAGTGTGATTTGGTGTCTTCTAGGGCACATAACTCATTTATTCTTTGATATTCAGACTTGACATAATTTATAGGGCTAGAATCTATCATCTTTTGTAATTATTGGGGTTTGGAGACCTCCATTTTGATCATTTCTATTGGTTGTACCTCTGCTGTTCTAAATTAATTTTCCAGTTGAGTATTTGATCAAGTTTCATGGTGAAAAGTGGCTTAAAATCTTCTTAAAGTGTTTTCCTATGTTGTTGATGAGTTCTTTGATGATATTTGGGTGATTTCTCACTAATTACAAGTTGTAAAAATCAGATTGCTGATTTACAGCTGTCATAAAAACCAGTTGGCTGATATAAAATATGAGTTTAATCATTTGGGGTTTGTGTGATTTCCTCCTTTTTCAGTTTCAGCCCTAGAAAGGGACATTACAGTGGTATTAGAGCTTCGGTCTTCCCAGCCTGAGGGTTTCTTGTGAGGAAGAAAGATGGACTTGATGATGAAGATGCAAGAAAGACTAGCTTACACCTTTGACTCTCTTTCCTTCACCATGTAAATCCCGCGAGAGGGGAAGGACATTCAAGGAAAAGCCTAGGGTTTCAAAGGTTAACAATGTTGCAGCTAGCTTTGAGGAGTATCACACCCTTCCGAAAGTTATTCGTGATGCCCTATCATTATCCGAGTTTGTAGGATGGAGAAATGATAGAGTGGGCATTGTAACTTGTCCAAGCCTTGAGCCAAGGGTCATGGGAAGGATATCCCAACCCTAGAGGAGAAGAGCCCCATCTACAAGCTTTGTTGCCCTCTTAGATGTAAGTTTGTTCCTCTTCATAGAGTGGATGAAGCCATAAGTAGATCAGTTCCTCTTAGAAGCAAAAGAACTAGAAACCTGAGACAACAAGTGAATGGCTAGTGTGGTTGTCAAAGAATCAAGCCCATGCATAGTCCACCACAGAATTGGGTCCTCTTGTGCCATAGTCTCCCTATCCATCTTGGCCTCTTCTGAATATCCCCTAAGAGTGGCAAATTTTGTCCACTCCATACAAATAGTGTTGGCATTTGTAGAATTGTACATTTTCTGAATAGCCTTCATGAACCCCTTCTTCACCTCTGCATCTTGTATAGGGGTAACTTTGCCAGGCCTTTGCACATACCACTTTGGGTTCAATGCATAGGCAACCATGTGCAAGGGGGTGTTGAGCTTCTCCCATCTTCGATGAATGATTGGTTGAATATGGTCATTGTAGAATGCATAGGCAGCCATGTGCAAGGGGTGTTGAGCTTCTCCCATCTCCGATGAATGATTGGTTGAATATGGTCATTGTAGAATTGCAATGTAGGGTCTTTCTCTTGTACAATGGCCTTCATTTGGCCAAGCATACTATCAATGCACTCATACACCTCTCCAAGGCTAGGTGCATTAGAGTCCCCATATCTAATGACTCTAAAGACTAGAGTAATGAAAGAGCAATGTATTTCACATCAGCCCAAAATGTGTCACTCTTCACCACCTCCTTCACCCTCTTCCCTTGCTTAGACTTAGAATTGGGCCACCGATTCCACTCTGTTGTCATGACCATTAGTTGCAATGCCTCTTGCAACTCAAGCATCCTCTCCAAGAGAATGAAATACGATGCATATCTAGTCTCTACAGGTTTCAAAAACTCCTTAGAGAAGGTCTGAAGAGTGCATGTGAAGTGTGGTGGTTGTAGATAAACATCTACACATCTCTAGCATCATTAATGACCTCTTTGATCCAGCCAATCTTTCCCATGTCCTTGAGTGCATTATTCATGACATGCACACAACAAGGAGTCCACCAAATATGTTTGTAGGCTACCTCAATCAACTTCCTTGCAACTCTGCATACATGGGCTACATCTGTCACAACTTGCACCACATTCTCCGGTCCAACCTCCTCAATAGCATCTCTAAGGATTTGGAATTGAAAATTGGCATCCTTGTGGTGCCTGAACAATCAATAGCCTTGAGGAAGTAAGGGCCCTCTATACATGTGACCATGATGTTGATGAGTGGATGATGCCTAATGTCCGTCCACCCATCCATGATTATGTTGCATCTAGTAGTGACCCGGTAGCCTTCATTTTCTCCATTAGAATATTAATCTTGGAATAATTCTTATCCAAGATTGTTGTCCTCAATTTTGTCTCCCTTGGTGGCACATATGATGGTCCTGCTCTTGTTATCTTTGCCACAATGTCCTTATAATAAGGAGAGCGAGCCACATGGAACATAATCCCATAGCAAAGAAGATTTTTCCAATGACATCATCTCGTCATCCTTATTTTGCGAGATGGAATAACTTTAGTCCTCCACTATGTTTCAAGCAACATCACTTCTACCTATCATTTTGTGTTTTACCTTAGGTTTTGTTGCTTTAAGTTGAACTAATTTGGGTAAGAAGTCGTGCATCTTGGAAAGTTCTAGTACTACTTTACTCATTAGCACTCCTTGCTGGAAAAATAGTAGATATAGGGTTTCATTTTTCACTACAACCGCACAATTTATTTATTTATAGCCCTTTCATTTAGTGACATGACTTGTCACATACCCCCATGCCTTTGCCTTGGATGTGAAGGAGGTATGCATTAACTCTTGTAATGCTGCCTTGAAACTGAAGTTGACAACAATGATGCTTCAACGTCCTAGTGCCCCTTGTTGCCCTAGGCTTTGCTTGTAGTTTGGTTAGAAATCGACTTGAAGGGGGCTTTTTATCAAAGGGACCTTTGGCAAAAGGTTCCAATAACTTGGAAGGGCAACTAAAGTGTCTAGTTGCACTCCCAATAGAACTACTTGCCTCAACCCCCTCACATCTGTACTTGAAATCTCATACTCAACTCCCATAGGCTCTTGCTCTCCCTCTTCATCACTCATGCTGTGAGAAGAACTCGTGGTGAACTACAAGAACTAAAATTTATTGTTTAAAAATTAAATTTATTGTTTTATAAATTAATTTTAATGACTCAAATCCAAAATGATTTCATTTTTGTTCTTACTTCAGTTGCTGTCAAGCACAAAAGCCTCTGGAGGATACACAAAAGACAAAATCGTAGTTTGACTAGTAGATAAGATAATAATATTAATGTCCAACAAATGACCACCAAAGTAGGTCAATGGGACAACCTTACTTCTAATGCCAAAAGAGCGCAAGAAAAAACCCGAAAGGGTCCCCCGAACAACAAGAAAAGAGAGAGAAGAGAAAGGAAAGAAGAATGAGAAGAAAGGGCTACAACAACAACAAGAGTGCAGAAGGGCGGAGTTGAAGAAAAGCCCCAACTTCGATGGACTTGTCACCTAGCAGTATGAGGCCGAGTGGAAGTAGCTGGCGATATGCACATCTGTCCCGTTGCCAAACCATGGAGAGTCCGGAAAGCCGGTGTACGAGAGGACAGGCCGGACGAGTCCTCTGTACTCTCCTGGCTGACCGTGGTACATGGGGGGGCATTAACCGAGTGTGAACATGAAAGCCCCTAGATTGGGAGGTAGCATCCCGGGTTCTGAATCTGGTTTGAGAGTCCCTACTGATGTCGAGGTGCCTCTTGGTGCCCCTCTTAGGTGAGAGCACCATAAAAAAAGATGTGATCTGTCGAGTAGCAACTTGCCTGGGAGGGGGCTGAAGGGACTCATTCGAAGTCTAAGAGCCTCCTGTAGATAGAGGGCAAGACACCGTTGATCACGATACCTAAAGAATGTTGCAAAAGATGGATGCTCTTGGAAAAGGCAATGGAATCTCCCTCTGATCTTGTAGTAGATGGGGCACTTGAAAATGAAGTGTTCCTCCGTGTCGACTTCCTGGAGAAAACAAAGCTAGCAGATCCTCTCTCGAAAGCAATCCAATCGGTGGTCCTCAATCCAAACTCAATGAGAACGCACCCCGAGGTGGCCTAGGGGTATGCACAGCTTATGTGACCAAGATGTCAAGATATATATGTGGGCCGGCAATAAGTCCATCTTTGACCTCAAGGAAATGTAGATGCTTGATTGAGGTGTGTTGGATGAACCGCTGTAGATGTCATCTCGATAATTCACGTAGATCTTACTTACTAGGTAGGAGGTGGGTAGGAACATCCATGGAATATTTGTATGGCAGGATGCGGTCCATCTGAGTCCCGAACGAACCAAGAAGATGAGAGACTTCGGCGTACAAAGAACGAGAATGACCACCGTGGTCGAAAGAGCAATAGCTTCGTCTAGGAACGTGAGGGTAGAGATAGTTGTCCCCGCCGCGGTGGAAGGCTAAAGTCCCCGAACGCGATGCAAAAGTGAAACAAGGCTAAAGATAGTCTCCAGTCTAAAGGGGCGAGCCCCAAACTCAACCAGGAGGATATTGTGTGGAACTGTCTCTTTGCACCTGATGATGTGTCTGAGCATGAGAATATGGACACACTCAATAGTGGCCCAATCATAGTCAAGCAGGGATGGCCCCCAAACTTTAGAGCCATAGAGAACTGTGGGTCTCACAAGAGAATTCGAGAGAGACATCTTTAACAATGTCTTGGAAGTGGTGGTGGAAACACTTACTCTCCAAGATTGCCAAAGAGCCATACCCCTTGTTGACACGGGGTTGAAGGGCAAGACAAAGACTGAAACGGGGCCCGGTGAATAAAACTCCCAGGTAAGTGTAGGAATTGGTGATTTCAATCTCTTCCCCTCTATAGAAGAAGTGGAAGTCAAAAGTCTTCAGCCCATTGAAGATCATGACCTTGGTTTTACCAAGGTTAACTGTCAACTGTCTATGGTCGCAAAAGAGGGCTAAGGCGTCCAACTGTCTCTGGAGTCCCTCTGCGGAAGAGGCAAGGAGGACAACATCATCTGCGAAAAGGAGAATGTAGATCAACACCTAGTGAAGAAGGCAACCATCCCCCTCTTGAATATGATCCTTGAGAAATTCCTCCAATTCATCAATGTAAATACCAAACAAAGTAGGCGAGAGGGGGCAGCCCTGTTTAACCCCAATGGTGCTCTTGATAAAATCCGAGAAACTGACAGTAGTGTGAAGGCGGCCCAAAACCTCCTTGTATAGACGCATAATGGCGGCAAGAAGAGTTTCGAAATACCGATGTCTCTAAGCCTACGGAAAAGAGCTTCCCGTGGCACCAAGTCAAAGGCTTTATGAAAATATGACTGATGGTCTGGTAAGTAGGTTGAAACCCCGCTTGCCCCTGGCTTTGTAATGGTACTACTCTAGAAACTGAGAAAGTTGCATGTGGAGAACCGTGGCATAAAGCTTAGAGAACATGTGGCCCACCATGATCATCCTATAGTTGTTCGGGTCAGAAGTGGGGCTCGACTTGTGGATAGGGTGAATGATATGGTGGGACCATGACTTCAGAAAACCCGTACAAACCACCTGATTAAAGAGGTCCACAAGATAGTTGTTTAGAGTGTCTAAACCGTGCTTGAAGAATTCCACCTGTAGGCCCTCCTTGTATTCATGGCAAAAATGGCTTTCTTCACATTCGTGTAGGTAAAAATATGACAGGTAGAGGGAGGGGACGTAACTTGATCTGGGGCTGGCCAGGGATGTCATAAAGGGTGGAGGTATGAGTAAACATGGAGCTGGGATGCAAGTCCTGGGGTAAGGAGGAATGACGGGGAAGAATGGTACGCCAAAATGTTTAGGAGAGTGAATAAGGGATGCACAAAGCTCCAAGTGATGACAAGAGATAAAGGTGCGCTTCTTGTGACGAAGGAGACGACGGTAATTGGATTTGATAGAGGTGAAGGAGGGAAGAGCATGTGTGAAAGCGAAGCGAAGCTGACGGTGAAGGGCTTTGCAATCTTCGTCATACCACTGGTTCATGGGACAGGTCCACCTATAAGGGAGGGTGGGGGTGACGTGGGGGAAGGAACGCAAAGCAACATCGTGAATGGTGGAGGAAAGGGTGTCAAACATCAAGTCGAGGGGAGGGATGCAAAATGGGGAAAAGGGGGAGAAGCTGGCGAAGGTGAAGAGAGAAATCAACGGGGTCACCTTTATTAATCTATAAATTGATAATCAACTATTTAAATTTTTAATACATATGCAAACAAATATTTCAAAATATTTCTCTTGATCAAGGAGGCTAAAAATTGATCCTGGGGATTATTCTGATTTCATTGTTGTTGCTTTAAGGACAAAGTTGTGAGTTTCATTGTAAATACCACTTTGTATAGTTCTTTCTTTTGTAGAACCTTTTGTTGCAAATGATTTCTTGTTAATATACGAAGCATCTATTCAAAATAAAATAAAAAATAAGTAATTCATTATACTCTCATTAGTTGGGTCTTTTTGATATTACATTCCTTTTAACAAGGGTCATTTCATTATACTCCCTTTTCGTAAGGGTCTTTATTTACATTCCTTTTAACAAAGGTTAGTTTTTTTGTTGACAAAGTGATAAGAGTTTCTTTTTATTACTGGTCTTTACCGAATTATTTAAATGAAAATTTCATCACATAACATTTCTTCCAAGTTTCTTCTAGGAGCATGTTGACCTCGAATCGCCATTTGTAAATGTATTGATTAGGTTCAATCCGGATCTCCATGTGGACAACAATTGGCCTTGAGCTAAGTTCGTTGATAGTAGCATTTGGTCAATTATTTGGTCCATCACTAGAATCGAGTCCTCATCTTCACTCCTTGTGTGTGAGGTTGATGTTTAATTATCACTCTCGGTGTCCAATCTATTATAGGCATCCTCGTATGGCAAAGGTGGTGTCACCCGCCGCAAGGTGGTGTCATAGCCATGTACATTCATCTGTTTACCCATAGGCTCTTTGAATAGTGACACACATTTTCTAGTGCCGCTTTGGGTCTTGAGCCATTTGCATTGAATTTGGCAATGTTGTTTTTTGGCAATAGGGACCCATGGTTGTGGCGTCTTTTGAATTGGCACATCAAATATGATCTTCCTCCTTGGAGTAGTCTATGTTGGATGTTCCTCTACACTTTTAAACAGCTTATTCATATTCATATTCTTTCTCACTTTTAGGTTCCCTCTCAATGCTATTACTGGAGACTATCATGGATGTTCGTGAAAGGAGGCTAAGGAATAGAGTTATCAGAGAATATTTGGTACAATGGAGGGGTCTACCACTTGAGGATGCAACATGGGAAGGTGCAACAATTTTGGAGCATCCAAGTTTGAAATTGCTTGAGGGCAAGCAATTTGGGGAAGGGAGGACTGAAATGTCCCTCTCTCTAAAATAACATGTCGAAGACCCTTAGCCCAATTTTGTTTCTTGATGGCTAAGGGATGAATAAAAGGGGAACTTTAGTCTTAATGAATTATTATAAAGTGCATAAAAATAAATTTTATCAAAAACACTTATATTAATTTATTAAAGACTAAATAAAAAATAAAAGGGAAAAAGTCACTTTATAATTTTTATTTCCTCCTAGAGAAAATGTGACCCATGTTGGAGAGGAGACAAAGCAAAAAGAATTAAATGTGGAAAAAGGAAGATGATTGGTGGTTGTGGGTGGCTACTAAGCCAAGTTTGATTATAAAAGCAAGTCGACTTGCTTGAAAAAACATCCCTTTTATTTTATAAAAATTCAGATTTTTGGTGTGAGCTTGTGAAGCTTTGCATAGCAACTTCTAAGGACGAAAACCCTTGGAAGTTATCTCTTGAGGACGAAAACCCTCTTGAGGTTTAGAAGGAGAATGAAAACTCTTCTATTTGTGTTTTCCAGTAGTGTTTGAAGGCTTTATTTTGCAGATCTGAACAAGGGTTTGAAGGAGAATATTGGTTGCTATGACAGTAAAGCGACCCATATAGAGAACTGATTTGGGGTTTTTTGGAGCTGTTAAAATTCAAATCTGGGTTGCTGTTCCATCGTCTGATTTTTAGACATCCAATCAGCCTTTTTATGTAATTTTTGGGTCAAAGAATTGGTGTTTCAATTGTGTTCGAAGGAGCAATCTGCAAATTTATTAATAAATATTTCAGCCTTCAATTGGGTTCCAAATATGGTATTTTTCTTGTGTTTTAGCATAATAAATTCAGCTGATATGTTTTTGATAAAAATATAACGATCTAGCTTTTGTTTTGGGCAAGTTTCATCCTCTATCTAAGTCGCCATTGGTGGAATAAATACAGATTTATATCTTTCTATTTATTTTATTGTGCATTCTAAGACCAGATTTGTGGCAAATCCTTTGGAAGTGTTATAGTGTCCATTTGGGGACATTACAAAAGAACTTAATTAAGTGACGAAATAAAAAGCATTTTGAGCATGTAGGCTGCAAATACTAATTAAATATTTATAAGTACTTGTTCTTAGGGGTTGGCCATCGTTTTTGCATTGTAAAAACACCGCTTATGGCTATAAAAATAGGTCGCTTGGCCATTAGTGAGTCATGCTTTTGGTGATTTTTCATATCTTGGTGAAGGATTGCTTGTTACGCACTTTTTCCATCTCTGTCAAGGACAAAAACCCTTGATTGAGACCCTCCCAAGGACGAAAACCCTTGTGGAGAAGGTGTGGACGAAATCCCACACTACACTTGGTTTTCTACACTTCATTGCTGGTTATAATTGATTGATGGCCTAAGCGAATTGCTTGGGAGAGTGTTTCGGGTGATTTTGCGATTTTATGTGATCAATTTGAACGATTGGATTCTCGATAATTTCTAAAGGTGAAATCTTCTATTTCTATCAATTGTTTGAGTGTATATGAGTCTTATTTCAGTTTTGGAAATTACTATTGAAATTTGTAGTGGAAGGGTTTCATGAATTTAAGTCTCAGAAATGTTGGGGAAGTGTTTTCTTTTAGATATGAATACAAATACAGTACAAAATCACATCATCATGTGAATACATCAACCAACTGATAAGTGTTATGAATTTATGATGTTTCTCATTGAAAATTATCATCATAAATTCCATGTCTATCATGAAGTTACAATTTATAATAATTTACATTTTTCCTCTTCCCTGTTTTAGAGAAATATTGGGGAGAGGGTCTATTGCCTCAACTAGTCCCCACATTCGATTTCATCTCCTTGCTCCTTTTACAAGGTCAGTGATCATGCGGCTCCAATCTCAGTAGCAAATGGCGGTGGCTTCTCTGCTACATGTTCGACGTCACCTTCAAAGATGTCATCCAATCCAATATCTCTTGCTTGTGCTTCTCCCTCCATAGCTTCCCTCTCAAAAGCAACAATCTTGTCCTCTGTGAATGTAGGGATTTCCTCTTCTTGCCCAGTCCAGTCATTGTATGGATCGATCTCATCCAAATCAATAAGCTCCTACGATGTGGCCTCCACCTTTCTTGTGCGAAGCCAAAGATTGTATTGCACAAAAACCAAGTCATTGAGGCATTTTTGAGTCAACTTGTTGCACTTCTTTGTGTGAATGGCCTCAAACAAACTCCAGTTGCACTCACATCTAGAAGCGCTACAATGTTGAGATAAAATTTTGAGGGCTAGCTTTTGAAGATGAGCTTAGTAAACATTCTAATTTTTGTTGCCTAGTGGTTGTGTGGTTCTCCTCGAAAAACTAACGTCGAAGAAAAGAGCCTCCCCTAACATGCTTATAGTACTGCAGCTCTAAAATAATGAGGTCCCTTGTCTCAACTTCTGGTATTATCCTCTCAATGCATGTTGAGAGGCCCTCCATAACCTCATTGTTCACATCTATGAAGCCATCGAGAAGAAAAATTTGGGATCGAGGTAGTACCTCCCTGCATGAATAAGTTGGTGGAGTTGATTGTTCCACCTTTGATCAATTATCTCCCAAAAGGGACCAAATTTGGTGATATCCCCCTATAATTGTTTTGGCTCCCCATCGACCAAGCGCAAAACCCTCTCCAACGATTGTGACACATACACACAAATTAAACTTTAAAGTTACAAACTAACAAATTAAGCAAATAAGTAAATAACAATACATTTCACAAATTAAAATAAAGGAATTGACTTGAAATTTAAATTGAAGCTTGAAATTACCTTGATGATCTCTATAGCTCTCTTTGCAAAGACATCATCAAAAACTATCTTTGCAGTCCTCTCTTCATCAATTTTTTTGAATATTGTGAGTTTAGCCATGCTTGACTCACAAACATTTGTTTCAATGATGTCAACAAACTAGAAATAATTTGCAATGTCAATAAGTTAGTTTCAAACCGTGCGACACAAGCTTGCATAAGCTATTTCACCTTCATGTGTTCTTGATCGGGGATCAATTTTAGTGTCAAATGTTCCCTAAACTTCCATAAACCGTGACAATGCAAGTAGGGCCTTTAGAGAGCTTTCCAATGACTATAAGAATGTGGAAAACAAACACTCTGAGCTCAAGATGGGTCCAATTAAAGTTCGGTCAACCGGAAGGTCAACGTGGGTCAATAGGTTCATGGTGATGTATACGTTTGCACAATTGGCCAAGTGGCTCAGTCAACAGTGGACAAGTGGTAAAAGGATAAAAGAGAACAAAATGAAGTATCGGTTTGAGAACTCCGGACTTCGACGGTCGTATGGTAAAAAGTTCGCTCACGAGTCCGTGAGCCGATGGGATCCGCTTTTGTATTGGAGGGGGACCCTGTTGCCGTGAGGACTATCTTATTATCA